>CM076571.1:88237354-88662049 GCA_034641835.2 Pinus albicaulis | reverse complement strand
TGGGGTTGCTTATGTATCTGGTCAATACACGACCTGACATATGCTATGTAGTTAACCAGCTTTCACAAGCTATGGTTAAGCCTACCAAGATCTTTTGGAAGGCGGGGAAGCATGTATTGAGATATCTCAGAGGCACATATCTCAGAGGCACATCGAGATATGGATTGTGGTACAGACAGTCGGATGAGGTGAAGCTATGTGGCTTCACGGATGCAGATTGGGCAGGGAGCCCAATGGAAAGAAAGAGCACATCTGGATGGATTTTCAATATCGGGTCGACAGTAGTTTCTTGGTACAACAGGAAGCAGAGATCCGTGGCACTCAGTTTAGCAGAGGCTGAGTATATGGCAGCGCGTTTGGCTGCATGCGAGGCTATATGGATGAGGAAGATCCTGGTCGGGTTGTTCAGTTCACACTTAGAGCCTACTGTGATTTATTGTGATAATTAGAGTTACATCAAACTCTCATTTAATCCAGTATTTCATGATATATCTAAACACATTGACATCCGATATCATCATATCAGAGATTGTGTGCAGCGTAAGGTCATGTTACTTTCATACATTCCTACGGAGGATCAGGATGCTGATATCTTGACGAAGGAACTCACTAGGAGAAAATTTGAATACCACAGTGGCAGGATAGGGGTTGTAGATAATCCATATCTTGTTGAGAGGGAGTGTTGAGATTGCAACAAGATGATGAGCTTAGTGGAAAGGAGTCGCCTTCACTAAGTGGGCCCGCAGGCTATTTTTGGCGCAAAGTCTATTTTTAGACATATGGATCATGTTCTATGAGTTGCAGGATGTTATTTTTGGATGGTTGGTCAAGTCGAAAAAAATATATGGACTTCTATTTTTAGACATACTGGGCGGAATCTATTTTTATATTTCCAGTCTAAAAATAGATATGTCGAATATTATTAGCTCTTAATAATATTTGGACTCTAAACATTATCTTATGTAGAAATTTGAATAATTTGCTGAATTATTCACCAATATTATCCTGATTACACTCTATTTGAGCTTCATGCATAATACATAACCTCTTCTACAATTGATCATCAATATGTGGAAATAGAAACAGTCGCATGCGCACATAAACACAATAGTCAAGCACACATAAACACAGTATGTAATGGGGAAAGCTAATAGCTGAAAACCCCCAACTATCTGTATATCATAATGATAGAGAACATGTAAAAATCATAGTACAATAATCCTCACAAGTACTCAATACTATCTCCAAAAGTTACACACAAAACTAGCTCAGATTTGAACAAGTCACAGGTTCAAATCTCCTCCACAAGTCTGCCTTCCTCTACTGTGCAATCCAAGATGAGAATGAATGAGATCCAAGTTTGAATCCCCTAGCTGCAACTGCGCTATCCTTATTGGTAATCTCCATCAATGTGTGTGCAAATCTCATGCACAGGTATAGTCACAACTGATAGTCACACTCACCCTTTCACCCACCTCTAACACTGGTCTCCACTGAACTTTCCATGCATTGCAGTTAACTGATGTGTTATTTAGTTGATTTATGAGTTAATAATTAGTGAATTAATTAATAATTAATTCACACCACTTATCACTAGTGTATTTTTCAGTTAGACTAAATACAACTAGTTCAACTAAGTTAAACCGAACACAACTCCACCAACTGTCTTATCAACTCCACCAAACTCTGCCACTTGAGTTATAATTGAAGTCAATCATGCAATAGCTCAACTAACCCTTAGGAAAAGCGTATTTCCTTCTGCCAAATGCATGTGCCACATCCAAGCATCAAACTGAAGTGCTCCAAGAGGAAAAGATAATGTTTATAGTCTAAATATTATTAAGGGTTAATAATATTTTACTATTCTATTTTTAGCCCGACAGTCTGAAAATAGAAACCACCCAATGTCTAAAAATAGAGGTCCATCTATTTTTACCAACTCGACCAATCATCCATAAATAGAATCCTGCAACTCATAGACCATGATCCATATGTCTTAAAATAGATATAGTCTAAAAATATACTTTGCGCCAAAAATAGCCTGCGGGCCCACTTAGTGAAGGCGACTTCATTTCACTAAGCTCCATCATATTGTTGCATTTTCAAAACTCCCTCTCAACAAGATATGGATTATCTACAACCCCTATCCTGCCTCTTTGGTATTCAAATTTTCTCCTGGTGAGCGCCTTCGTCAAGATATCAGCATCCTGATCCTCCATGGGAATATATGAAAGTAACATGATTCTCCGCTGCACACAATCTCTGATATTATGGTACCTGATGTCGGTGTGTTTGGATCTATCATGAAATACTGGATTAGCTGAGAGCTTAATGCAACTCTGGTTATCACAATAAATCACAGTAGGCTCCAAGTGCGAACCGAACAACCTGACCAGGATCTTCCTCATCCATATGGCCTCGCATGCAGCCAAGCTTGCTGCCATATACTTAGCCTCTACTAAACTGAGTGCCACGTATCTCTGCTTCCTGCTGTACCAAGAAACTGCTGTCGACCCGATACTGAAAATCCCTCCAGATGTGCTCTTTCTGTCTGTTGGGCTCCCTGCCAAATCTGCATCCGTGAAGCCACACAGCTTCACGTCATCCTCCTGTCTGTACCACAAGCCATATCTCTATGTGCCTCTAAGATAACACAATACATGCTTTCTTGCCTTCCAGAAGAGCTTGGTAGGCTTAACCATAGCTTGCGAAAGTTGGTTAATAGCATAGCATATATCGAGTCATGTATTGACCAGATACATAAGCGACCCCACCAACTGTTGATAAACAGTGGCATCCACTACCTCAGCTGAAGTAGCATCCTCCTTCCTCCAACCTCCAGGAAGAGGAGTATCAACAGGCTTGCAGCTATGCATGTTGAACTTCTCCAATATCTCCCGGGCATACTTACCCTGAGAAACAAATAGTCCATCAATGCGCTGCCAAATTTCCAATCCCAGGAAATAATGAAGGAGGCCCAAGTCAAACTCTCTAGCAAGATCCTCTTTGCATGAAAGTATCAACAGCTCATCACCCATCAAAATCAGATCATTTACATATAGTACAATGATCAGCAACTTCCCATCCACCACAATCTGGTATAGGTTATGATCCACCTCACTCTTGGAGAATCCAAGTCCGGTGAAATCACTGTCTATCCGTGTGTACCAAGCACGAGGTGCTTGCTTCAACCCGTACAGTGCTCTCTTGAGTCTACACACATGCGAATCACTGCTGAAGATCTCGAAACCTTCGGGCTGCTCTATGTACACCTCCTCCTCAATGACTCCATTGAGGAACACAGTCTTCACATCCATCTGATGGATGTGCCACCCCATCTTCACTGAGAGAGCTAGGATCATCTGTATGGAAGAATACCTTGCGACAGGTACAAAGGTCTCCTCATAATCGATCCCCTCTATCTGTGAGAAGCCTAAAGAAACAAATCTTGCCTTGTACTTCTCCACAATCTCGTTAGCTACCTGCGTCACTTTGTAGATCCATCGAAAACCCACCACTGATTTCCCTTCCGGTCGCGGGACAATCTCCCATGCACTGTTTATGACAATAGAATCATACTATTCCACCATGGCATCTACCCATGCGGGGTCCTCCATAGCTTCCTCGAAAGAGGATGGCTCTGTCACGACACATTTTCTCACAAGAGCCATGTATCCAGTGTACCGATCTGGTGACTGTCTCTCTCTGCGCTGTGCTGTAGGTGGTCCTACAATCTTCTCTGCATCTTGAGCCAGTCGCTCAGCTTCTATAGTGCACTTGCGCCCTCTGATGGTTGGCGCTGCATGAGTGGTCTCTTCCACTCCATTAACTTCCTCTTGTGGCTAATCCACATCCGGAATTTCATCCTTAGGAACTAATAGCTCCTCATCTGCATGCAAGTGTGGCTCCCTCTCAAGTGAACACTGCATGGCTTTCTCCTCTTGAAATTTGATATCTCATCGCACAACAGTCTTGCGACTATCTGGAAAATACACACGATAGTTGTGGGGCGTATCAGTGTACCCCAAAAATATCCCAACCTCTGCGGTCGAATCCAGCTTCTTTCTGGCGTCCTTCGTCACATGCATGTAGACAGGTGAGCCAAAAATCCTCAAGTGGGAAATATCAGGCCTCTTGCCAGAAAACGCCTCCTCTAGTGTACTCATGCCAAGTATCTTGTGAGGACAACGGTTCTGCACATATACTGCAGTATTGCATGCCTCCGCCCACAAGTGAAGGGGTAGGCCCTGATCATGTAATATTACCCGTGCAAACCCACTATCGTTCTGTTCTTCCGCTCAGCAACCTCGTTCTGCTATGGGTTATGGGGTGCGATGAGCTCTCTCCTAATCCCTTTTGCGCTGCAAAATTCCTTGAATTCAACAGAGATGAATTCACCACCATTGTCACTCCTAAGAGCCTTCACATGCTTCCTCGATTCCTTCTCAACCAGTGCCTTGAACTCACAGAACTTTAAGTATGTCTCGCTCTTCTTCTGCATGAAGAAGATCCAGCACTTCCGAGAGAATTCATCAACAAAGATCACATAGTACTTGTGCTTTGTTGTCGAAGCTACTGAGAAAGGTCCACACACGTCTGTGTGAATTCTCTCAAGGATCGTCGTGGCGCGACTATCCTTCTTGTGAAAGGTGGCTTTCACAAATTTTCCCAAGGTACACCCCTTGCACTGATCTAACTGCGCAAGAGTGCCCTTAGGAAGCCCAGTAGAAATCTGCTACAGTATCTTCAAAGCTCCATGGTGAAGGTGGCCCAATCTCTGGTGCCATAGCTCGCCATCATCCCAGCTCACCACTCCTTCCGCCTTGCATGCCATTGTTGTGCATACATCTGCTTGCAATTGATAAAGGTTCTTGACTTGAACCCCTATCTTCCGGGTTTCTCCATTTGTCTTACTGCATAGGAAAGCCTTTCCCTCGCTGAAGACAACATCGTACCCCTTGTCTTCTAACATCGCCACAGAGATCAGATTCTTCTTCAATCCTTGTTTCGGGGAATATCACCCTAGAGGTTGGTTGGGTTACAACCTCGACAGAGCAGGGGCATGCTACTTAAGAAGGACTCACACAACCATGCACGTTCAGAAAAACTAAATAGAGTAGAATGAGAAAGTTACCCGTAGGTCCTACAGTTAAAGCAGATCCCGCGGGGTCCAAACCCCCAACAACCGTCCTTCCTTCTCAACCTGAAAGACAAGAAGAAACAAGCACGAAGAACTAGTTGTACAGTATATATCTACTCTAAATGTTAGTGAGATTCATATAAAACATTAAATAAATCATAATGAATGCTTGTATAAAAAATATTCTCATACATATAAGCATACACTAACACGTATATTTCGGGAACAGCATGATACTTCTGTATTATAAATAGCATGTACAAAAGTAACGAGTGGAGAGATCACCTGATCCTTCCACGGCCTTCGAGCAGACCGTCGTCTGGATCCGTCCAACCCTTGCCTCGCTAAGACTCCTTCCAAACTGGTGCATATGAGATGACATATAGGGAGATGAGCATCTCAAGGAAACAAGGGTTTCCTATAATGAACTGGGAAAGTGCAGGAGGCACGGGGAATTAGACTTGGATAGGGAATACCAACAGAGTATAATATCAATAATTCTCTCTCCCTTAGGCCATACACATGAGGGGTTTTTATACTCCCTCCAATTAGTTTCAACAGTTGTAAACAGTTGGCCATGTGCTGGGGTGGTTGAACTACCTGAGTAACCATCTACCCAGCCTGAAAATAGGGAATTTTTATATATTTTTTAATAATTTTAATGGCATACGCGGAAAAGTGCAGCTGGACTCGCGTATACACGCGGAAAAGTACGGGCATAGTTGCATATGGGGATTTTTACATTGTTTTTTAGTGAATTTGTCCAAGTCTGTAGGAATGGGTGCCCAAAACCATCAAAGTAATCATGAATCATGTGAAGGTGAGAAACGATGCTATAACAGATGCCCCCTAATATATGAGTTCAGAAGGGATACATGATGGCCGAAATGTATTATGCACATAGAAAGAACTTCGCAAGGACAAGAGAGGACTTCACCAGATTTCAGCCTGCCAAAAACCAATGAAAGAAAACAGAGAGTCAACTCATGCTGAGGCGGGCATACCCATGTTCAGTAAAAAATACATCATATAGAAAGTAGTGAATAGATCCACTATGTATACAAGTATAGCTGAACTGAAAATACACAATGAATCATCTAAGCATGGCCCGGAAGTGTAAGTCTGAATCAATGTCCAAGTATCACATATAGAAAGCTGATCAAAGATAGTGCAACTGGATGTCTGATCAAATAAGTAACTGAATCTCCAAGTACCTAATCATAAGAGGTGGAACAAACGGTACAATCACGCAACTCGGGAGCCAACATATAGGATGCTGCTGTACTAAACTGCAACACATAAAGGTGGACGGCATCACTGGAAGAAACTGAATGGACTGTCAAAAGTGAACCGAAGAATGCTGATGCAACCCGAGGTCTTCACTGATCACTATGGCACAATTCTACACAATGGGAATAAATGAGCTGAAGTCGACCATGTGAGAAATCGTTGGATTACCGGTCAATGATGTATACCGTTAACCAACGCGAGACAACCCACCGATAATGATAATGAGTGTCAAGGTGCCCCATTACAATCTAACAAGTGTGAATGAATGAGTTGAAGTCGAACACTTGAAAGAATCTACCAATCAGGAGGCAATGATGAATCCCCACTGTCGATAGCGAAGAGTCTGCCACTGATGACTGCAAACCCTAAGGTACTGACAAAAAGATTCTAGACCTTATTCCCAGAGCAATGAGTCGGAGTCGATGGGAAAAGATCTGCTGGAAGGAAGGCATTAAGGCATCCCACATCAGTCCAGCGCGAGTGTAACCCGTAGGCCAAGATTTGGAAGGAATCGGATGAAGTAGAGTGATGGAACCAAAACCGAAGTACGTTTCCGACATGCACAAGATGAAGCTAGCGCACGGAAGAAACCCTCTGAACCAACCAATAATGAAAGCTGACACAGAGGCGAGAAATCCACCGATAGGGTCAAATGGAAATCCAGGTACTGCACGAATCCCAAGTGTGATAATGTGTGCCGACGTCGAACACAGGGGAAACCACTCAGTCAAAGACCCATGATGATGATCAAATGCTGAGCACGAGGTCACCTATCAATGATGGAAATAGGCCCAAGGTGCGGCTCTAGGTTTGCTCTCAGAGCAATGTGTCATAGTCGATAAGAGACAAACACGCCGGCAAGAAGTCAATGGGGACCTTCTCAAACCAGCACGAGGAGAAGACCAAAACATCTGATGTGATAGAACATGATACTGACAAGACCGGGAAGGCCGACTGAATAATGAGTCAAGAGACACCGCAGAATGGCCGACTCAGGGTAAAATTCCCTTGAACAAAAGCACGACTCGTGATGACCATGGCAGTAAAAAGTGACACTGTATAAGTCTGTTATGCAGGAGGCAGAAAAAACTCTCCATATGATTGGAAGAGATAACCAACCGGGGGAGAACTGACAAGTGAAACATGGTAAAGGCTGAACCTAGGTCAAAACTAAAACCATCCCAAATGAAGGAAATATATATAAGTATATGTGCTTTGTTCAAGGGCGACAAACTGACTCTGTACTGCCATCAAAACAATGAATATACATCCCGTTCCCGCTCTTTTTGTTATATTTTATTTTTTTTTCTTTTTCATATAATAAGCCTAAAAAAGAATAAAAGAATGCTATGGTACAATGGATAGAACGAGTATCAAGAAATCAGATGCACTAGTTCCTGGGATTGGAACAATCCTATGCTCAATGCAAGGTGGCGAAAACTGGTAAGTGATACTCAGAGGAACGCTCCATCCATGGGTAAAAGGTGTCAAGTCGTGATAGCTAAGTGCATGCAATGGTTAACTTGTACAGAAAGTCAAGGTGAAAATTTGGCTTAAACATCGAGTCCAAATGAAGCCGGCTAAAAGCCAGGATAAACAAGTAGCCAATATGCAATGCAGTAATACAACTTAACGACACCAGGGAGCCTCTAGGGTAAAAGCCAGAAATAATGATAGTGAAGAAGAAGAAGAATGAAGCTTCAACACATAAGACATGACGGGACTAAAGAGGACTCCCGAGCCTATATAAAACGCAGCATGGGCAACAAGTGATAGCGATGAACTAACTAGGAAGCCCATGTAAAGGAAGGCTCTACCATCAAGTCATGATTAAATAATCGGCGAGTGAAATGGGTGTAATACTCATGACCTGATGGAATCGACCCTAAGGCAAGTGATCAGTATGGAGGCTAGTATGCAAGATGCAACGGAAAGTGATTTCCCTAACCTATATGCCAGTGAAGATCATATACCTGCCATGACAAGTCAATAATCATGGATCAAAAACCGGGAAAAATCTCAAAATCATCAAAATGTACCTGAAAACATACCAAACTGGGCACTTCCAAGCAACCGGGTTATGAAGCTTAAGATAGATCGAAAAAATAAGCATAAGGAATTTTTGCGAAAATTTTCAACTTTTTAGCCATAAATAGACAAATTACCTCATATTTGGTTCATTATTGCATTGCTGATTTGGAAAAAGTGCTCTGGAGCAAAAAACTTATTTCGTCAAATCAGGAACAACCAACTGTCGAAACGCACCGAAACTTCAGGTAGGCTGCTTAATCATCCTGTTTATTCATTTTGTCCATTTGGAAATTAAAATTAATTGATTTTTAGCTTTAAAACCCTTGCTAAAAAATGCGGACTTGCGCATACGCAGGTTCGTTAAAGGAAACTGGCGTATACGCGCGACTGTGCAAAGGAAAAACCGCGTATGCGCAGGTCCGAATCCAAAAAAGCGTGGCTAAAGCATAATTTGATGAAATTTGACAGGATGACAATCTCATGGAGGGAACGTGAGCATAGCGCAATTGACCAAGAGGTCATGCAAGATCGCGCAGCGCAAAATATCCTTCGGAATTGCGGATTGTTCAAATTCTTCAAGATGCCAAATATGAAAAGCAATGTGTGGTTGCTAGAAATGCTCATAAATTACTGGGAACCAGATCAGGATTGCTTCATTATTGATCAGATGCCACTACGCATTGAAGTGGAAGACATATATTTCATTACTGGACTCTCCCGGAGGGGAGAACCACTAGACTTGCACGGGAAGCCCCTGGGAGGGTTAACCGTGGAAGACTATGTCCACGTATATTGCATAGGGGGTTCCAAAAAGGTTGGAACTCAGATTGCAATTAAAGATGTGAGGGATTTTCACATGAAAATCCTCCTTTTCACCATCGGCAGAGTGGCAGGATCCGCCTCTCTACATCAGGCGTCCAGGATGCAAATGAGCATAGCAGTAGAATGTTTGACTCATGTTTACGATTGGTGCACAACCCTTTTACTGAACATGAAACAACAGTTGACCTCAATTCGCCAAGTAAAGACTAAACATTTTGGCTACGGTACAATTTTGACAACATTCTTCTTTGAGAAGATTCCAGCATTGAGACCCAGAGTCATCTCTACCATCAGTAGCCCGCGGGACCCAAGAATTGCCCGTTGGGCGGACATGATGAAGAGACTGGGGGGTAGTGAAGTACCCCGGACCACATGGGACGATGAGTTCTTCCTTTGGTGGGGAGAACAAATCATCGCAGTGGACGACTATCCCTATGCCGGGATGGACTTTCGTGGAGATCCAGATCTAGTTCTTCCACCAGGCACAGCATGGGGAGTAGTCAGTAAGTTTGCAAAAAAATTTCTGACTTATATAATTTTTTTGGATTTTTTCAAATATGAAAAAATGAAAAACAAACATGTTTTTGATTGGATTCATAATGACTGACAATTAAAATGATCATGTTTCAGATGTTGGACCAGTTCGTCCTAAGGGCCTACCGCGCCATAAGCGCCGCAGGGGCGAAGCGGATACTGTGGATTCAGATAGGACTCTCCAGGCCGTGCAGAGAAACTTGGAGGGATTAAACCGCCAAATCCCTATGGCTACCGTGGAGGATCTGCCAGAAGCCATCCAGAGACGGGTGGTAGGAGTACCCCGAGACTGGGTTAGACTATTCCACTGAGTTGCCACTGCAGTTACGTTCTATAGGAACACGACTTCTAGGCAGGGACCTCAGGAGTAGACAGATATTATGTATTAGATGACTGTATATTATTTTTTGAGACTGAACATGATGGGGCATAAGCCCATGTTTTGTACGACATTTATGGATCCAAATTTTGTAAAGTTTTTTGACACTCCGATGATATATATACAGCGATATTTGATGTGATGTGATAAATGTATCAAATGTATGATGTTTTTGATGATTAAAAATTTATTGTATGGAATGATTAATATGCCAATCTAATGCTTGATTAGCTAATGAGTCAGCAAACCAATTGTCAGCTCGAGGAATATGAATGAAAGTTAAAAATTGAAATGACCTTTGTAACAAACGTACCCTAAAAAACAATCGTAATAAAAAAGGATCTCGTACCCGATAAGTGTTGTTCAACTGTGACACCACCAGCTGGGAGTCCAAGAAAACTACCAACGAATCAACACCCAAAGATATTGCCTCCGAGAGTAGATGAACGACTGCAGTGTATTCTGCTATATTATTGGAAGCAGGACCAATGCAGACCCCTCTTGATACCAACAGCTGACCGGAAGGATGATGAAGCACCCAAGCCGCGGAAGCTAAGTTCCGGGTGTGTCTACTTGCACCATCGGCGAAACCAAAATGACTCATGACATCCAACACAACCTACCAAAGCAGATCAAAAAACATCACCACCTCATCAAAAATCGAAAATCAATCAGATATGTACAAAGCAAAAAACTACTATATACAAAAGAAACATGCCAGGTGTTGAGTCTCAATTCTGCATCTTTTCCATACACTTTTCTATACCTTTTTCACTCACCTGAACCTCCCAAATTGTCAATATCATTGTATGTTAATTGCAAAATAGCATCTAACATGGTTTTTAACTATATTTTTGTGTCTGCTGTTTGATTTAGATTTTGTTCATTTAGCTGCGGAATCTTGCCACTTTCCATAGATGCTGAACTTTCCTCAGCTATTTTGTGAAACTCTATGTTACAGGTGTCTACAGGAAAAATGAGCCACATGGGCAAGTCAGAAATGATGTGGACATGGTTCGTGTCCTATTGGTTCGAGCAAACTCATCTAAAGAAGCCGCGGTCAAAGGCGTCCACATGGAAGTCAACCATAGAGTCTTACGGTGACAGGACTCTGTTCCGTGTCACGTAAAGGTTCATATGGCCGTTTCTGAGTTGCAGAGGACAAGTGGACATCTGTACATGGCTCCATAGCCGAATTCAAGCATCCAATTCTCATAGATTTACTTTCCAACACGGCCATGATCCTAGATCCGTGGACGTAATGGTCTACGTGTTCTCCATCAGCATAAACTTTAGGAGACAATTATATTTATTTTGTTATATATAACGCGTTTGCATACGCATATAGAGTTAGTCGATGTTAGTCTCTGTTAGTTTTTATTAAGTCTGCTTTGTAATGTAATTACGCTGCCTTTGAGCCGTAATACTACCATACTGTTATGACTGCATTTTAATATAAGAAGACTCTGTTTTCCAACTTAATTCATACTTGAAGATCGTTGCCAAGGCTGGTGTAGAGGGCCCCTGCTCAGCTCATTGTGCCATAATCTATTCACATGTTTATACATTGCATTTTTCATGATACATATGCTTCATTTCTGTTTATAAACTTTCATGCTTTCCATTTCACTTCTGTCTTTCATGTTTTATGTTGTTAATCATTGATTAGTGTTCTTGTTTCAGGTTATAGATAGGCAGCCCAGGCATTTTCATAGCTTTTTGACTAATGACATGGAATTAACATTGTTCTGCTGCTAATTTGTTTTTCTTAGTTTCTGTTTAATTTTAGTACTGCCTTGTTTAATTCAGTTTTGCTTATTTTCTTCAGTAGTTAAATTTAGATATATTAAACTGCTCATAACATCTTCAGCTGCCTCCGAAAGCCACAGCTGGACTGATGGTGAGGGATTGTATTATGAAATGTGTAGTTTAGTATTAGTTTTCTTTCTGCAAATTTAGATATATTAAACTGCTCATAACATCTTCAGTTGCCTCCGAAAGCCACAGCTGGACTGATGGTGAGGGATTGAATTATGGATGTGTAGTTTGATATTAGTTTCCTTTCTGCAAGTTAGAAATATTAAATCGTGCATGACATCTTCAGTTACCTCCGAAAGCCACAGCTGGACTGATGGTGAGGGATTGAATTATGAATGTGTGGTTTGATATTAGTTTACTTTCTGCAAGTTAGATATCAGTTACTCAAGTTGTTCATGGTTACTTCCGAAAATCATAGCTGGACTAATGATGAGGGATCAGAAGACAAGTTGATGTAAATTGATTTAGATTTACTTTATTGCAATTTTTGGATTTCTTTCAGCATAATTTATTTTGTGTTTAGACAGCAGCAAGAATAGTTTGGTTTCATGCTCACTAGTTCACTGTTTTGATTTATTAGACTAGCAACACCTTTTCATTTCAGCAGCATACTTTCATTTCCTTTCAAGTTTTGTCATTGTAATTTTCAAATTCCTTTTAAAGTTTCAAGTTGGTAAATCATTTTAGAGGATATCATTTCCTTGAACAAACACAACCTCACATGTTTTCATTTTAGAATTTCCATTTCATCTTAGAAAACCAAAAACAACAAAAAGTTAAGAGATAGGTTATCTTGCACATATAGTGCGCCGCACTTCATCAGCTTACGAATCCCGGATTGAAAAATTAAATGCAGCAATTTAGGATACACTAAATTGACCAAACATTTTGGCGCCGTTGCCGGGGAAGTGTAACTAGGTAGCCAATTTCTTAAAAAAAAAAAAACATAAAATCATAAAAGAAGGGAAAACTTGATAACTTCTTGAAGTATGCTCTCCTCTTTCACCTAGTGTGATCTGGAGGATCAGAAAAGAGAGTTATTGGTTTAGTAATTTCTTAAGTATGCTCTCTTCTTGCACCTAGTTTGACCTGGAAGATCAGAAAGAGAATTATTAGCCCAACTTTTTAAAAAAATAAAAAAAATGACATGCATAGAGCAAGAGATTCTAGGGGAAGGTTTATAGCTAAAGCCAAGAGTTCGATTTTCACAACACCATCTTCTTCAAGGCATAGACCAGATTCACCACCATATACCCCTAGCCTTAAGATTTTTGGAACTCAAGGAGCAGCTGAATTAGAGGATTCTCCTATACCATCTACTAAATCCCATTTAGAAAACAAAGAGACTCTCTCTCATCCTCCCTTGGTAGAGGAACTAGAGGACTTTAAGGACTCTAAAGAGACTATCATGGCAGAGGAAGTAATAGATGGAGGTAGAGGTAGAGGTAGAAGAGGAGGAAACAATGGAGACAACAATGGTGAAGGAAATAATGGTAGAAATAGGGAAGGAGACAACTTGTTTTGATTCCCTATAGTTGATGAGGAAACTCATGCAACAATGAAAAATATCTCACCATCTGTCCTCCCTAACTTTTATGGATTGCAAAGTGAGGATCCTGAAACATTTCTGTTTGAGTTTGAAGTCGTGTGCCGAACCTATGATTATATGGAAGACTCTCAAAAACTTTGAAGGGATCTGCTTTGAAATGGTTCATGGGATTAGCCACTCAATCTATTAGGACTTGGAATGATATGAAACAATTTTTTTTGGATAGATACTTGGATTATTGTATGCCCACCAATCACAAGGATGAGGTATTCAAAATGATGCAAAAAGAAGATGAAAACTTGGAAGACTTACTTGAAATATTTCAATACAACTTGAAAAGAGCAAATATGAGCAACTTAGATGATGAAACCTTGAAAGCCCTCATATTAAAAGCCATTAGAGATGAATGGATAGATATTTTAAACATGATGGGGAAAGGAGACATTTCTCAACTTCCACTTCGTGATATAACAGAACTATGTGTCCATCTCTCAAGGGGAAAATCTAAAACAAGAAAAGGGCCTAGGGATCCTTCTCTTATTAGGGCTAACAAATCTGCAACTGGATCAGTAAGTAGGGCAGAGATTGGTAACATGCTTGATGAGTTCAAAATTGATATCTTAGGGAGCCTTAGTGAACAACTAGACACCCTTAAAATCCAAAACAAGCAGAAAGCAGAAACATATGCTTTAGCCATCTTTTGTCCGAAATGTAGGAAGAAACATGCTTTAAGGGAATGTCCCTTGGATGCAAAAGTTGTATAAACATGTATGATTTGCTCAGAGAATCATGAGATCAAGGATTGTCCTTCAATTCCTGGACTCAAAGCTGTTTTTCAAGAAGACCCAAATTCAGTAGAATCTCTCTGCTTTGTTGCAAGAAGACCTTGGCAGGGACAACAAACTCAAGGGTTTAACAACCCTATGAATTTTCAAACCCCACCAAATTGGAATCCTTGGCAACAACCTTGGCCCCAACATCAGAATACATATCAGCCATGGGTACAAGGGATGCAAAATCCTTATGGGAGATTTGCTCAATTTTATCAATATCCTCCATCTTTTCAAAATCAACAAGCTTCACAAATTCCAAATCCAAATCCACAACTTTCATTTCCATTTCCACAACAACAACCTTCTCAACAAAATTCAAATCCTCAACTCATGCTCCCATACCAACAAAAGACAAATCAACTTCCAACTCAGCCATTACCAAATCCTAACAATAAGAATCCTCAGAATACTTACATGGTAGAAGGACAACAATTTCCTACCTATATGATTGTTCCTCTCAACGATGTACAACTCAAATCTGGTAGAGTTTTAGAAAAACCTTCTATAGATATTCAAGAGCAAGATACCTCCGAGGAGGATTCTCTTGAAGTCAACAAAGGTTCTGAGGAAGAATCTCTTCAAAATCCAAGCATGCAAAAAGAAAAAGAAAAGTTAACACCCACAACTCCTATAGTTGAGCAACCAACATCTTCATCTACACCTCCTTTTCCTGAAAGACTACAAATTGACAAAGGGGTGGAAAAACAAATCTTGTTGCCTAACTATGACTTTCTAGATGAATTGAAGAATGTTTGTATCAAGATTCCCTTGCTACAAGCCATTCAAGAGATTCCTATTCTAGCAAAAACAATAAAGGAGTTGAGTTTCAAAAGACCAGGAAGGAAACTAAAAGATACAAGAAGAATCCACCTGGTAGGAAAAATTGCAGATATCATGATGGGAAAAATTACCATGCAGAAGTATGTAGATCCAGGAAGTCCAATTGTCAAAACACATATAAATGGGATAGAAATTCCAAACACATTGATTGACTTAGGGGCTGCTATCAACATTATGAGTAGACAGACTATGGACCAGCTAAAACTTCCTAACCTTCTTTTTACACCTACTTTACTGCAACTTGCAGATCGATCAATTATTAAACCAGATGGTGTATTAGAAGATATTTTAGTCTCTTTAGATTCTTGGGAATATCCAGTATATTTTATGATTTTGACTCCCAAGAGTAATCTAGGAGGACACCCACTTATCTTAGGAAGACCTTGGCTAGCTACAGCTGATGCTTTTATTAGTTGTAGATCTGGGGACATGTACATTTCTAATGGTAATTCGACAAAGAAATTCAATTTGTATCCTCCAGCAAGAGCAATCACAGAAGTAGGAGACAATGAATGGGTTGATGATGAGGACACTATACAACCCGTCTTTACCATTTCTGAAATCAGTGAGGATAGTCAAATTCTGAACACATTAGAAAATTTTGAGACATCTTCAGAATATGACCCCACACAATTTCAGTTGGAATCTGACATATAATATTTATCATCAAGACAAATGTCTCTTTACTCTATGGAAGAATTTGGTAGTTCTACTATTAAGATTTTTCCAGGAAAAACACTGAATATCAACAAACATTTGGAAAAGTCACAACAAGAAGAACTAACCAAAATATTGCAAAAACATTCTACTGCATTTGCATGGGAGTATACTGACATGAAAGGTATTGATCCTAAGACTTGCATCCATCACATCTATATTGAGGAAAACAATAGACCAATTAGACAACCTCAAAGAAGGATGAATCCAAATCTTAGGGAGATAGTGAAAGAAGAGCTCCAAAAACTTCTCAATGTAAACTTCATTTATCCAATTTCAGATAGCCGATGGGTTTCTCCTTTGGTTATAGTACCTAAAAAGAATGGTAAATGGAGGGTATGCATTGATTACAGGAAATTGAACAAAGCAACTTTGAAGGATCACTTTCCTTTGCCTTTTATTGATCAGGTATTAGATACATTAGCAGGTAAAAAGTACTTTTCATTTTTGGATTGTTTTAGTGGCTATAATCAAATTCAGGTAGCACCTGAAGATCAAGATAAGACCACATTTACTTGTCCATGGGGAACTTTTGCCTACCGAGTGCTTCCTTTTGGGTTATGTAATGCACCAGCAACATTCCAAAGAGCAGTACTAGGAATTTTTTCTCATCTAATCCATGATTGTGTAGAGGTTTATATGGATGATTTTACAGTTTATGGTAATTCATTTGAAGAGGCATTAGAAAATTTGGAAAAATTTCTTATAAGATGTAAAGAAACAAACCTTTCATTAAGCCATGAAAAATGCTTTATGATGTTTATTGAAGGGATTGTTTTAGGACATCATATTTCAGAAGATGGGATTAAGGTTGATAGATCAAAAGTTGAAGTCATCTCCAAGTTGCCTATTCCAAATTGTCAAAGAGATGTTAGAAGTTTTCTAGGATTTACTGGTTACTATAGAAGATTTATAGAAAACTTCATTAAAATAGCATCTCCACTCTTCAAATTGCTTACAAAAGACTGTGAATTTAAATGGGATCCTGATTGTCAATTAGCTTTTGAAACTTTGAAAACAAGAATATCTGAAGCACCTATCTTGAGAGGACCAAATTGGAAACTCCCTTTTCATATTTCTACGGATGCTTCAGATACAGCTCTAGGAGCTGTGTTGGGTCAAAAAGATTTACTTCCTTATGCCATTTATTATACCAGTAAAACTTTGATTCCCACAGAGTTGAACTATACTGTGACTGAAAAAGAGTTTTTAGCTGTTGTTCATGTAATTAATAAGTTTAGACATTACATAACAGGCTATGAAACTTTTATTCATACTGACCATTCTGCAATTAGATATTTAATGAACAAACCTGTTACTAATGGCAGAGTGACAAGATGGCTTTTACTTTTGCAAGAATTCAATATTACCGTGTTGGATAGACCAGGAAAACAGAATACAGTAGCTGATTTCTTGTCTAGGATTCAGAATACTAAAGAAGATTCTCCTGTAGAAGATAAGTTTCCCGATGAATACTTGTTTGCAGTAACTATTAAGACCCCTTGGTATGCAGATATTGCTAACTATTTGGTTACAGGGAAACTACCTTCACATTTATTTCCAAGTGAAAAAAGAAAAATTATTCAGGAGAGTTCAAAATATTCATGGATTTCTAACGAATTGTTTAAAACAGGGCCAGATCTTGTGATCAGAAGATGTGTCAGGGAAGATGAAATGCCCGATATTCTTAAGGCATGTCATGATGAACCATGCGGCGGACACTTTGCGGACAAAAGGACGGCCTATAAAATCCTTTCCTTGGGATATTATTGGCCTTCTCTCTTCAAAGATGCAAAACAATATGTCAAAGGGTGTGATAGCTGCCAAAGAGTAGGGAAACCTACCCTTTCAAATGAAATGCCATTGCAAACACAGGTACTCATTGAACCCTTTGAAAAATGGGCTTTAGATTTCATTGGACCTATTAATCCACCATCCAAGCAAAAGAAGTATATATTGGTTTGTACTAATTATGTTACTAAATGGGTAGAAGCCAAAGCATTAGTATCTGCTACTGAAAATTCAGTTGTTCATTTTCTTTATGAGGATATTTTTACTTGCTTTGGTGTTCCAAGAGAAATTGTGACAGATCAGGGGAGCCAATTTACATCCAATTTGGTGGAAAAGTTGATGGAAGAATACAAAATCAAGCACAGAAGATCTACTCCTTACCATCCACAAGCAAATGGTCAAGTGGAGTCCACAAACAAAGTTCTTGAAAGTATCATCACCAAAACTGCTCATCTACATAGAAGAGATTGGGCAGAAAGGCTTCCAGAAGCCTTGTGGGCCTACAGAACTACATGGAGGAATACAACAGGACATTCTCCCTATGAACTTGTTTATGGGAAAGAAGTCTTGCTCCCTATTGAGTTCCAAGTCAAGACCTTCAAGATAGCAGTTCAGTTGGGGATGGACTTATCAGAAGCCCAAAAGCATAGAATGGAGCAGTTGAATGAGCTAGATGAGATAAGACAAGAAGCAATTTTAAGAACTGATCTAGTTCAATATCAAAGAGCTAAATGGCATGACAAGTACATCAAAGAGAAGAATTTTCAAGAAGGAGATTGGGCATTGTTATTTGATTCCAAGTTTAAATATTTCCAAGGAAAATTTCAGACTCATTGGCTTGGGCCATATGAGATTGACGAGATCTTTAGTAATGGAGCCGTAAGAATCAAGACCATTGATGAGTTTCAAACTCCTCTTATTGTGAATGGCCATAGATTGAAAGTTTATCATAAGCCACTCTCAAAAGAGGATTTTTTCAAAAAATTTCAAGAAAGTTCTGCAATCAGGCTGGTACAGAAGAATTCTTCTTCTCCACCAGCCTAGCTTTTGTTCTTTTCAATTAAAAAAAAATAAAAAATAAAAAATAAAATAAAATTGTATAAGCCTGAAAACCAATCACTGATTGGCAGTCTTATACAGAAAATATAGGGTGAAAATCAGGAACACCTGACACTCTATATTTTCCAAAAAAAAAAATCTCTCTTTCATTTCACGAGCCTTGTGACCACTCACTCCATTTCATTCCACTCCATTTCATTTCACTTCATTTCACCCCATTCCACTTCATTTTATCCATTTCATTCCATTCCATCAATAAAAATCTTTTTCATGACCATTTCCATCTGGTCATTTGTCATCTGTTCATTTCCATTCATCCAAGTAATAGCTGTGTCAGTTTCCGCAGCTAACATCTGTTTCCGCAGCTGACTCCAGTTTCCACAGCCAGAAGCAGATTCCGCAGCTACAACTTTGTTTTCAAAAGAATGTACAGCCAGATGTTATTTCCATAATCATAAAATAAAATGCAGGTGAGAGGATCAAAAATGAAGATATGGAGCATTCAAGACACCAATAAAGAGCAACTAGTTGAAGACCAAGGAAAAGGTAAAGATTCCAAAGCTATGAATAAAATTTATTTCAAATAGCATTGAAAAACACATTTTTATATAGTTCTGAACCATAAGCTCTATCCATTATGTGCAATGATTATATTGACAATTCCGTAACCTTTCACGATCTCCATATTACCCTCTCGCATTCATTCTCAAACGGTTCCATCATTTAACCCCCGATTTTCACTCATGTTCCAATATCCCACCGGTGATAATGAGACGTATTTGATTTGACCACGGACTCTTAGAGCCTCATAAATCCATAACCGTTGTTGAAACGTGCTCATATTTATTGTGCAACCACCAGAATTCAAAACGCTGCCAGATGTGTTATACTATGTTAATCTCTCTGTCGTGTCTCTGCCGTGCTTACGAAACCCCACTCTGTTCTGTCTCGCTCCATTTCGTTCATTGTGCTCATTCCCATTCTCTGATATTTACCCACAGTCATTGCGCTTATCTCTGTGCATTCAGCCGTTCTATTTCCATTTGAACCCTCACGCAGGCAAATTTTTGAAGAGAAGAAAGAAAAAATGGGTAAATTGCTAAGAGCAGAGCCGGAAGGACCTAAGTTTATAGAGGGATATCCGCAAGTAAAGGAGATATTGAAGAAAGAAAATTGGCTGCAGTTTATCCAGAAATTCAGAGGTTATCATAACGAAGTAACGAAGGCATTCGCAAGGTCGTTTGATGGCTTGGAAGCGGAGATTGGAGACCTTAAGTTTGCGGTCAATGAAGCATCTATAGCAACAACCACAGAACTTCTTCAGGAGGGTGAGCGTTGGTTTAAGAATAAAAGCATCAGTGATGAAGCATGGAGAACAATCTTACAAAACCAAGGTATGGACATAACTATTTTTAAAAGAGGAATTCCTGTGCATGCATTGAAAGAGGAACGGGCTACTTTGCTGCTAGTTGTTCAGAAATTCATTACATGTGAAGGCCGTTTTGGGTCCATGTATATGTACCATACTAGGTTACTGATGAATTTTCTAGATAATCAAACTCTCAATCTCCCATATTTTCTATTCAATATTTTGAAGAAAATGTCTGTGACTGTTCAGAAACATTTAGGAGATGTAGAACCCCATCTATATCACCACGGCCTTGTAAAAATTTTGATTGAGAAGGAGTTAAGGGAAAAGAAAGACACATGGGAACAATTTCTGGTTAGAAATTTCTTTGAGGAACCTCAGGAAATTCCTGAAGGTAGCACAGCAAGAAGGAGTAGAAGAAAAATAATAAATGATGAAACCCAAATTACTCCTACTCAAGAAATTCCTGAAGGTAGCACAGCAAGAAGAAGTAGGAGAAAAAGAACAATTGATGAAATTCAAAATACTCCTACTACTACAATTGAAAGAACTAATAGGGAAGAGAGACTGTCAAAGAGGAAGAAGAAAGAAATCAAGGGTAAGAAGCCAATAACACCAAAAGAGAGAAAAACTATTGAGGCTATACATAAAACCCCTTCTTCTGAAGAAGAAGATCATCAAGTGTTATCTGAAAGATTAGTTTATCTTCAAAAACAGTCATCTATGCCCAAGAAGACAGAGAAAGGAAAACAAAAACGAAAGGATAGTGCACCACAGCGTGTGAGAAGAAGCAACAGACTTAAGGGGAAATTGAGGAAAACGCAAATTAAGGGTCCTCACTTCATTGATTTGGGAGAGGAGACATCTGAACAGTCCCCAACTGACCATAGTCCATCTCAGTCAGTTAGTGAACCTGGTTCATTTCATTCCCAGTCAGACATTGAACATACTCCATCCTATTCTCAGCAAGATGTTGATGTAAGCCCTTCTCAGCCAGATTTTGAAAATAACTCTCCTTCATGGCATTTTGGGGACAGCCCAATAAAAATGACACCTGAAATAGACCCCAAGCAGCAGGAAGTATATGACTATATAGAATCTTTGGAAAAGGCAGCTACAGGTCCAAGTACTTCATCCATTCAGCCTCATACATTACAGGATGATTTAGTCCAATCACTAAAACAAGAAATTTTTGAGCTAGAGCTTTTAAATAGGCACATCAAAAATGAAAATGAGACATTGAAAGAACAAGGCAAACTAGACAAAATCATCCATGATAATACCATGCTACATCTGGGAATATGGCAGAAGAAGAACAAGAAATTGAAAAGGAAATGCCAGAAATTGAGCAGAGCACTGGTTAATATCAAATTTAGGTGCTTAATGAAGAAACCTAGAATGTTGGCAGCACCAAAGAAGAGGAGGAGAGGATTGGATGTGCTGGCTGAAGTGTCAAGGCACATGAACTAAGGAAGGAATATCAAAATTTTGGTTGCATGAGGACATGCAACACCTTCACAGTGGGGGTATGTTGAGTCTCAATTCTGCATCTTTCCCATACACTTTTCTATACCTTTTTCACTCACCTGAACCTCCCAAATTGTCAATATCATTGTATGTTAATTGCAAAAGAGCATCTAACATGGTTTTTAACTATATTTTTGTGTCTGCTGTTTGATTTAGATTTTGTTCATTTAGCTGCGGAATCTTGCCACTTTCCGCAGCTGCTGCAACTTTCCACATCTATTTTGTGAAACTCTATGTTACAGGTGTCTACAGGAAAAACGAGCCACATGGGCAAGTCAGAAATGATGTGGACATGGTTCGTGTCCAATTGGTTTGAGCAAACTCATCTAAAGAAGCCACGGTCAAAGGCGTCCACATGGAATTCAACCATAGAGTCTTACGGTGACAGGACTCTGTTCCGTGTCACGTAAAGGTTCATATGGCCGTTTCTGAGTTGCGGAGGACAAGTCGACATCTATACATGGCTCCATAGCCGAATTCAAGCATCCACTTCTCATAGATTTACTTTCCAACACGGCCATGATCCTAGATCCGTGGACGTAATGGTCTACGTGTTCTCCACCAGCATAAACTTTAGGAGACAGTTATATTTCTTTTGTTATATATAACGCGTTTGCATACGCATATAGAGTTAGTCTCGATTAGTTTCTGTTATCTTTTATTAGTCTGCTCTGTAATGTAATTACGCTGCCTTTGAGCCGTAATACTACCTTACTGTTATGACTACATTTTAATATAAGAAGACTTTGTTTTCCAACTTAATTTGTACTTGAAGATCGTTGCCAAGGCTGGTGTAGAGGGCCCCTGCTCAGCTAAGGTTTTGTGCATTAGTGTATAGTTCTTATTTCATTTCTTTAAAGCTCATTATGCCATAATCCATTCACATGTTTATACATTGCATTTTTCATGATACATATGCTTCATTTCTGTTTATAAACTTTCATGCTTTCCATTTCACTTCTGTCTTTCATGTTTTATGTTGTTAATCATTGATCAGTGTTCTTGTTTCAGGTTATAGATAGGCAGCCCGGGCATTTTCATAGATTTTTGACTAATGACATGGAATTAACATTTTTCTGCTGCTAATTTGTTTTTCTTAGTTTCTGTTTAATTTCAGTACTACCTTGTTTAATTCAGTTTTACTTATTTGCTTCAGTAGTTAAATTTAGATATATTAAACTACTCATAACATCTTCAGTTGCCTCCGAAAGCCACAACTGGACTGATGGTGAGGGATTGTATTATGAAATGTGTAGTTTAGTATTAGTTTTCTTTCTGCAAATTTAGATATATTAAACTGCTCATAACATCTTCGCTGTTCTCCGAAAGCCAAGCTGGATCGATGGTGAGGGATTGTATTACAGGAATGTGTGGTTTCTTATTAGTTTTCTTCTCGCAACTTTAGATATATTAAACTCGTGCATGAAATCTTCAAGCATTCAGAGCCACAAATGGATCGATGGTGAGGATTTCTTATTATGAATGTATGATTTGATATTAGTTTTCTTTCTGCAAGCTAGATATCAGTTACTCAAAGTTGTTTATGGTTACTTCCGAAAATCATAGCTGGACTAATGATGAGGGATCAGAAGACAAGTTGATGTAATCTGATTTAGATTTACTTTGTTGTACTTTTGGATTTCTTTTAGCATAGTTTCTTTTCTGTTTAGACAGCAGCAAGAATAGTTTGATTTCATACTCACTAGTTCACTGTTTTGATTTATTAGACTAGCAGCACCTTTTCATTTCAGCAACACATTTTCCATTTTCTTTCAAGTTTTGTCATTGTATGTTTCAAATTCCTTTTAAAGTTTCAAGTTGGTAAATCATTTTAGAGGATATCATTTCCTTGAACAAACACAACCACACTTGTTTTCATTTTAGAATTTCCATTTCATCTTAGAAAACCAAAAACGACAAAAAGTTAAGAGATAGGTTATCTTGCACATATAGTGTGCCGCACTTCATCAGCTTACGAATCTCGGATTGAAAAATTAAATGCAGCAATTTAGGACACACTAAATTTACCAAACACCAGGCCAAAGCCTAGGCATAATACTTCTTCAAATACAGCCCATTTCGGGGCTCCGGCAACTCGTTCCCTTCGAAATCAACCAAGGTATACGCTCCTTTCTTAAGGACTTTTTTAACGATATAGGGGCCATACCACATAGATTTAAACTTTCCTGCCCCCAGGGCATCCTTTTCTTGGGCATAGACCAAAACAAGGTCACCTTCCGAAAAGACCCTAAGCTTGACCGCCTTATCGTACTGAACCTTTATTCGGTTTTTTATGCGCTTCATTCATCGTGGCGGCATCTCGACGCTGCTCATCGAGATGTTCCAGATGAAGAAGTCGTTCTGCCAGACTAGAAGTGTCAGGAAGAAGTTCAACAGCTAATTTAAGAGAAGGAATCTCGCATTCAATAGGAAATACGGATTCCACCCTGTGCACTAGCTGAAACGAAGTAAAGCCAGTTGCAGTTTTCATTGACGTCCTGTATGCCCAAAGTGCAGGATATAGCATAATATGCCAGTTGGATCTAGCTTTATCAATTGTACTTTGAAGAATTGTCTTCAAGGATTTATTCACGGCTTCCACTTGCCCATTGGCCTAAGGATAATATGGAGATGAATGCTCCTGCCAGAAACCCAATTTGAGAGCCAACTCAGCCATCATACTATTCTGAAAATGACTGCCATGGTCAGTGACAATCTCTCTAGGAATACCAAAACGAGCGATAACTTGGTTGAAAAGGAACAAAGCTGCAGTCTCACCATCGTTCCCAAAAGTAGGCATAGCCTCGACCCACTTCGTAAAGTAGTCTATTGCTACGATAATGTACTTGTGACCTTTTGCCGAAGGCGGGTTACAAGTAGTATAATCCATACCCCACTTTGTAAAGGGGCCGACAGTAACGACTGGAAAAAGCGGAGCTGGATGAGCGCGCATTTTTCGAGTATACACTTGACAAGGATGACACTTCTGGACCGATTCAATACAATCTTTGAAAATCGAGGGCCAGAAGTAGCCAGCACGCAAAATCTTTTGGGCTGTAGCAAGCCCTGATAAATGACCCCCACAAGCTCCACCGTGAGAATCATTGAGCACAGCCTCAGCTTCTTCGAAAGTTAAGCAGCGTCTTAGGATTGAATCAACCCCTCGACGGTACAAAGCATCACCAATAATCAGATAATTCTTGGCCAAGTGACGCAGCTTACGACACTCATATTTCGAAAAAGAAGAGGGAAACTTCGCAGTCTGGAGATACACAATGATATCCCCATACCAAGGATCCTGTGGAGAGATCAGAAACAAGTGTTCGTCCGGAAAGGACTCATCATAGATCATCTCCTCTTCACAGGGCAACTCGGAGATCAATTCCGCAAAAAATAATGACTTCTTGGATTTGGCAAACATGAACTCTAGATCAAATTCTTGTAAAATCACAATCCATCTATTATATTTGCCCCCAATCACTCGCCTGCTGAGGACAAACTGAAATGGATTGGCAGCTGCCAAGACATAAGTTTTGCGAAGAATAATGTAATGCCGGAGTCGCTGCACAGCATGAACTGCTGCTAAGGCTAAATTTTCTATCGGAGTGTATCGCAGTTCAGGTCCTACCAGTCCTCGACTAAGGTAGTAAATAACATGCTCAGCAAGAGCATCATCCTCCTGAACCAGAACCATACCAATGGTAGATTCTGCTGTAGCCAGATACAAAAGAAAATCTCTTCTATAATCGGGTGGACTCAGTAAAGGAGCAGAGGTCAATGCCTTTTTCAAGGCATCGAATGAGCGTTGAGCGTAGTCGTCCCAAAGAAAAGGAACTCCTTTCTTCAACAGTCTCATATATCCCTTTGTAATCTCAGCATAGTTGACAATAAACCTCCGAAGAAAATTAGACTTCCCTTGGAGACTTTGAAGCTGACGAATTGAAGACGGGGGAGGCAACCGAAGTATTGCCTCAACCTTGAAGGGATCTACCCTTATCCCTTCCCTAGACACAATGAATCCCAATAGCCGACCGGATGTAACCGCGAAAATGCACTTGTTCGGATTCAATCGAATTTTATAAAAATGACATCTTTCAAATATTTGCCAGAGGTGACCAGGATGATCCATCCTCTTTCGAGAATGAGCAGCTAAATCATCTAAGTATGTCTCGATAATCTTTTTGATGTCGTGGAAGGCGTAAGACATGGCCCGCTGAAAGGTAGCCCCAGCATTTTTAAGACCAAAAGGCATCTTCTTGTATGCAAACGTACCCCAGGGACAAATAAATGTAGTCTTATGTTGATCTTCAGGACGGATAGTAATTTGATTATATCCGGAGAAACCGTCCATGAAGGAGAAAATATCATTACCCGCACACTCGTCAATGATCTGATTGATGAATGGTGTGGGGTAATTGTCTTTAGGACATGCTTTACTTAGGTCTCTGAAATCTATGCACACTCGAATCGTTCCTTGCTTTTTATCTACGGGAACGGGGTTTGAAACCCATTCAGTTAGAGGAACTGGGAAAATGAATCCCGCCTTAAGCAGCTTTTCAACTTCAGCTTTGATAGCTGCTGCCTTCCTAGGATTGACCGGACGAAGTTTTTGTCTGACCGGCTTATCGTTTTCATACATCTTGATCTCATGCTGGACAATAGATGGGTCTATGCCAGGCATTTCCTCATAAGACCAAGAAAATACATCCCTATACTCTTTGAAGAGCTCGGTATAAATTTGAACCTCTTCACGGGAACATTCAGCTCCAATGAAGACATTCTTGATAATATTGGGATCCTTGGAAATGTTCACCGGGATAGTAGGAGAGATCACAGCCATGTTCCCTTCAACATAAACCTATGTTGGTGCCAAAGGGTTCAAGACTGGGTGAACAGGACCAGGAGACTGAGGACTTGGAAAACTGGCTTCAACTTCGCTCAAGTCAGGTAGGAAGTAAGACCGATGATGCAAATCATCCCACGGTCTATCTATACCAGTCATGGCTTCCAGGATTGCCTCTTTAGATGGAAGAGTGGTATCAAGGCAATCCTGGGCCGAAGAAGAACTAAGTGTCCAAGCCGGAGCCACATCACCGTCCAACTCTTCCAGTGAAAGAGGAGCTAGGATGGATTCTGCAGTGTCAACAATAGATTGATATGCAATTTCAGCTGTAGAAATCGAAAATGCCATTCCACCCACTTGACCTTTCGCTAATGTGGCAGTAGGGGAAGGTAAGGTCCAAGAGTCCGAAAAATAATGAGTTCTGAAGAACTCTCTTCGAAGGGGAGCCTTGGAGGATGAAATAGCATTAATATGCACCGTAGGAGGAGGAAGATCGAAAGTACCCATCAGGGAAGAATACATTCCAACTCCTAGATTCTCAACAAGCGCCTTAGTATTATCCAACTTAGGAACAGATGAGTTAGAAGACGCATTCGGGTCTATCTAAGGACAGTACAGTTGATCCACTATGACAATCCTCCCTTCATGGGGGAAACATACAATTTGAAATAATGAGGATGCAAAGGCATCCATCTCATAAATCCAATTCCTCCCCAACAGAAGGTTATAGTCCAAGGCTGCATCCACTACCTCAACCTCTATGTTGATATTTTTTCCCCCAACACAGATGGGCAAAGCCAGGACAATACCATGGGGTCTGTGAGAATGACCATCGAACGCAGTAAGAACAGTGCTAGATGGAACAGCTTTGGGAGATCCAAGTGTCTTCCAACATGCGAGAGACATCACGCATGTAGAAGCACCCTCATCAACAACCGTTCGAAAGATATTGCACTTCCGATATGACGATTTAATATGAAAAGCCATGTGATGAGGAAGTCTCTTCTTAAAATTAGTCATATCAAAAGTAATCAGAAGAGAATTTTTTGGATCAATAGCCCCAATGGCAGTGAGCAAAGCACTGCGCTGAGCCGAACAAGACTAGAGTACCTCTAAAGCTGACATAGCACAAGGACTTTGTGCCAAATCTTCTACAATTGAGTAGTTCTGGGCAGCCCTCGCATTTGGATTAATCGTTGACCGCTTAGAATATGCTTTTGGCATCCGAGGCATAGACTCAATAGTAGGCTTCATAATGTGAAGCGGCTCAGTAGCATCAGGAACTTCCTTAGCTTTCGAAGGCTCTTCTCCGCCATAATCACGGGATCTCGTAGCGATATCCGCATGAGCACTCATCATAAAAATGTTCGATGGAATTTCCCCTTCTTGGGTGCCCCCAGAGGAAGCCCCAGGATTTTGGTTCGCGCCAACAACTAATTGCTGCCCTTGGGGAAAAGGGTTTGTTAACATAGCCTGGGAACTAGAAGAACCCTGCCGAGCTAACAAGCGCCGAGCATCCACTTTAGGGCAAAAGAGACGATCTCCGCACAGAGCCTGTATGGAAACTTCACCTCTTTTTCCTCGACCAATGTTCTCAACATGCTCGCGTCTTATTTGCATTGCCCTTCCCGTTTTTCCTTCTTCTGTTATTTCGTCCCTTCTCTTCCCATCGTATTGCTGACTTCTTTGGGGTTTGGGAGGTCCATCACGAGGTACAAAGATTCCGCCCAGGTGATGAACTGCAGAATGCCCTGACTCGTAAGGAGAGCAACATTGTGTTAATGGAACCGCTCATAGCTGAGTACAGCCGCCTTACCTGCCACTATTGACCGATCCGAAAAGCCCATCACCATGCGGACCAGGTTTAGTTTTCGACAAATCTAATTTTGAGCGAGGAGCATTGGGAAAATATTTATAAAAGACCCCAGACTGAGAATATATTAGTTCCAGATGCTGGGCCCTAAAAATGGCCTGCTCCTCAGAAAATACCCCAGATAGGGATGCATCTTTTGAAATATCTGACTGCAGAGATTTCAGAAACCATTCGAGAAGGAATTCTCCAGGAATATGAGCTTTAATAAGCCTCTTCCTTCTCCTCAATTCTTGAATGTGATCAGAAATGTGAGTTGCTTCATCCTTCTTAAAATTAGCCAGGAGTTCTGTCCCTATATATCTCGACAGTAACCAAAATTATTTAGAAATGGACAAACGCTCTGTATCAGAAAACTCGCTCTTAATGGAGTTCGACATATTCATTTGGCAACATTTGGGCTATGTGCGTTGAAATAATCTCAACCTAATCGAATCATCGATCAGGGAGTTCGAAGAACACCATAAATGGAAAGTGGTAATGTGGTCAGCCGGATCTTCTCCATTCTTACCTTCAAAATTTGGAATGTCTGAAGGAAGTTTGGTCGGGACCGGAGGCCACCCCGGACTATAACGAATCGGGTCATTAGTCAACTTCGACAGATCTGGCAAGTTTAACGTTGCCAGAAAAGGTAAGCGAGGCGGAGCCTGAGGATTCCATCCTTGATGGGATGGATTCCCAACATTCTGAAAAGAATAGCCTGGATTTGATAAGGCACCAAGTTGCTAGAAAGGACTCGTAGACAACGGAGAAGAACCTCCTCCCCACGCCGAGTTACCAAAACCCATACCAGTTCCCCCCGCTGAAGTATTGAATGAAGAGGAAAGCCCCTGGTAGGGGTTCCAAGCATTAGATAGAGGAGAAAATGTCTATTAAGCACTCGACGAAGGGAAAGAAGCATTCCCTTGATGACCTATGTAAAACTGATTCCCTTCCCCCGCTGTAGTAAACACAGGATTCCATCCCGTAAAATTAGTCGAACTTTGCCCCCCAGACCAAGGGTTGAAACTCTGGGTCTGGGACGTAAACGGAAACGACCCTAAAGAAGGATTGGAACTAGGAATGTGTCCAGTCCCAAAGGGAAAACCCTGAAAAGAAGTTGATCCACTAGCCATGTTAGACATGGGCGTAGATCCAGCTGAAGCAGCGGAAAAGGAAAAAGAGGGATTCCCACTAGAGGGCATCCTTGAACAGAAGGGACTAGAATGAGAAGCATGTGCTTGGGTGAACCCAGAGCCAAACACAGTAGCACTAGAAGTAATCGAAGATGAAGCAATAGTGCCCCCTGCTTCAACAGAAGCAGGAGTCTGAATGCCTGCAGCACTCACGGTAGAAGCCGCGTTCCCAGTCGTGGCCATTGAAAGATAAGAATGATAC
The DNA here is from genome assembly GCA_034641835.2 of Pinus albicaulis. Classification (NCBI taxonomy): domain Eukaryota; kingdom Viridiplantae; phylum Streptophyta; class Pinopsida; order Pinales; family Pinaceae; genus Pinus; species Pinus albicaulis. The sequence continues at coordinate 88,632,260 of CM076571.1, read as the reverse complement.
GGAAGATCTCCCGGTCTCTCTGACTCAGGTTCGATGTATTAAACAACAAATGGATAATCAGGAGGAAGAGGAGATGGACCTGTAGCAGGAGGCTCAGGTATGTCTTCGATTTGAAAATCTTCTTCTTGAGGAAACAAAACTCACGAGGTGAGCGGAACGCTCCTCTCGGGACCGACACCAGAATCAGCTATGAAACCTTCAGACCTTTGTGGAGAATCTCTCTCCACTGCGTCAGATGCCACAGGGTGGTAACCACCTGCTAAATCACTCCTACGCCTTCTCGAAGAAGGCTCTGGACTCTCGGGAGATAACCCCCGGATTCTCCTCGATCGTCGAGGTGCTTGATCAGCCACTTTTATAGATTTTAAATTAGACTCAAAAAAGTGAAAAGCTAGGAAAGCTAGGAGCAAAGAGCACTCACTAAAATAAAAATCCCTGAGATACAGTCAAGCAAACAGCCTCCAAGTATTTCCGCTCTGGGTGATGAGGACCGGACACCAAAATACAGGAAAGCGAAATATAGGACCTCCCGAAAGCAGTCTGGGATGATTAGGGCCCAGAACAACTAGCGAAGGTATCAGAAATAGTTACGCCGACCTCCTAACGACAGCCTTTGCCAGCTCAAGCACCCAAGCTTTGCAAGGGCACCCCCCAGAAGTACTGCTGAAAGTGATGCGACGTCTGCCTCAGGTACCACGGGTATTCCCCCCCGCAGTCACCTGTGTGGAACCTAGGAACAGCAACTATGGACACCAATCCGTATCAGAAGCTGGGCGGAACGGTCTTGAGGTCAGATTCAACTAATCGGAGGGGGGTATCCCTCTTCTTAACCTTCACTTCCCCTCGCGCTTGACTCTCGGATGAGAGCTTTCCCATTCCACCTCACGGAGTTGGATTTCGCTCAATTAATCAACTTCTATGTTTGTTTGAGCGGCCTTGGAGAGTTAACTCTCCTCTCACCTATTCCAAGGCCCTACAACCTAGCTAGTTGGTGATTGACACTTAATAAAACTTGCTAGTTGATTTTAGATTAGATCGCTTATTTTAATGGGCTGTTATGTTAAGTCACAAGGATATGGAGATGAAACTTATGGTGTTTTGACACAAAAGAAATTAATAAAAACTTAACTACATGCAAATGAAGTTCTTTGTCTTTCGATGAAGAGCAATCTCTATACAGGTTCTACGAGACTAAAAATTGTATTTTTTCTTTTCAAATAGCAAACTCACACTCACAAAAACTATGAAATTGACTAAATGATTAAATGCACCTAATGCAAATCACTACAAGCATGCAAATCCTAAGATGCAAATCTCTTAAAGCAGAGTGACATTTCCCAAAAAGTCCTTCAGTTTTAACTCTTCTTTGGTTGCCCAAAAAGCTAGTTCTTGAAATCAAGAACTCTTAAAATGAAGACACCAAGAACACTTAAAAACAAGAAGAAGAAATCAATGACAACTCCTCCTCAAAATCAAGCTAAAAACCAAAAGCAAGAAACCTCACAAAATCTCCAAAAGATATAGCAAACGAAAATGAAAATGCAACAAGAAAAGAAAATAACAAGTGAAAATGTTTTTTAAGCCTTTGAAATGCAAAAAAAAAAAGCAAAGCAAATTTTTTTTGAGATTTTTAGTTTTATAAAGAAAGAGCTCGAAGAGGCCAAGCACAGCTATCAAAATCCAAACCAAACAAGACCGAATTTCAAGCACAAACTTCAACAATGCTCCCAAACCTTATAAGGCTAACTCATAGCAAGATCAATAAGAGCATAAGAAGACCAGAAAACTCAGCCACTCAGCCTAGACAAATAGTGCAAACTCGTTGCAAACAAAAACTCCAAAGAAGCTAGAAAAGCTCTTCAAAAGTTGCAACAAAACCTAGCCTATGGAACTCAAGAAAACCAATAAAAAACGAAGCAAAAATCGCAATGCGAAGCACAACACAAAGATAGGAGCGAGTAAGTGAGCAGAAGCTCTCTGTTCTGATAAAGCAGAACAGCCAAGAATGCTCAGAAAGCGATCTTGGAACTCAATCCAAAAGTGCCAGCACCAGAAACAACACTTTGCCAAAAAGACTAGTTTTCAATCAAACGAAAGAGAGAAAAGACAAGAAACCACTTCCTTCACAATCCAGAGAGTACAGAGACACTGTAGGAACAGGTCTCCACAGCCAGAAAGGACCAAAAAGTCAAGAAACCCAAAAATTCAAAATCTGCCTAGGTATACGCTACTTCACAGTTATGCAACCAGCGTGCATACGCGTCTGTGCTAAGGGAAACTCGCGTATACGCGGGTCCCTTTAGACAAACTTGCATGTATACGTGACTGTGTGCAGAAAAAAGTGCGTATGCAGAGGTAAATAATGAAAAAACAAAAAGGACAAGCCTGGAAAAGAAACCAGGACTTCAGACTGACTGTAAAAAAGTAAACTGGACTGCAAATGAAAGTTAAAACTGTCGGCAACCTACCAAACAGCTGAAACCACCCAACAGGAGAATCACAAGAATGTGATCCCCAGCGGAGTCGCCAGTTCTGTTTCGGGGAAATCTCACCCTAGAGGTTGGTTGGGGTACAACCTCCACAGAGCAGGGGCATGCTACTTAACAGAGACTCACACAACCATGCACGTTCAAAAAAACTAAATAGAGTAGAATGAGAAAGTTACCCGTAGGTCCTATGGTTGAAGAAGATCCCGCAGGGTTCAAACCCCCAGCAACCGTCCTTCCTTCTTAACCTGAAAGACAAGAAGAAACAAGCACAAAGGACTGGTTGTACAGCATATATCTACTCTAAATGTCAGTGAGATTCACATAAAACATTAAATAAATCATAATGAATGCTTGTATAACAAATATTCTCATACATATAAGCATACACTAACACGTTTATTTCAGGAACATCATGGTACTTCTGTATTATAAATAGCATGTACAAAAGTAACGAGTGGAGAGATCACCTGATCCTTCCATGGCCTTCGAGCAGACCGTCGTCCGGATCTGTCCAGCCCTTGCCTCGCTAAGACTCCTTCCAAACTGGTGCATACGAGATGTCATATAAGGGGATGAGCATCTAAAGGAAACAAGGGTTTCCTATAATGAACTGGGAAAGTGCAGGAGGCACGGGGAATCAGACTTGGATAGGGAATACCAACAAAGTATAATATCAATAATTCTCTCTCTCCCTTAGGCCATACACATGAGGGGTTTTTATACTCCCTCCAAGTAGTTTCAACAGTTGGAAACAGTTGGCCACATGCTGGGGTGGTTGAACTACCTGAGTAACCATCAACCCAGCCCGAAAATAGGGAATTTTTATATATTTTTTAATAATTTTAATGGCATACGAGGAAAAGTGCAGCTGGACTCGCGTATACACGCGGAAAAGTACGGGCATAGTCACGTATGGGGATTTTTACACTGTTTTTTAGTGAATTTGTCCAAGTCTGTAGGAATGGGTGCCCAAAACCATCAAAGCAATCATGAATCATGTGAAGGTGAGAAATGATGCTATAAAAATCCTGGAACATGCATCACTTCCTTTAATACAAAGGGTTTACCAGACTCCCTCTTAAAGGAAATGGTACCGATACCGGTCGCACTGTATCTACCATCATCACCCATCTTGATGTGCACTCCAAGATCTTTCTCATCCAGATCTGAAAAAATATCTCGATCTCCAGTCATGTGAAAAGACGCACCACTGTCCAAGAACCATATTGATCCCATCACACTTGAGACCAAGCATGCGATCAGCGAAAAATCCAGCTCAAACTGCGAGGCTAAGGCCTCTCCAGCTGCAGATCCAGCAACTTGCTTATTTTTCTTCTTCTTCGGACAATTTGTGGCATAATGTCTGTGTTGGTGACAGTGAAAGCACTTCACCTTGGACATGTCTTGCTTCTTACCTTTTACACTGGAATGAGAAGCTTTCTTGCTCTTCCCCTTCTTTGCTTTGGTAGCCAAAGCGCAATTTTCTTCATCAGATGCCTTTGATGAAGATCCGTCCCTGGTATTCCGCCTTATCTCCTCTTGCACAAGATCCGACCAAAGTCGCTCCCATCTTGGAAATTTCTCCTGACCATTGACAGAATCCTGATAGGCATGCCAACTCTTCAGAAGACCAAGGAGAGCCAAGCTCACCAATTCCTCATCATCAACAGTCACCCCCACACTTCCCAGCTCATCCCTGCATTGGATGAACTTCGTGAGGTACTTGGGCATACTGTCGCCTTTCTCCATCTTTATGTGTCCGAGTTTATCCTTGAGCGCCAACTTCCTCTGGTCGCTCTTGCTTTGGAATAAATCTGTCAACGCTTTCCACATCAAGTATGGAGAAGCTTTTCCATGCATGCTGGATACAATGTGATCCTTCACGCCCTCCAACAGAATCCTTCGACATTTTTCCATCTTCTTTTGCCAAGCCTCAACTTGAGCAGCATCAGTAGGCTTTGGGATCTCAGCATCTATGAACTCCTTCAGCCCATTATCATCTAATACCGCCTCCATCCGGTCCTTCCATGCAACATAATTCGAACTGCCGTCAAGGGCATATTCCAGTCACAATCCGTTGAAAGACATTTCAACTCTGGCACCAAGAAAACTGCTGCAAATTCGAATTCCACCACCTCAAAACTCAACAGCTTCCGATCTGTGAGAAAAAAATATTTCTAGCACAGAGATCGACTGTAGGGGCATTTACTGGATATATCACCTTTCAAAGAAAGGATGGATCCAGAGGCTACCTGGCCCGTTACAGACTCTGTCTACCGAAATAATTGTAATCACTGTAATAGATCCGATGATCAATCTCACTCCGATACCATGTATAAATTTGAATAATTTGCTGAATTATTCACTGATATTATCCTGATTACACACTATTTGAGCTTCATGCATAATACATAACCTCTTCTACAATTGATCATCAATATGCGGAAATAGAAACAGTCGCATGCGCACATAAACACAATAGTCAAGCACACATAAACACAGTATGCAATGGGGAAAGCTAATAGCTGAAAACCCCCAACTATCTGTATATTATAATGATAGAGAACATGTAACAATCATAGTACAATACTCCTCACAAGTACTCAGTACTATCTCCAAAAGTTACACACAAAACTAGCTCAGATTTGAGCAAGTCACAGGTTCAAATCTCCTCCACAAGTCTGCCTGCCTCTACTGTGCAATCCAAGATGAGAATGAATGAGATCCAAGTTCGAATCCCCTAGCTCCAACTGTGCAATCATCATTGGAAATCTCCATAAATGTGTGTGCAAATATCATGCACAGGTATAGTCACAACTGATAGTCACACTCACCCTTTCACCCACCTCTAACACTGGTCTCCACTGAAATGTCCATGCATTGCAGTTAACTGATGTGTTATTTAGTTGATTTATGAGTTAATAATTAGTGAATTAATTAATAATTAATTCACACCACTCATCACTAGTGTATTTTTCAATTAGACTAAATACAACTAGTTCAACTAAGTTAAACCGAACACAACTCCACCAACTGTCTCATCAACTCCACCAAACTCTGCCACATGAGTTCTAACTGAAGTCAACCATGCAATAGCTCAACTAACCCTTAGAAAAAGCGTATTTCCTTCTGTCAGCTGCATGTGCCACATCCAAGCATCAAACTGAAGTGCTCCAAGAGGAAAAGATAATGTTTATAGTCTAAATATTATTAAGGGTTAATAATATTTGACTGTTCTATTTTTAGCCCGGTAGTCTAAAAATAGAAACCGTCCAATGTCTAAAAATATAGGTCCATCTATTTTTACCAACTCGACCAATCATCCATAAATAGCATCCTGCAACTCATATACCATGATCCATATGTCTAAAAATAGACATAGTCTAAAAATAGACTTTGAGCCAAAAATAGCCTGCGGGCCCACTTAGTGAAGGCGACTTCATTTCACTAAGCTCCATCATCTTGTTGCATTTTCAACATCTTATTCTCTTGGAGCACTTCAGTTAAGTGCATATATGTGGCACGAGAGCTGACAGAAGGAATTACGCTATTCCTAGGGGTTATGTGGAGCTATTGCATGGATACTTCAGTTAGAACTCATGTGACAGAGTTTGGTGGAGTTGATTGAGGAAGTTAGTGGAGTTGTATTCAATTTAACTAATCTAAACATAGTTGAGCTATTTTTATTCAGTTTAACTAATTGATACAATTAGTGAGAGTGGTGAGAATTAATTATTAATTAATTCACTAATTATAAACTCATTAATCAACTAAAGAATGCATCAGTTAACTTCAGCGCATGGACAGTTTCAGTGGAGACCAGTGCAAGAATAGGTGAAAGAGCAAGTTAACTATCAGTTGTGACTATACTGTTGCTATTTTCAACACACAGATAGGTGGAGTAGCCCATGAATATTGTGCAGTACAAGCCAGGTGGTTTGTCTATTTAATGAAGCCATCCCATAGCATTGAAAACGCAATAGAGGTTGGCTATCAAGTGGCAAAAGATTGGAGCATGTGTTTTGCTAGATCTAGCTTAATAGTGTGTAGCAATTGGAGGTAGTGTTGAGAGCTTGTGAGGAGTTTTGTACAATGATTGTTACATGATCTCCATGACATATAATATACAGATAGTTGGGGTTTTTAGCTTTAAGCTTTCCCATTAAATACTGTGTTCATATGTGTGATTGTTTGTGGTTTTAATGTGTGCATGCAATTGATTTTATTTCCGCATGTGATGATCAATGGTAGAAGAGATTATATATTATGCATGAGCCTAAAATAGTGTGTGCTCAGGAGAATCTCAGTGAATAATATCTCAATTATTCAAATTTCTACATAGAAAACTTAAAAACAAAAAAGAACTGACTGCAAAGTTAGAAACAAAGGAGTTAGAAACTCTACACTCTTGACACTATTAGAAGATTTGTTTGATTTTAACGATATGGCCAGGAAGCATAAACTAGAACATGTAGAGACTGAAGTGGAAGAGTGCAATATAGGTAGTAAACTTAAACCTATGATGATTAAACTGTCTAAAACTTTACCAACTCACATTAAACTCAAACACATAGTGTTGTTTAAAGAGTTTTCTGATATTTTTGCGTGGAGTTACGAAGATCTTAAATCCTGCGACACTGAAATAATCCAGCACAAAATTCCTCTCAGAGAAAACCAAAAACCATTCAAATAGAAATTGCGCAGAATAAACCCTATTCAGTTGCCTTTGGTTCAGAAGGAGATCATGAAAATGTATGATGCTGGTATTATTGTCCCTATTAGATATTCTGAGTGGGTGTCTAATATGGTGTCAGTTAAGAAGAAAAATGGAGAGATCAGGCTTTTTATATACTTTAGAGACTTAAAAAAAGCTTCATGAAAGGAAAACTACCCTTTACCTAAGATGGATCATATTTTACAAAGGGTGGTAGGGTCTAGAAGAATTTCTTTGCTTGATGGCTACTCAGGGTACAATCAGATGGTAGGGTCTAAAATAATTTCTTTGCTTGATGGCTACTTAGGGTACAATCAGATCTTAGTTCACCCTGCTGATCAATTAAAGACAAACTTTAATATACCATGGGGCACTTTCATGTATGTGAAAATTCCCTTTGGTCTAATGAATGCTGGAGCAACATTTCAAAGAGACATGGACATAGCATTCTCAGAAGAACTAGGCTACTTCATCATTATATACCTTGATGATGTCACTGTGTTTTCAAAAAGAGATGAAGAGCACTTGTAATATATAGCCTCCTTGTAAGTTGCAGCAAGTGGAGGCTATATCTATTCAGATCTAGGCCAATCTAGTGCTTCTTTTCAGTGGAAAAGCCACTTATCCCCTTGAGAAGAGAGTATTAGATATTTGGAGCTGGAGTATTAGATCTTGGCATCAGGCCAAACTAGTGCTAGAACCTACAATGTAGTTTACCTTCCAAGATTGCGTTACTTACAAGTGTACAATTGCAGAATGTTTTGACACACATTTGGAGGAGAGATCTCTGGTGTTGGGGTTTTTCCCTTCACTATGGTGATCCATGGATTATACTTCTGATCCATGTTCTGTTTAGTTCTAATATGCTTCTATTTTATTTATCTTCAGAAATTTCTAAACATTACTATAGATATGCAACTTTAGATCTCAAGTCTACTCTTTGTGTTTAATGTTTTGCTCAAAACCCCAAGGGGAATTTGTATAGGAGCTCTTCTAGTGTACAGATCTGGTATGGATCCAATATTTTGTACAAAGATCTGCGCTAGATATAGAGTGTAATATATATCTGCTGTAGCTCTTTAAAATAACGTTTTCAAGCCATTTTTCAGTCAATACATGTGTTGCAACCCCTCTTTTGAGGAATTTCTTCTATTCTCATCTTATGTTTCTGGTTGTACATTGTAAGGGCCTCATTATGGATATGATTTATTGTTGTATACATGAATTTTGAGCCTTCTTATTTCTCTCCTGCTATTTCTCAGAAAAACTGCATTATTTTCCTGCAGTATTGTTGCATATAGCTACAACCCTATTCTTGGGTGTTTTTCGGCCATACTAGGTGTGGGAGGTCTGTTTACCTCACCTAGTTTGATTTTTTTTTGCTCTCCTCTTGGATATAGATGCTATATATCCATATATAAGGGGTCCAGAAGCTTTAAATCCATTTTATTGCACATACTTATGAAAAATGTGCTATTTTAGCAAGCATTGTTGAATCTTCCCATTTTGGGATATTACAGTGGTATCGAAGCAATCATCTTGGCACAGTCTGTGATTTTGTTTCTTAAAGAACCAATATGTATACAAAAGAAGATGAGCCTCTCACTGACAGAGATAAGAAGTACCTGAGAAGAAGAAAAAATAAATTTGATTACACCAATTATGATAAAGACAAGGGAAAATCCCCTGAATCGGGAAGTGATGAATATGGGAAGGAGTTTGCAAAAACCCTTCTAAAAGCTATGAAAGATCTTGCTAGAGATATCAAAGAGATGAGAATGGAAAGAATCAAGGAATATCCTAAGATATTTCATCCTGGAGAAAGCTCTTCCATGTCTCACCACTGGAATGATCAACTAATGAGTCGGCCTCAAGCTCCACAACACTTTACCATGCCTACTTTTTTGGCTGTGGAAAATGAAGGGCCTCATGATGAAGCATCCATTGAAGACTACTTTGAAGAATATGAGTCTTGGAATCAGAGATTCAAGGACCATTTGATATTTCAAGAGTTTTGTCACCTCAAGGACAAAAGAAGACCAAGGAATCAGCATAGAGATGGTGGATTCACTCATAGTCATGATCGACATCACTTTATGGGAAGATTATTTTTACCCAAGTTTAATGGGTCATCCACTTGTTCTACCAAAGCATGGGTAGAAAAAATGGATATATACTTTTATTTGAACAAATTCCCTGAGATGGAAGCTATCAAGATTGCAGCACTGCACTTTGAGGGTGAAGCACACAACTGGTGGTTCCATGGCTTGTCTACATTAGGTCATGCAAATGTGACTGCCTATTCTGAGTTCACTAGAAGACTGGTGAAGAGGTTTGACAAAAAGGATCTAGAATCACCTTTCATGAGCCTTGCCAAGTTGAAGAAGTCAGGTAATAGAGAGTCTTATATCTTTGAATTTTTGAGATTATCTGTTATGGTTCCTGATTTGTCTGTAGCAAGAATGGTCTACATGTTCATCGATGGCTTAGATGAACCTCTTCATGGGTTGGTAAAATATACCAAGCCCACTACCCTACATGATGCCATTGAGAGGGACATAGACCTTCAATATTCCTTGTGAAAAGCAAAGGAAAACTTTGAGAACAAGCCCTCTTTCCCTTCTAAGGGGAAGGAAGAGAAAGCTACTCCTTCAAAGGAGAGCTCATACAAGAAGCCTCTTGATGATGAAGTCTAGAGATATTTAAGGAGAAAGAAGCTATGCTTCACTTGCCAAGAAACATGGGTGCCTCGACATAGATTTTTTGTTGGTAAAGCACATTACATAGAGGTCCTCTCAGATCTTGAAGAAGATGAAGATGATGAACCAAGAAGAGGTCACAATGCTGACAGTGTTGAAGGAGATCCAATACCATCAGGAGATGGGAAGGGAGCCTTTTCTCCTATTGGAGGAACTCTTTCATCATTGAGAGGATTACCTAAGTACTTGACCCTAAGATTTCAAGGTTCAATCATGAATCAGAGGGCTTCTGTATTGGTTGACAGTGGGGCTACCCACAATTTCATTGATGCCCATATTGTGCAAAGGAGGGAAATACCCACTGATACTTTTGAGGGATTCTCTATTTTGGTCCCAGGAGATAGAAAAATGCAATGCATGCATTATGTTCCATCACTTTCAGTCACCATGGGATCCTACACTTTGGTGGATCACTTCTTTGTAGTTGACATATCAGACATCAATGTTATCTTGGGTGTTCAATGGTTGATTACATTGGGGAAAGTCACCACTAATTGGGAGGCTTTGCAAATGGAATGGGTGGACAAGAAGAGTGGTGAGCCTCAAATTATCAAGGGCATGCATATTTACCCCTCACATAACACTTCCACACAGAAAAAAAAGATGGATTTTCACAGTGGAAGTAGGGTCCTTACTGTCCCATCTATTATGTTCATGATATTTCTGCAAGGGACACTCTTATCTAGTGGCAAACCACTTGGGAGGCCACCTGATTCAGTTTTGGTGAGAGATCTATCACTACTTTATGCTCCAAAATCAGATCCAGGTGGGATGGGAGAATTAGAAGACATAGCTATAGCACTGGAAGGCTTGGACAAGCACAAGAAGGAGGGAGACTTTCTTCTCTCATCATTATCACCCACCTTCATTTCTGATTCTGCGTTGTTGGAGAAGAAGAAGGGAAGGTATGTCCTTCCTACATGTACCTTTGGCATAGGAGATGTCAAAGATGGGATCAAAAACATGGAAGGCATTCCTATTGATGCATCAACAACGTTGTCACTGTTATGGAGTGTAGATATGTATTGGAAATCCCAGTTGTTCATGGATTATTCCAAATATGTTCACACTTGTATGATGCTTGATGACCAACTGCATGAAGAGGGCTATCTATTCCATGAGGGAGTCATCTATCATCATGATAGGGTCTTCTTACCTAGAGCCTCCAAGCTCAAGGAGAGGATGCTACAAAGGGCCTACAAAGAGTTTTGTTTCAGCCCTACCTATTCTATGAAGATCTACAACACTATCATGAGATGCTTTGAATGGGAAGGCTTTGGAGGAGATCTACATCAACATTTTTTAGAATTCAAGATCTATGTGGAGTTGGGGTAGCCAAAGGGCTCTATGCAAGATTCATTTCATCCATTTCTTCCTTCTCTTGAAAGGGGAGAAAGATCCATGCACAACTCCATGTGTAGGAGAAACATTGTTGGTGAAAAATTTGATCATGTAAAGCAAGTTTCATTTTCTGATTTGACATATTCTTTAACCATGTTTATGCAGGCCATGACTCCAATGAGGAGTGATGTATCATGTAAATCTCATGGAAAACATTGAGCCATTCAAATTTCTGAATTTGGTCACTCCCTTGTTGTGCAAAGGGATATTTTCTTTCATGATGGGTGCTTCCCAAAGGCACCAAACGTATCTCACACATTCAGCCATGGTGAGATGACATGTGCAAAAATTAAGTGGTGGGGAAACCACTTACCATACCTTGATTTGATGTAGGCAAGTGTTATAGCATCATTTTTCACCCTCATGTGATTCATGATTGTCTCTATGGCCTTGGGCACCCATTCCCATAGACTTGAACAAAATTCATAAAAAACAGTGTTAAAAATCCCATACACGAGTATGCCCAGACTTTTCAACATGTATACACGAGTCCACATGTAATTTTCCATGTATGCCATTAAAATCATTAAAAAATATATAAAAATTCCCTATTTTCTGGCTGGGTTGATGGTTACTCCAGTAGTTCAACCACCCCAGTACGTGGCCAACTGTTTCCAACTGATTGAAACTACTTTGAGGGAGTATAAAAGCCCCTCATGTGCATGGCCTAAGGGAGAGAGAAATTTATAGACATTATACTTTGTTGGAATCCCAATTCAAGTCTGAATTCTCGCGCCTCCTGCACTTTCCCAGATTTTTATAGGAAACCCTTGTTTCTTGGAGATGTTCATCCATTTATATGCCATCTCGAGTGCACAAGTCTTGAAAGTATCTTAGCAAGGCAAGGGCAGGACGGATCCAGACGACGGTCTGTTCGAAGATCGTGGAAGGATTTAGGTGATCTCTCCACTTTTCATTTATGTACATGATGTTCGCAATAATGAAGAACCATCTTGTTCCTGAACTTATGTGTTAATATCTATTTGCATATGTGAAAAGATTGATTATCAAGCATTTATTATTGTTTATATAATGTTTCACATGGATTACAATAACATTTAGGAGAAATATATGCTGTACAACTAGGTTTCCGTGCATGTTCTTTCTTGTTTTCCAAGTTGAAGAGGAAGAAGGGTTGCTGAGGGTTTGGACCCCGCGGGATCTACATCGAACGTAGGACTACGGGTGAGTTCTACTATCGTTGTTATCTAGTTTTTAGCATTTAAGTGTGGTTGTCTGTGAGTCCTTCTGAATAGAATTCCCTGATCTGTGGAGGTTTTGACCCAACAAACCTCTAGGGTGTTTTTTCCCGAAACAGAACTGGCGACTATACTAGGGATTGCATTTTTGTGATTCCCCTGTTGGGTGGTTTCAGCTATTTGAAAGGTTTCCAACAATTTTAATTATTATTTCCAGTCCAGTTAACTTTTTCTCAATCAGACTGAAGACCTGATTCTTTATCCAGGCTTGATCTTTTTTTATTTTTCATTATTTACCTTTTCATACGTGAGTTTTTCTATACAAAAACGTGTATACCCGCATTTTTCTTCAAAGGAAGTCGCGTATATGCGGGTTTCCTTTGACACAGTCACGTATGCACGCTTGTTTTAAAACTGTCAAGTAGCGTATGCCTGGGTAAATTTTGAAATTTTTGATTTCTTGACTTTTTAGTCTTGTCTACCTGTGGAGACCTGTTCCTGGAGTGTCTTTATATCCTCTGGGTTGGGTTAGTAGTGGTTATTGGTATTTTTTCTCTCTTGGTTGAAAACTGGCTTATTAGGCAAATCTTGTTTTTAGTGCTTGCATTTCTGGCTTGAGTACCAAGATCTCTTCCTGGGGATTCTTGGCTGTTCTGCTTAACCAGAACAGAGAGCCTCTGCTCATTTAATCTTTCCTACCTTTGTGTCTTGCTTTGCGCTTCGATTTTTGCCTGCTTTTGGTTAGTTTTCTTAAGTTCAGTTGACTAGGTCTTGTTGCAATTTTTGAAGAGTCTTTCTTGGTTCTTTGAAGTTTTTGTTTGCTGCAAGGTTGTACTATTCTTCTAGGCTGAGTTACTCAGTTTCTTGTCTTATTTTTCTCATACAAATATTACTACTAAAGTGGCACTATAAGATTTGGAGCATTTTTGAAGTTTTTTCTTGAAATTCTGAGTTGTTTGGCTTGGTGATTGGATGGTTTTTATTGGTCTCTTCGAGCTCTTCTTCTTTATAAAATTCAAAAGCTCAAAAAACATTTTGTTTTGTTATTTGCTTTTGTTTTGCATTTTTGTTTTCATTTTGTTACATCTTTTGAAGCTTTGCTGAGATTTCTTGCCTTTGGTTTTTGACTTGATTTTGGAAAGGAATTGTCATTGGTTTCTTCCTCTTGTTTTCAAGCATATTTTGATGTCTTCATATTGAGAGTTTCTGCTTTTGGGAACTAGCTTTGTGGACAACCAAAAAGTGATAAAAATGAAGGATCTTTGGGAAATTTCTCTCTGCATTAGTAGATTTTGCATCTTAGAATTTGCATGCTCTTAGTTATTTGGATTAGGTGCACTTCAACATTTAGTCTTTTTCATAGTTTTTGTGAGTGTGAAGTTTGTTATCTGAAAAGAAAAAAAAAATTAGTCTCGTAGAACCTCTGTAGAAATTTCTTTTCATCGAAAGGCAATTACTGAATTTGCATGTAGTTTGGTTTTTATTAATTTCTTTTCTGCGTCACAAAACACCACGAGTTTCATTTCTGTATCCCTTTGACTTAATATAACAGCCGATTAAAATAAGCGCTATAATTTAAAAACAACTAGCAAGTTTTTATTAAGTGTCATACACCAACTAGCTAGGTTGTAGGGCCTTGGATTAGGTGAGTGGAGAGTTAACTCTCCAAGGCCGCTCAGAAAAAAACATAGAAGTTGATTAACTGAGCGAAATCCAACTCTGTTAGGTGGACCGGGAAAGCTCTCCTCCAGAGAGTCAAGCACGAGGGGAAGTGAAGGCCGAGAAGAGAGATACCCCCTCTCTGATTTGCTGAATCTGACCTTAAGACCATTCCGCCTGGCTTCTGACATGGATTGGTGCCCATAGTTGCCATTCCTAGGTTCCACATAGGTGACTATGGGGGGGAATACCTGTGGTACCTGAGGCAGACGTCGTATCACTTCCAGCAGTACTTCTGGGGGGTGCCCTTGCGAAGCTTGGGTACTTGTGCCGGCAAAGGCTGTTGTTAGGAGGTCGGGGTAATTGTTTCTGTTACCTTCGCTAGTAGGCCTGGGCCGTAATTATCCCAGACTACTTTCGAGAGGTCATATTCTTCGCTTTCTTTTATTTTGGTGTCTGGTCCTAATCACCCGGAGCGGAAATACCTGAAGGTTTTTTGCTTGATTGTATCTCAGGGATTTTTTGTAGTGACTGCTCTTTGCTCCTAGCTTGCCTAGCTTTATACTTTTTTGAGTCTAATTAAAATTTTTTAAAGTGGTTGATCAAGCACCTCATCGATCAAGGAGAATCCGGGGGTTATCTCCCAAGAGTCAAGAGCCTTCTTCAAGAAGGCGTAGGAGTAATTTAGCAGGTGAGTATCACCCTGTGGCGTCTGACGCAGTGGAGAGAGATCCTCCACAAGGGATTGAAGGTTTCATAGCTGGTTATGGTGTTGGTTCCGAGAGGAGTGCTCCACTCTCCTCGAGAGTCTTATTTCCGCAGGAAGAAGAAGTACAAGTAGAGGAAGTGTCTCAACCCTCTGAGTCACTTCCATCTCCTCTTCCTCCTGATTATCCGTTCATTTTTTAATACATCGGACCTGAGTCAGAGAGACCAGAAGATCCTCCGTATTATTCATACCTTTCGATGGCCACGACTGGGAACGCGGCTTCTGCTGTGAGTGCTGCAAGCATTCAGACTCCTGCTTCTGTTGAAGGAGGAGGAACTATTACTATATCTTCGATTACTTCTAGTACTGCTATTTTTGGCTCTGGTTTCACCCAAGCACATGCTTCTCAATCTGGTCCCTTTTGTTTTGGAATGCCCACTAGTGGGATTCCTTCATTTTCCTTTTCCGCTGCTGCAGCTGGATCTACACCCATGTCTTCCATGGCTAGTGGATCAGCTTCTTTTCAAGGGTTTCCCTTCGGAACTGGGCATACTCCTAGTTTGAATTCTTCTTAGGGTCCTTTCCGTTTACTTCTCAGACTCAGAGTTTCAACCCTTGGTCTAGAGGTCATAATTCGACTACTTTTATAGGATGGAACCCTGTATTCACTACAGCGGGGGTAGGGAATCAGTTTTACGCTGGTCACCAAGGGAATGCTTCTTTCCCTTCGTCGAGTGCTTATCAGACCTTTTCCTCTCTTTCTAATGCCTGGAACCCCTATCAGGGGCTTTCTGCTTCATTCAATACTTTAGGAGGGGGAACTGGTCCGGTCTTTGGTAACTCTGCGTTGGGAGGAGGTTCTTCTCCTTTTTCTACAAGTTCTTTTTGGCAACCTAGTGCCTCATCAAATCCAGGGTATTCTTTTCAGAATGTTGGGAATCCATCCCATCAAGGATGGAATCCTTAGGATCCGCCTTGTTTACCTTTTCTGGCAACGTTAAAATTGCCAGATCTGTCGAAATTGACGAATGATCTGATCCGATACAGTCCAGGGTGGCCTCCGGTTCACACCAAACTTCCTTCAGACATTCCAAAGTTTGAAGGTAAGAATGGAGAGGACCCGGCTGACCACATCACCACCTTCCATTTACGGTGTTCGTCTAACTCCCTGATCGATGATTCGATTAGGTTGAGATTGTTTCAACGCACCTTAACTGGAAACGCTGCCAAGTGGTATATTGAGTTAACTGGGGGAAATTTTGCTACATTTGGAGAGTTGGCTGTTACATTTCTAAATCATTTCTAGTTGCCCATCCGTTATGACGCCGGGACTGAACTGCTAGCTAATTTTAAACAGGACAACGCAACCCACATTTCTGACCATATTCAGGAATGGCGGAGAAGGAAGAGGCTTATTAAAGCTCATATTCCAGGAGAATTCCTTTTGGAATGGTTTCTGAAATCTCTGCAGTCAGACATTTCTAAGGATGTATCCCTGTCTGGGGTTTTTTCTGAGGAACAGGCCATTTTTAGGGCCCAACAGCTTGAATTGATATATTCTCAGTCTGGGGTCCTTCATAAATATTTGCCCAATGCTCCTCACTCCAAACTAGATTTATCCAAAACTAAGCCTGGTCCTCATGGTGATGGACTTATTGGGTCGATCAATAGTGGTGCAGCTAGCATGCTTACTCAATTGCAGCAGTTGTCTATACAATCTGCTCCTTCTGGTCAGGTTGTGCCTGCTGAGTCATCGCCTTCCCAATCTTTGTCGGTTAATGCCATCCAAACTTCCGATCCCAAAGGAAATCAACAATCCGAAGGGAAGAAGAAAGGATGGAATAATAAGAAAAAGGGAAAGAATGGGAAGGGTAATGCGAATAAAACCAACGAGCATGTTGGTGAGGGTCCAAAGGATAAAAATAAAGTGAATTTTCCATGCAAGTTATGTACTGGAGACCATCTTACTCACCTTTGCCTTAAAATTCAGGATGCGCAGTGCTTGTTAGCTCAGCAAGGTTCTTCCAGTTCCCAGGCTATGTTGACAAACCCTTTTCCCCAAGGGCAACAGCTAGTTGTTGGCGTGAATCAAAATACTGGGGCTTCCTCTGGGGGCACCCAAGAAGGGGAAATTCTGTCAAACATATACATGATGAGTGCTCACGTGGATGTCGCTACGAGATCCCGTGATTATGGCGAAGAAGATTCTTCAAAAGCTAAGGGTGCTCTTGATGCTACTGAGCCACTTCATATTACGAGGCCTACTGTTGAGCCTATACCTCGGATACCCAAAGCATCTACCAAGCGTACGATGATTAATCCCAATGCTAGGGCTGCCCAAAACTACTCTATTGTGGAAGATCTGGCGCAGAGTCCTTGTGCCATGTCGGCTTTAGAGGTGCTCCAGTCTTGTCTGGCTCAGCGCAATGCTCTGGTCACTGCTCTTGGGGCTGTTGATCCAAAGAAATCTCTTATGATTACGTTCGATATGAATAATTTTAAAAAGATACTTCCTCATCATATGGCTTTTCATATTAAATCATCGTACCGGAAATGCAATATTTTTCGGACGGTCGTTGATGAGGGTGCTTCCACATGTGTGATGTCTCTCACATGCTGGAAGGGAATTGGATCTCCCACATTTGTTCCATCTGCTACTCTTCTGACTGCGTTTGATGGTCATTCTCACAAACCACATGGTATTGTCCCAGCTTTGCCTATCTGTGTTGGGGGAAAAAATGTAAATATAGAGGTTGAGATAGTTGATGCAAGCTTGGACTGCAACCTTCTGTTGGGGATAAACTGGATTTATGAGATGGATGTTATCACATCTTCATTGTTTCGGATTATTTGTTTCCCTCACGAAGGGAGGATTGTTACAGTAGACCAACTGAACTGTCCTCCTGTAGACCCGAATGCATCTACTGACTCAACTATTCCAAAGTTGGATAATACCAAGTCGCCTACTGAGAATTTAGGGGTTGGAATGTATTCTTACTTGATGGGTACTTTCTATATTCCTCCTCCTACGGTTCATATAAATGCAATTTCATCCTCCAGGGCCCCTCTTCGAAGAGAGTTCTTCAGAACTCATTTATTTTCGGACCCTTGGACCTTACCTTCCCCTACCGCTACATTAGCGGAAGGTCAAGTGGGTGGAATGGCATTTCCAATGTCTGCAGCTGAGATTGCTTATCAATCTATTGTTGACTCTGCAGAGTCCATTCCAGCTCCTCTTTCACCGGAAGAGTTGGATGGAGATGTGGCCCCGGCTTGGACACTTAGTTCTTCTTCTGCCCAGGATTGCCTTGATACCACTCTTCCATCTGAAGAGGCCATCCTGGAAGCTATGACTGGTATAGATAGACCGTGGGATGATTTGCATCATCGGTCTTACTTTTTACCTGATTTGAGCGAAGTTGAAATGAGTTTTCCAAGTCCTCCGTCTCCTGGTCCTGTTCGCCCAGTCCTGAACCCTTTAGCACCAACACAGGTATATGCTGAAGGGAACATGGCTGTGATTTCTCCAACTATCTCGGTGAACATCTCCAGGGATCCCAATGTTATTGAGAATGTCTTCATCGGAGCTGAATGTTCCCCTGAAGAAATTCAGATTTATACCGATCTCTTTAAGGAGTATAGGGATGTATTCGCTTGGTCTTATGAGGAAATGCCTAGTATAGATCCATCTATTGTCCAGCATGAGATCAAGACTTGTTGAGTCTCAATTCTGCATCTTTTCCATACACTTTTCTATACCTTTTTCACTCACCTGAACCTCCCAAATTGTCAATATCATTGTATGTTAATTGAAAAAGAGCATCTAACATGGTTTTTAACTATATTTTTGTGTCTGTTGTTTGATTTCGATTTTGTTCATTTAGCTGCGGAATCTTGCCACTTTCCGCAGCTGCTGCAACTTTCCGCAGCTATTTTGTGAAACTCTATGTTACAGGTGTCTACAGGAAAAACAAGCCACATGGGAAAGTCAGAAATGATGTGGACATGGTTCGTGTCCTATTGGTTCGAGCAAACTCATCTAAAGAAGCCGCGGTCAAAGGCATCCACATGGAAGTCAACCATAGAGTCTTACGGTGACAGGACTCTGTTCCGTGTCACATAAAGGTTCATATGGCCGTTTCTGAGTTGCGGAGGACAAGTTGACATCTGTACATGGCTCCATAGCCGAATTCAAGCATCCACTTCTCATAGATTTACTTTCCAGCACGACCATGATCCTAGATCCGTGGACGTAATGGTCTACGTGTTCTCCACCAGCATAAACTTTAGGAGACAGTTGTATTTCTTTTGTTATATATAACGCATTTGCGTACACATATAGAGTTAGTCGATGTTAGTCTCTATTAGTTTTTATTAAGTCTGCTCTGTAATGTAATTACGCTGCCTTTGAGCCGTAATACTACCACACTGTTATGATTGCATTTTAATATAAGAAGACTCTGTTTTCCAACTTAATTTGTACTTGAAGATCGTTGCCAAGGCTGGTGTAGAGGGCCCCTGCTCAGCTAAGGTTTTGTGCATTAGTGTATAGTTCTCATTTCATTTCTTTAAAGCTCATTATGCCATAATCCATTCACATGTTTATACATTGCATTTTTTTGCTTCATTTCTCTTTATAAACTTTCATGCTTTCCATTTCACTTCTGTCTTTCATGTTTTATGTTGTTAATCACTGATCAGTGTTCTTGTTTCGGGTTATAGATAGGCAGCCCGGGCATTTTCATAGCTTTTTGACTAATGACATGGAATTAACATTGTTCTGCTGCTAATTTGTTTTTCTTAGTTTCTGTTTAATTTCAGTACTGCTTTGTTTAATTTAGTTTTGCTCATTTGCTTCAGTAGTTAAATTTAGATATATTAAACTGCTCATAACATCTTCAGTTGCCTCCGAAAGCCACAGCTGGACTGATGGTGAGGGATTGTATTATGAAATGTGTAGTTTAGTATTAGTTTCTTTTCCGCAAATTTAGATATATTAAGCTGCTCATAGCATCTTCAGTTGCCTCCGAAAGCCACAGCTGGACTGATGGTGAGGGATTGTATTATGAAATGTGTAGTTTAGTATTAGTTTCTTTTCTGCAAATTTAGATATATTAAGCTGCTCATAACATCTTCAGTTGCCTCTGAAATCCACAGCTGGACTGATGGTGAGGGATTGTATTATGAAATGTGTAGTTTAGTATTAGTTTCCTTTCTGTAAATTTAGATATATTAAATCGTGCATGACATCTTCAGTTGCCTCCGAAAGCCACAGCTGGACTGATGGTGAGGGATTGAATCATGAATGTATGGTTTGATATTAGTTTACTTTCTGCAAGTTAAATATCATTTACTCAAGTTGTTTATGATTACTTCCGAAAATCATAGCTGGACTAATGATGAAGGGTCAGAAGATAAATTGATGTAATCTGATTTAGATTTATTTTGTTGCAATTTTGAATTTCCTTAAGCATAGTTTCTTTTGTGTTTAGTCAGCAGCAAGAATAGTTTGGTTTTCATGCTCAATAGTTCACTGTTTTGATTTATTAGACTAGCAACACCTTTTCATTTCAGCAGCACATTTTCATTTCCTTTCAAGTTCTGTCATTGTAATTTTCAAATTCCTTTTTAAGTTTCAAGTTGGTAAATCATTATAGAGGATATCATTTCCTTGAACAAACATAACCATACTTGTTTTCATTTTAGAATTTTCATTTCATCTTAGAAAACCAAAAATGACAAAAAGTTAAGAAATAGGTTATCTTGCACATATAGTGCGCCGCACTTCATCAGCTTACAAATCCCGGATTGACAAATTAAATGCAGCAATTTAGGACACACTAAATTGACCAAACATTTTGGCGTCGTTGCTGGGGAAGTGTAACTAGGTAGCCAATTTCTTTAAAAAAAAAACACAAAATCATAAAAGAAGGGAAAACTTGATAACTTCTTGAAGTATGCTCTCCTCTTGCACCTAGTGTGATCTAGAGGATCAGAAAAGAGAGTTATTGGTTTAGTAATTTCTTAAGTATGCTCTCTTCTTGCACCTAGTGTGACCTGGAAGATCAGAAAGAGAATTATTAGCCCAACTTTTAAAAATAAATAAATAAATAAATAATAATAAAAAATGACATGCATAGAGCAAGAGATTCTAGGGGAAGGTTTATAGCTAAAGCCAAGAGTTTGATTTTCACAACTCCATCTTCTTCAAGGCATAGACAAGAATCACCACCATCTACCCCTAGCCTTAAGATTTTTGGAATTCAAGGAACAGCTGAATTAGAGGATTCTCCTATACCACCAAACAAAGGGACTCTCTCTCATCCTCCCTTAGTAGAAGAACTAGAGGACTTTAAGGACTCTAAAGAAACTATCATGGCAGAGGAAGTAATAGATGGAGGTAGAGGTAGAGGTAGAAGAGGATGAAACAATGGAGACAACAATGGTGAAGGAAATAATGGTAGAAATTGGGAAGAAGACAACTTGTTTGGATTCCCTATAGTTGATGAGGAAACTCATGCAACAATGAAAAATATCTCACCATCTGTCCTCCCTAACTTTTATGGATTGCAAAGTGAGGATCCTAAAACATTTCTGTTTTAGTTTGAAGTCGTGTGCTGAACCTATGATTATATGGAAGACTCTCAAAAACTCAAACTGTTTCCTTCAACTTTGAAGGGATCTTCTTTGAAATGGTTCATGGGATTAGCCACTCAATCTATTAGGACTTGGAATGATATGAAACAAAATTTTTTGGATAGATACTTGGACTATTGTATGCCCACCAATCACAAGGATGAGGTATTCAAAATGATGCAAAAAGAAGATGAAAACTTGGAAGACTTACTTGAAAGATTTCAATACAACTTGAAAAGAGCAAAGATGAGCAACTTAGATGATGAAACCTTGAAAGCCCTCATATTAAAAGCCATTAGAGATGAATGGATAGATATTTTAAACATGATGGGGAAAGGAGACATTTCTCAACTCCCACTTCTTGATATAACAGAACTATGTGTCCATCTCTCAAGAGGAAAATCTAAAACAGGAAAAGGGCCTAGGGATCCTTCTCTCATTAGGGCTAATAAATTTGCAACTGGATCAGTAAGTAGGGAAGAGATTGGTAACATGCTTGATGAGTTCAAAACTGATATCTTAGGGAGCCTTAGTGAACAACTAGACACCCTTAAATTCCAAAACAAGAAGAAAGCAGAAACAGATGCTTTAGCCATCTTTTGTCCGAAATGTAGGAAGAAACATGCTTTAAGGGAATGTCCCTTGGAAGCAAAAGTTGTAGAAACATGTATGATTTGCTCAGAGAATCATGAGATCAAGGATTGTCCTTCAATTCCTGGACTCAAAGCTATTTTTCAAGAAGACCCAAATTCAATAGAATCTCTCTGTTTTGTCGCAAGGAGACCTTGGCAGGGACAACAAACTCAAGGGTTTAACAACCCTATGAATTTTCAAACCCCACAAAATTGGAATCCTTGGCAACAACCTTGGCCCCAACATCAGAATACATATCAGCCATGGGTACAAAGGATGCAAAATCCTTATGGGAGATTTGCTCAATTTTATCAATATCCTCCATCTTTTCAAAATCAACAAGCTTCACAACTTCCAAATCCAAATCCACAACTTTCATTGCCATTTCCACAACAACAACCTTCTCAACAAAATCCAAATCCTCAACTCATGCTCCCATACCAACAAAAGACAAGTCAACTTCCAGCTCAGCCATTGCCAAATCTTAACAATAAGAATCCTCAGAATACTTACATGGTAGAAGGACAACAATTTCCTACATATATGATTGTTCCTCTCAACGATGTACAAATCAGATCTGGTAGAGTTTTAGAAAAACCTTCTATAGATATTCAAGAGCAAGATACCTCCGATAAGGATTCTCTTGAAGTCAATAAAGGTTCTGAGGAAGAATCTCTTCAAAATCCAAGCATGCAAAAAGAAAAAGAAAAGTTAACACCCACAACTCCTATAGTTGAGCAACCAACATCTTCATCTACACCTCCTTTTCCTGAAAGACTACAAATTGACAAGGGGGTGGAAAAACAAATCTTGTTGCCTAACTATGACTTTCTAGATGAATTGAAGAATGTTTGTATCAAGATTCCCTTGTTAAAAGCCATTCGAGAGATTCCTATTCTAGCAAAAATCATAAAGGAGTTGAGTTTCAAAAGACTAGGAAGGAAACTAAAAGACACAAGAAGAATCCACCTAGTAGGAAAGATTGCAGATATTATGATGGGAAAATTACCATGCAGAAGTATGTAGATCCAGGAAGTCCAATTGTCAAAACACATATAAATGGGATAGAAATTCCAAACACATTGATTGACTTAGGGGCTGCTATCAACATTATGAGTAGATAGACTATGGACCAGCTAAAACTTCCTAACCTTCTTTTTACACCTACTTTACTGCAACTTGCAGATCGATCAATTATTAGACCAGATGGTGTATTAGAAGATATTTTAGTCTCTTTAGATTCTTGGGAATATCCAGTAGATTTTATGATTTTGACTCCCAAGAGTAATCTAGGAGGACACCCACTTATCTTAGGAAGACCTTGGCTAGCCACAGCTGATGCTTTTATTAGTTGTAGATCTGGGGACATGTACATTTCTAATGGTAATTCGACAAAGAAATTCAATTTGTTTCCTCCAGCAAGAGCAATCACAGAAGTAGGAGACAATGAATGGGTTGATGATGAGGACACTATACAACCTATCTTTACCATTTCTGAAATCGGTGAGGATAGTCAAATTCTAAACACATTAGAAAATTTTGAGACATCCTCAGAATATGACCCCACACAATTTCAGTTGGAATCTGACATAGAATATTTATCATCAAGACAAATGTCTCTTTACTCTATGGAAGAATTTGGTAGTTCTACTATTGAGATTTTTCCAGGAAAAACACTGAATATCAACAAACATTTGGAAAAGTCACAACAAGAAGAACTAACCAAAATCTTGCAAAAACATTTTACTGCATTTGCATGGGAGTATACTGACATGAAAGATATTAATCCTAAGACTTGCATCCATCACATCTATATTGAGGAAAACAGTAGACCAATTAGAAAACCTCAAAGAAGGATGAATCCAAATCTTAGGGAGATAGTGAAAGAAGAGCTCCAAAAACTTCTCAATGTAAACTTCATTTATCCAATTTCAGATAGCCGATGGGTTTCTCCTTTGGTTATAGTACCTAAAAAGAATGGTAAATGGAGGCTATGCATTGATTACAGGGAATTGAACAAAGCAAATTTGAAGGATCACTTTCCTTTGCCTTTTATCGATCAGGTATTAGACACATTAGTAGGTAAAAAGTACTTTTCATTTTTGGATGGTTTTAGTGGCTATAATCAAATTCAGGTAGCACCTGAAGATCAAGATAAGACCACATTTACTTGTCCATGGGGAAATTTTGCCTACCGAGTGCTTCCTTTTGGGTTATGTAATGCACCCGAAACATTCCAAAGAGCAGTACTAGGAATTTTTTCTGATCTAATCCATGATTGTGTAGAGGTTTATATGGATGATTTTACAGTTTATGGTAATTCATTTGAAGAGGCATTAGAAAATTTGGAAAAAGTTCTTATAAGATGTAAAGAAACAAACCTTTCATTAAGCCATGAAAAATGCTTTATGATGTTTACCGAAGGGATTGTTTTAGGACATCATATTTCAGGAGATGGGATTAAGGTTGATAGATCAAAAGTTGAAGTCATCTCCAAGTTGCCTATTCCAAATTGTCAAAGAGATGTTAGAAGTTTTCTTGGATTTACTGGTTACTATAGAAGATTTATAGAAAACTTCACTAAAATAGCATCTCCACTCTTCAAATTGCTTACAAAAGACTGTGAATTTAAATGGGATCCCGATTGTCAATCAGCTTTTGAAACTTTGAAAACAAGAATATCTAAAGCACCTATCTTGAGAGGACCAAATTGGAAACTTCCTTTTCATATTTCTACAGATGCTTCAGATACAGCTCTTGGAGCTGTGTTGGGTCAAAAAGATTTAATTCCTTATGCCATTTATTACACCAGTAAAAATTTGACTCCCACAGAGTTAAACTATACTGTGACTGAAAAAGAGTTTTTAGCCGTTGTTCATGCAATTAATAAGTTTAGACATTACATAACAGGCTATGAAACTTTTATTCATACTGACCATTCTGCAATTAGATATTTGATGAAAAAACCTGTTACTAATGGCAGAGTGACAAGATGGCTTTTACTTTTGCAAGAATTCAATATTACTATGTTGGATAGACCAGGAAAACAAAATACAGTAGCTGATTTCTTGTCTAGGATTCAGAATACTAAAGAAGATTCTCCTGTAGAGGATAAGTTTCCCGATGAATACTTGTTTGCAGTAACTATTAAGACTCCTTGGTATGCAGATATTGCTAACTATTTGGTTACAGGGAAACTACCTTCACATTTATTTCCAAGTGAAAAACGAAAAATTATTCAGGAGAGTTCAAAATATTCATGGATTTCTAACGAATTGTTTAAAACAGGGCCAGATCTTGTGATTAGAAGATGTGTGAGGGAAGATGAAATGCCTGATATTCTTAAGGCATGTCATGATGAACCATGCAGTGGACACTTTGCAGACAAAAGGACAGCCTATAAAATCCTCTCTTTAGGATATTATTGGCCTTCCCTCTTCAAAGATGCAAAACAATATGTCAAAAGGTGTGACAGCTGCCAAAGAGTAGGGAAACCTACCCTTTAAAATGAAATGATATTGAAAACATAGGTACTCATTGAACCCTTTGAAAAATGGGCTTTAGATTTCATTGGACCTATTAATCCACCATCCAAGCAAAAGAAGTATATATTGGTTTTTACTGATTATGTTACTAAATTGGTAGAAGCCAAAGCATTAGTATCTGCTACTGAAAATTCAGTTGTTCATTTTCTTTATAAGGATATTTTTACTCGCTTTGGTGTTCCAAGAGAAATTGTGACAGATCAGGGGAGCCAATTTACATCCAATTTGGTGGAGAAGTTGATGGAAGAATACAAAATCAAGCACAGAAGATCTACTCCTTACCATCCACAAGAAAATGGTCAAGTGGAGTCCACAAATAAAGTTCTTGAAAGTATCATCACCAAAACTGTTCATCTACATAGAAGAGATTGGGCAGAAAGGCTTCCTGAAGCCTTGTGGGCCTACAGAACTACATGGAGAAATACAAAAGGACATTCTCCCTATGAACTTGTTTATGGGAAAGAAGTCTTGCTCCCCATTGAGTTCCAAGTCAAGACCTTCAAGATAGCAGTTCAGTTGGGGATGGACTTATCAGAAGCCCAAAATCATAGAATGGAGCAGTTGAATGAGCTAGATGAGATCAGACAAGAAGCAATTTTAAGAACTGATCTAGTTCAATATCAAAGAGCTAAATGGCATGACAAGTACATCAAAGAGAAGAATTTTCAAGAAGGATATTGGGCATTGTTATTTGATTCCAAGTTTAAATATTTTCAAGGAAAATTTCAGACTCATTGGCTTGGGCCATAAGAGATTGACAAGATCTTTAGCAATGGAGCAGTAAGAATCAAGACCATTGATGAGTTTCAAACTCCTCTTATTGTGAATGGCCATAGATTGAAAGTTTATCATAAGCCACTCTCAAAAGAGGAGTTTGTCAAAAAATTTCAAGAAAGTTCTGCAATCAGGCTGGTACAGAAGAATTCTTCTTCTCCACCAGCCTAGCTTTTGTTCTTTTCAATTAAAAAAAAATAAAAAATAAAAAATAAAATAAAATTGTATAAGCCTGAAAACCAATCACTGATTGGCAGTCTTATACAGAAAATATAGGGTGAAAATCAGGAACACCTGACACTCTATATTTTCCAAAAAAAAATCTCTCTTTCATTTCACAAGCCTTGTGACCACTCACTCCATTTCATTCCACTCCATTTCATTTCACTTCATTTCACCCCATTCCACTTCATTTTATCCATTTCATTCCATTCCATCAATAAAAATCTTTTTCATGACCATTTCCATCTGGTCATTTGTCATCTGTTCATTTCCATTCATCCAAGTAATAGCTGTGTCAGTTTCCGCAGCTAACATCTGTTTCCGCAGCTGACTCCAGTTTCCACAGCCAGAAGCAGATTCCGCAGCTACAACTTTGTTTTCAAAAGAATGTACAGCCAGATGTTATTTCCATAATCATAAAATAAAATGCAGGTGAGAGGATCAAAAATGAAGATATGGAGCATTCAAGACACCAATAAAGAGCAACTAGTTGAAGACCAAGGAAAAGGTAAAGATTCCAAAGGTATGAATACAATTTATTTCAAATAGCATTGAAAAACACATTTTTATATAGTTCTGAACCATAAGCTCCATCCATTATGTGCAATGATTATATTGACAATTCCGTAACCTTTCACGATCTCCATATTACCCTCTCGCATTCATTCTCAAACGGTTCCATCATTAAACCCCCGATCTTCACTCATGTTCCAATATCCCACCGGTGACAATGAGACATATTTGATTTGACCACGGACTCTTACAGCCGCATAAATCCATAACCGTTGTTGAAACGTGCTCATATTTATTGTGCAGCCACCAAAATTCAAAACGCTGCCGGATGTGTTATACTCTGTTAATCTCTCTGTCGTGTGTCTGTCGTGCTTACAAAACCCCACTCTGTTCTGTCTCGCTCCATTTCGTTCATTGTGCTCATTCCCATTCTCTGATATTTACCCACAGTCATTGCGCTTATCTCTATGCATTGAGGTGTTCTATTTCCATTTGAACCCTCACATAGGCAAATTTGTGAAGAGCAGAAAGAAAAAATGGGTAAATTGCTAAGAGCAGAGCCGGAAGGACCTAAGTTTATAGAGGGATATCTGCAAGTAAAGGAGATATTGAAGAAATCAAATTGGCTGCGGTTTATCCAGAAATTCAGAGGTTATCATAAAGAAGTAACGAAGGCATTCGCAAGGTCGTTTGATGGCTTGGAAGCGGAGATTGGAGACCTTAAGTTTGCGGTCAATGAAGCATCTATAGCAACAACCACAGAACTTCTTCAGGAGGGTGAGCGTTGGTTTAAGAATAAAAGCATCAGTGATGAAGCATGGAGAACAATATTACGAAACCAAGGTATGGACATAACTGTTTTTAAAAGAGGAATTCCTGTGCATGCATTGAAAGAGGAATGGGCTACTTTGTTGCTAGTTGTTCAGAAATTCATTGCATGTGAAGGCCATTTTGGGTCCATGTATATGTACCATACCAGGTTACTGATGAATTTTCTAGATAATCAAACTCTCAATCTCCCATATTTTCTATTCAATAGTTTGAAGAAAATGTTCGTGACTGTTCAGAAAAATTTAGGAGATGTAGAACCCCATCTATATCACCACGGCCTTGTAAAAATTTTGATTGAGAAGGAGTTAAGGGAAAAGAAAGACACATGGGAACAATTTCTGGTTAGAAATTTCTTTGAGGAACCTCAGGAAATTCCTGAAGGTAGCACAGCAAGAAGGAGTAGAAGAAAAATAATAAATGATGAAACCCAAATTACTCCTACTCAAGAAATTCCTGAAGGTAGCACAGCAAGAAGAAGTAGGAGAAAAATAACAATTGATGAAATTCAAAATACTCCTACTACTATAATTGAAAGAACTGATAAGGAAGAGAGACTGTCAAAGAGGAAGAAGAAAGAAATCAAGGGTAAGAAGCCAATAACACCAAAAGAGAGAAAAACTATTGAGGCTATACATAAAACCCCTTCTTCTAAAGAAGAAGATCATCAAGTGTTATCTGAAAGATTAGTTTATCTTCAAAAACAGTCATCTATGCCCAAGAAGATAGAGAAAGGAAAACAAAAACAAAAGGATAGTGCACCACAGCGTGTGAGAAGAAGCAGCAGACTTAAGGGGAAATTGAGGAAAACACAAATTAAGGGTCCTCACTTCATTGATTTGGGAGAGGAGACATCTGAACAGTCCCCAGCTGACCATAGTCCATCTCAGTCAGTTATTGAACCTGGTTCATTTCATTCCCAGTCAGACATTGAACATACTCCATCCTATTCTCAGCAAGATGTTGATGTAAGCCCTTCTCAGCTAGATTTTGAAAATAACTCTCCTTCACGGCATTTTGGGAACAACCCAATAAAAATGACACCTGAAATAGACCCCAAGCAGTAGGAAGTATATGACTATATAGAATATTTGGAAAAGGCAGCAACAGGTCCTAGTACTTCATCCATTCAGCCTCATACAGTACAGGATGATTTAGTCCAATCACTAAAACAAGAAATTTTTGAGCTAGAGCTTTTAAATAGGCACATCAAAAATGAAAATGAGACATTGAAAGAACAAGGCAAACTGGAAAAAATCATCCATGATAATACCATGCTACATCTGGGAATATGGCAGAAGAAGAACAAGAAATTGAAAAGGAAATGCCAGAAGTTGAGCAGAGCACTGGTTAATATCAAATTTAGGTGCTTAATGAAGAAACCCAGAATGTTGGCAGCACCAAGGAAGAGGAGGAGAGGATTGGATGTGCTGGCTGAAGTGTCAAGGCACATGAAATAAGGAAGGAATATCAAAATTTTGGTTGCATGAGGACATGCAACACCTTCACAGTGGGGGTGTGTTGAGTCTCAATTCTGCATCTTTTCCATACACTTTTCTATACCTTTTTCACTCACCTGAACCTCCCAAATTTTCAATATCATTGTATGTTAATTGAAAAAGAGCATCTAACATGGTTTTTAACTATATTTTTGTGTCTGCTGTTTGATTTAGATTTTGTTCATTTAGCTGCGGAATCTTGCCACTTTCCGCAGCTGCTGCAACTTTCCGCAGCTATTTTGTGAAACTCTATGTTACAAGTGTCTACAGGAAAAACGAGCCACATGGGCAAGTCAGAAATGATGTGGACATGGTTCGTGTCCTATTGGTTCGAGAAAAATCATCTAAAGAAGCCGCGGTCAAAGGCGTCCACATGGAAGTCAACCATAGAGTCTTACGGTGACATGACTCTGTTCCGTGTCACGTAAAGGTTCATATGGCCATTTCTGAGTTGCGGAGGACAAGTCGACATCTGTACATGGCTCCATAGCCGAATTCAAGCATCCACTTCTCATAGATTTACTTTCCAACACGGCCATGATCCTAGATCCGTGGACGTAATGGTCTACGTGTTCTCCACCAGCATAAACTTTAGGAGACAGTTATATTTCTTTTGTTATATATAACGCATTTGCGTACGCATATAGAGTTAGTCGATGTTAGTCTCTATTAGTTTTTATTAAGTCTGCTCTGTAATGTAATTACGCTGCCTTTGAGCCGTAATACTACCACACTGTTATGATTGCATTTTAATATAAGAAGACTCTATTTTCCAGCTTAATTCGTACTTGAAGATCGTTGCCAAGGCTGGTGTAGAGGGCCCCTGCTCAGCTAAGGTTTTGTGCATTAGTGTATAGTTCTCATTTCATTTCTTTAAAGCTCATTGTGCCATAATCCATTCACATGTTTATACATTGCATTTTTTTTGCTTCATGTCTGTTTATAAACTTTCATGCTTTCCATTTCACTTCTATCTTTCATGTTTTATGTTGTTAATCACTGATCAGTGTTCTTGTTTCAGGTTATAGATAGGCAGCCCGAGCATTTTCATAGATTTTTGACTAATGACATGGAATTAACATTGTTCTGTTGCTAATTTGTTTTTCTTAGTTTCTGTTTAATTTCAGTACTGCTTTGTTTTATTCAGTTTTTCTTATTTGCTTCAGTAGTTAAATTTAGATATATTAAACTGCTCATAACATCTTCAGTTGCCTCCGAAAGCCACAGCTGGACTGATGGTGAGGGATTGTATTATGAAATGTGTAGTTTAGTATTAGTTTTCTTTCTGCAAATTTAGATATATTAAACTGCTCATAACATCTTCAGTTGCCTCCGAAAGCCACAGCTGGACTGATGGTGAGGGATTGTATTAAGAAATGTGTAGTTTAGTATTAGTTTTCTTTCTGAAAATTTAGATATATTAAACTATGCATGACATCTTCAGTTACCTCCGAAAGCCACAGCTGGACTGATGGTGAGGGATTGAATTATGGATGAATGATTTGATATTAGTTTACTTTCTGCAAGTCAGATATCAGTTACTCAAGTTGTTCATGGTTACTTCCGAAAATCATAGCTGGACTAATGATGAGGGATCAGAAGACAAGTTGATGTAAATTGATTTAGATTTACTTTATTGCAGATTTTGGATTTCTTTCAGCATAATTTATTTTGTGTTTAGACAGCAGCAAGAATAGTTTGGTTTCATGCTCTCTAGTTCACTGTTTTGATTTATTAGACTAGCAGCACCTTTTCATTTCAGCAGCATACTTTCATTTCCTTTCAAGTTTTGTCATTGTAATTTTCAAATTCCTTTTAAAGTTTCAAGTTGGTAAATCATTTTAGAGGATATCATTTCCTTGAACAAACATAACCACACTTGTTTTCATTTTAGAATTTCCATTTCATCTTAGAAAACCAAAAACGACAAAAAGTTAAGAGATAGGTTATCTTGCACATATAGTGCACCGCACTTCATCAGCTTACGAATCCCGGATTGACAAATTAAATGTAGCAATTTAGGACACACTAAATTGACCAAACAAGACTTACGAAAACACTAAGCCGGTGAGGCAGAAAATTCGTCCGGTTAATCCTAGGAAGGCTGCAGCTATCAAAGCTGAGGTGGAGAAGCTGCTTAAGGAAGGATTTATTTATCCGGTTCCTTTGACTGAATGGGTTTCAAATCCTGTTCCCGTAGATAAAAAACAAGGAACAATTCGAGTTTGCATTGATTTCAGAGACCTTAATAAAGCATGTCCTAAAGATAATTACCCCACACCATTTATAGATCAGATCATTGATAAGTGTGCCAATAATGAGATTTTCTCCTTCATGGATGGTTTCTCCGAATATAATCAGATTACTATCCATCCTGAAGATCAGCATAAGACTACCTTTATTTGTCCCTGGGGTACGTTTGCTTACAAGAAGATGCCTTTTGGTCTTAAAAATGTTGTGGCTACATTTCAGCGGGCCATGTCATATGCCTTCCATGACATCAAATAGATTATAGAGGTGTAACAGGATGATTTAGCTGCTCATTCTCGAAAGAGGATGGATCATCCTGCTCACCTCCGTCAAATATTTGAACGATGTCGTTTCTATAAGATTAGGTTGAATCCAAACAAGAGTGTTTTCATAGTCACATCCGGTCGGTTATTGGGATTTATTGTGTCTAGGGAAGGTATTAGGGTAGATCCATTCAAGGTTGAGGAAATACTTCGGTTGCCTCCCCCGTCCTCTATTCGTCAACTTCAAAGTCTACAAGGAAATGCTAATTTTCTTCGGAGATTTATCGTGAATTATGCTAAAGTTACCAAGGGATTTATGAGATTGTTGAAGAAGGGAGTTCCATTTCTTTGGGATGACTTCACTCAACGCTCATTCGATGCTTTGAAAAAAGCATTGACCTCTGCTCCTTTATTGAGTCCACCTGATTATAGCAGGGATTTCCTTTTGTATCTAGCAGCAGAAGAATCTACCATTGGTATGGTTCTGGTTCAGGAGGATGATGTTCTCACAGAGCATGTTATATACTATCTTAGTCGAGGATTGGTAGGTCCTGAGCTCCGGTATACTCCGATAGATAAGTTAGCTTTAGCAGCAGTTCATGCGGTGCAACAACTTTGACATTACATTCTTCTATGAAAAACTTATGTTTTGGCAGCAGCCAATCCATTTCAGTTTTTCCTCAGTAGGCGAGTGATTGGGGGAATATACAATAGATGGATTGTGATTTTGCAGGAATTTGATCTTGAGTTTATGTCTGCCAAGTCCAAGAAATCATTGGTTTTCACGGAATTGATCTCCGAGTTGCCCTGTGGGGAAGAGATAGTCTATGATGAATCCTTCCCGGATGAACATTTGTTTCTTATCTCTCCACAGGATCCTTGGTATGGAGATATCATTGTGTATCTTCAGACTGCAAATTTTTCCTCTACTTTTTTGAAAGATGAGCGCCGTAAGTTGTGTCACTTGGCTAAGAATTACTTGATCATTGGTGATGCTTTATACCGTCGAGGGGTTGATTCAATCCTGAGATGCTGCTTAACTCTCGAAGAAGCTGAGGCTGTGCTGAATGATTGCCA
Organism: Pinus albicaulis; assembly: GCA_034641835.2. Classification (NCBI taxonomy): domain Eukaryota; kingdom Viridiplantae; phylum Streptophyta; class Pinopsida; order Pinales; family Pinaceae; genus Pinus; species Pinus albicaulis. The sequence continues at coordinate 88,599,090 of CM076571.1, read as the reverse complement.
CAGTGGAGCTTATGGTGGTCATTTATCTGGGCTTGCTACAGCCCAAAATATCTTGCGTGCTGGGTACTTTTGGCCTTCGATTTTCAAAGATTGTATGGAGTCGGTCAAAAAGTGTCATCCATGTCAAGTTTATACTCGAAAAATGCGCGCTCATCCAGCTCCGCTTTTTCCAGTCATTACTTTCAGTCCCTTTACAAAGTGGGGTATTGATTATACTACTTGTAACCCGCCTTCGGCTGAAGGTCACAAGTACATTATTGTAGCAGTAGACTACTTTACGAAGTGGGTCGAGGCTATGCCTACTTTCGGGAATGATGGTGAGACAGCAGCTCTTTTTCTTTTCAACCAGGTTATTGCTCATTTTGGTATTCCTAGAGAGATTTTCACTGATCATGGCAGTCATTTTCAGAATAGCATGATGGCTGAGTTGGCTCTAAAATTAGGTTTCTGGCAAGAGCATTCATCTTCGTATTATCCTCAAGCCAATGGGTAAGTGGAAGCCGTGAATAAATCCTTGAAGACAATTCTTCAAAGGACAATCAATAAAGCTCGATCCAACTGGCATATCATGCTATATCCTACACTTTGGGCATACAGGACGTCAGTGAAAACTGCAACTGACTTTACTCCGTTTCAGCTAGTTTACGAGTTGGAATCCATATTTCCCATTGAATGTGAGATTCCTTCTCTTAAGTTAGTTGTTGAACTTCTTCCTGAAACTTCTAGTCTTGAAGAACGTCTCCTTCATCTGGAACATCTTGATAAGTAGTGTCGGGATGACGCCACGATGAATGGAGCGCATAAAAACCGAGTCAAAGTTCAGTACGATAAGGCGGTCAAACCTAGGGTTTTTTTGAAAGGTGACCTTGTTTTGGTCTATGCCCAAGAAAAATATGCCCTGGGGGCAGGAAAGTTTAAGTCTATGTGGTATGGCCCCTTCATCGTTAAAAAATTCCTTAAAAAAGGAGCATATACCTTGGTTGATTTTGAAGGAAACGAGTTGCCGGAGCCTAGGAATCGGCTCTATTTGAAAAATTATTATGCCTAGGCTTCGGCCTGACATTTTTCTTTTGTATATAGTAGTTTTGCTTTGTACATATCTGGTTTTTTTTCGATTTTTGATGGGATGGTGATGTTTTTGATCTGCTTTGGCAGGTTGTGTCGGATGTTATGAGTCATTTTGGTTTCACCGATGGTGCTAGTAGACACACCCGGAACTTGGCTTCCACGGCTTGGGTGCTTCATTATCCATCCAATCAGCTGTTAGTATCAAGAGGGGTTTGCATTGGTCCTGCTTGGTCCTGCATTACTCTTCATATTTGGCATTTTGAAAAACTTGAGCAATCCACAATTTCGGAAAATATTTAGTGATGCTTGGTCCTACATGAATTCATTGTCAATGGCACTGTGTTCGCTCTCTCCAAGATATATTCATCCTGCAAAAATTCAATAATTCGTGCATTAGCTACGCATTTTTTCATTTTGGGTTGCGCATATGCGACTTTATTTGTGCACAGTCGCATATATATGGGACTTGGTCATTATAAACCCGCGTATGTGCAAACCCGTGATTTTAAACAAATGCTTCTACGGTGAAAATTCCTAATTTTTAACTTATGAATGGAAAAAATGAATAACAAGGATGAATTAAGAGCTTACCTAACAAATTCGGTGAAGTTTGATGGTCGACTGCTCCTGTTTTGACGAAAGAGGCTTTTTCTCCAGAGCACTTTTTCCCAAATCAGCAATGTAACAATGAACCAAATATGAGGTAACTTGTGTATTTATGCCCAAAATTGAAATTTTTTTGCAAAAATTTGTTATGCTTATTTTTTCAATATATCTTAAGCTGCATAATTCAGATGCTTGGAAGTGCCCAGATTGGTATATTTTCAGGTACATTTTGACGAATTTGAGATTTTTCCCAGTTTTTAATCCATGACTGCTGACCCGTCATGGCAGGTATATGATCTCCACTGGCATATAGGTTAGGGAGTCCACTTTCCGTTGCATTTTTCATACTCGCCTCCATTCTGATCACATGCCATAGGGTCGATCCCATCAGGTCATGAGTATTACACCCATTTCACTCACCGATTATTTAATCATGACTTGGTGGTAGAGCCTTCCTTTACATGGGCTTTCTAGTTAGTTCCTCGCTATCACTTGTTGCCCATGCTGCGTTTTATGTAGATTCGGGAGTCCTCTTTAGTCCCGCCATGACTTATGTGTTGAAGCTTCATTCTTCTTCTTCCTCACTATCATTTTTTTGGCTATTACCCTAGAGGCTCCCTGGTGTTGTAGAGTTGTATTACTGCATTGCATATTGGCTACTTGTTTATCCTGGCCTTTAGCCGGCTTCATTTGGACTCAATGTTTAAGCCAAATTTTTACCTTGACTGTCTATACAAGTTAACCATTGCATGCTCTTAGCTATCACGACTTGACACCCTCTTTAACCATGGATGAAACATTCCTCTGAGTATCGCTTACCAGTTTCTGCCACCTTGCATTGAGCATAGGATCGTTCCAATCCCAGGAACTAGTGCATCTGTTTCTTGATACTCGTTCTATCCATTGTACCATAGCATTATTTTATTCCTTTTCAGGCTTATTATATGAAAAAGACAAAAAAATCAAATAAAACAAAAATAGCGGGAACGGGATGTAACTTCGTAATTTGATGGCAATACAGTGTCAGTTTGTCGCCCTTGAAAAAAGCACATACACTTATATATTTCCTTCATTTGGGATGGTTTCAGTTTTGACCTAGGTTCAGCCTTTGCCTTGTTTCACTGGTCAGCTCTCCCCCAGTTGGTTATCTCTTCCAATCATATGGAGAGTTTGTTTTTGCCTCCTGCATAACAGACTTATACAGTGTCACTTTTTACTGCCATGGTCATCACGAGTCGTGCTTTTGTTCAAGGGAAGTCTAACCAGAGTCGGCCATTTTGCGATGTCTCTTGACTCATTATTCAGTCGGCCTTCCTGGTCTTGTCAGTATCTTGTTCTATCACATCAGATGTTTTGGTCTTCTGCTTGTGCTAGTTTGAGAAGGTCTCCATTGACTTCTCGCTGGCAGGTTTGTCTCTTATCGACTACGACACATTGCCCTGAGAGCAAACCTAGAGCTGCACCCTGGCCCTATTTCCATCATTGATAGGTGACCTTGTGCTCAGCATTTGATCATCATTATGGGTCTTTGACTGACTAGTTTACCTGTGTTCGACGTCAGCATACATTATCACACTTGGGATTCGTGCAGTACCTTGATTTCCATTTGACCCTATTGGTGGATTTCTCGCCTCTGTGTCAGCTTTCATTATTGGTTGGCTTAGAGGGTTTCTTTCGTGCACTAGCTTCATCTTGTGCATGTCAGAAATGTACTTCGGGTTGGTTCCGTCGCTCTACTTCGTCTGATTCCTTCCAAATCTTGGCCTGTGGGTTACACTCATGCCGGACTGATGTGGGATGCCTTAATGCCTTCCTTCCAGCAGATATTTTCCCATCGACTCTGACTCATTGCTCTGGGAATAAGGTCTAGAGTCTTTTTGTCAGTACCTTAGGGTTTTCAATCATCAGTGGCAGAATCTTCGCTATCGACAGTGGGGATTCATCATTGCCTCCTGATTGGTAGATTCTTTCAAGTGTTCGACTTCAACTCATTTATTCACACTTGTTATATTGTACTGGGGCACCTTGACACTCATTTTCACTATTGGTGGGTTGTCTCGCGTTGGTTAACGGTTTACATTATTGACCGGTAATCCAATGATTTCTCACATGGTCGACTTCAGCTCATTTATTCCCATTGTGTAGAATTGTGCCATAGTGATCGGTGAAGACCTCGGGTTGCATCAGCATTTCTCGGTTCACTTTTGACAGTCCATTCAGTTTCTGCCAGTGATGTCATTCACCCTTATATGTTGCAGTGTCAGTACAGCAGCATCCTATATGTTGGCTCCCGAGTTGCGTGATTGTACCATTTATTCCACCTTTTATGATTTGGTACTTGGAGATTCAGTTACTTATATGATCAGACATCTAGTTTTAGCATCATTGATCAACTTTCTATATGTGATACTTAGACATTGATTCTGACTTGTACTTCTGGGCCATGCTCAGATGATTCATTGTGTACTTTCAGTTCAGCTATACTTGTATACATTTTGGATCTATTCTGTACTTTCGATATGATGTATTTTTGACTGAGCATGGGTATGCCCGCCTCAGCATGAGTTGACTCTTTGTTTTCTTTCATTGGTTTTTGGCAGGCTGAAATCTAGTGAAGTCCTCTCTTGTCCTTGCGAAGTTCTTTCTATGTGCATAATACATTTCGGCCATCATGTACCCCTTCTGACCTCATATATTATGGGGCATCTATTATAGCATCATTTTTCACCCTCATGTGATTCATGATTGTCTCTATGGCCTTGGGCACCCATTTCCACAGACTTGAACAAAATTGATAAAAAACAGTGTTAAAAATCCCATACGTGGGTATGCCCAGACTTTTCCACGTGTATACGCGAGTCCACATGTACTTTTCCATGTATGCTATTAAAATCATTAAAAAATATATAAAAATTCCCTATTTTCGGGCTGGGTTGATGGTTACTCCAGTAGTTCAACCACCCCAGTACGTGGCCAACTGTTTCCAACTGATTGAAACTACTTTGAGGGAGTATAAAAGCCCCTCATGTGCATGGCCTAAGGGAGAGAAGAAATTTATAGACATTATACTCTGTTGGAATCCCAATTCAAGTTTGAATTCCCGTGCTTCCTGCACTTTCCCAGATTTTTACAGGAAACCCTTGTTTCCTGGAGATGTTCATCCATTTATATGCCATCTCGAGTGCACAAGTCTTGAAAGTATCTTAGCGAGGCAAGGGTGGGACGGATCCGAACGACGGTCTGTTTGAAGATCGTGGAAGGATTTAGGTGATCTCTCCACTTTTTATTTTTGTACATGTTGTTCGCAATAATGAAGAACCATCTTGTTCCTAAGCTTATGTGTTAATATCTATTTGCATATGTGAAAAGATTGATTATTAAGCATTCACTATGGTTTATATAATGTTTCACATGGATTACACTAACATTTAGGAGCAATATATGTTGTACAACTAGGTTTCCATGCACGTTCTTTCTTGTTTTCCAGGTTGAAGAGGAAGAAGGGTTGCTGGGGGTTTGGACCCCGTGGGATCTACATCGAACATAGGACTACGGGTGAGTTCTACTATCGTTTTTATCTAGTTTTTAGCATTTAAGTGTGGTTGTGTGTGAGTCCTTCTGAATAGCATGCCCTGATCTGTGGAGGTTTTGACCCAACAAACCTATAGGGTGTTTTTCCCCGAAACAGCAGGAGATGCCCTGCGCTGGTATCATATGCGGGACTATGACCCACCTCCTCGTGCTCAAATTTTTGTTAGCTTGTATGTAGTTCTACTTCCATACATGGATGATATACTTGTACTATTTATGGGATTGTATGGAGGGAGGATGTGGAGCATGTATGTACCTCATGGGATGAACATTCTCCATGTACCTTATGCTACATGTTTCAGGGAGAATGTTGATTCAACCATGTTTGTTTCATATGAGTTCTTGACTCCTTGTGGGATGGATTATGTACATCGCATAATGAATTTGGAGGAACAATTCATGGAGGGATGGATTGGTGAACACTTAGCTTGTGAAGGAAGCTTGATCCTTGATGGTGTCACCAATGAAGGAGGAGAAGTGTTGTAGCACTCACCCTATCAGTTGCTTGAGGAAAAGCAACATTTTGGAGGGGAGGACTGTAATGTTCCCAATTAGCCCAAGCTAATGGGAATATACAATTTTGTTTCATTTTTCTATTTCATGAATAAAATTGTAAAGGAGGAGCAATAAAACTCCTAATCAAAAAAATAAATCAATGCCACATGTGAACATAGCTAAATCTGGGCTATTTAAATAAGCACACTTAGGTGTGAAAGAGCTTGGATCATTTGACCAAGTCAACCAAGACCAAATCAACAATGTTGTCTAGATACAGTGAATCTCTTAGATGCACAGCACAATTTTAGTTGGAGGCTTCACATGTGAAAGGAGATAAATCATTGAGATGGTTTAGGGTTTGGCAAGACTTTCATCTTATAAAAGGAAGAGGAGGACAATATAAGAGGTTTATTGATTATGTTATATTTCTGAATATATTTTCTGCTTATATATATATATATATATCATTCTCTATTTTTTAGCTAAGGATAGTGTTGTTTAGCACTAGGGTGTTCCTTTTCGGGAATACCACATCTTCCATAGAGTACCTCTTGGAGAAGTCTTGTTGATCATGTCCACTATCAGGCATTTAGCCAAGCTCATATTACAACTACAATGCAGATCCTGTTGAGGGTTTGGTTGTCCTTGTAAGTTGCAGCAAGTGGAGGCTAGATCTACTCAGATCTAGGCCAATCTAGTGCTTATTTTCAGTGGGAAAGCCACCTATCCCCTTGAGAAGACAGTATTAGATATTTGGAGTTGCATTTTTAGATCTTGGCATCAGGCCAAACCAATGCTAGATCCTAAAGTGTAGTTTACCTTCCAGGACTACGTTATTTGCAAGTGTACATTGCAAGGTGTTTTGACACACATTTGGAAGAGAGATCTCTGGTGTTGGGGTTTCACCCTTCATTATGGTGATCCATGGATTATACTTCTAATCCATGTTATGTTCAGATCTGATTTCCTTCTATTGTATTCATCTTCAGAAATTTTTGAACATTACTACAGATCTGCAACTTGAGATCTCAGATCTACTCTTTGTGTTTAATGTTTTGCTCAAAACCCCAAGGGGAATATGTAAAGGAGATTTTTTAGTGTACAGATATGATATGGATCTAATATTTTGTACACAGATATGCTCTAGATTTGGAGTGTAATATACAGTTGCTGCAGCTCTTTAAAATAATGTTGTCAAGCCATTTATCAGTCAATACATGTGTTGCAACCCCTCTTTTGAGGAATTTCTTCTATTCTTGTCTTATGGATCTTGTTGTACATTGTAAGGGCCTCATTATGGATCTGATTTATTGCTGTATACATGAATTTTGAGCCTTATTATTTCTCTCCTATTGTTGCTCAGAAAAACTGCGTTATTTTCCTGCAGTATTGTTGCATATAGCTGCAGCCCCATTATTGGGTGTTTTTCGGCCATACTAGGCGTGGGAGGTCTGTTTACCTCACCTAGTTTGATTTGTTTTTTCTCTCCTCTTGGATATAGATGCTAGATCTCCATATCTAAGGGATCCAGAAGCTTCAAATCCATTTCAGTGCACATACTTCTAAAAAATGCTTTATTTTAGCATGCATTGCTGAATCTTCTCATTTTGGGATATTACATTCTGCAAGCTATAACTTGCAGGGAAGCTCGAACTCCCATCTATTTTCTGTAGGCTAAAACCCACAGGAAACTCCTAACTCAACAAACTACAAATGGACATCTATCAAGATACAACTGGATATGGAAGTACCAACTTCCTTACACTACAATGTAAAAATATGTTGATTTACCTGGATATCAGCGTTGTTCTACTCCTTTTTCACAGCTGCCCTCCAGCCTTCATATCTTCCTTATATCATCTCTGGATCTACACATATTCTCTATTTTCCCTGTCTTCTTCTTATTCTTCCACTCTCTAACCTCTTTATACATATTACAATAACATCATTTATAGATATCACTTCATAGATGTTTGCATTCCACATGGGAATATGAAATGAAAAGGTATGACTCTTTGCCTTTCACCCACTCATTTCCTCACTCAGCATATTCTGAATGTTACAACAATATGTACAATCATTACAGTTGTTAGTCATCAGTAATTTTTTCTATTTTGAAGATGACTAAGTATTTGTCCTAGATTTCTAAAAACAAGATTTATGAATATTGTGAGTTTTAGAAATCTCACTGCCTTCATTATCCAAAATAAACCTATTTTACTATATATTTCCTCTCTACTTTCTGAAATTTTACCTTACTGCTCCAAAAGGACATACCATGGGCTGGTTTATCTTATTTTCCACACCCTTTTCCCACACTCTCATTCACTCCTCTCCCCCTCTAGAAAATCCCTTTTTCCCCTTTTCAAAACCCTCATTAATACCCCCCCATTCCTCATTTTCCTTTACATATTAAAACAATGTAAAAGATTCTCTTTTACATTGTTTTAAGTCAAAAATTAAGCCTATCAGGTCAATTTTTTTTATAAGACCCTATTTTATTTTTATATAAACCTGACCTTATATTATAAAAGGCCTGAGCCCCTTTATCCTAGCCCCCTATCGCCATATAACCCTCACCCCACACCTCATATAAGTCCCTGACATAAATTTTTCAACCCTCCGCCTTTGTTATATAAACCCCCGTAAACCTTATAAAAAGGTGTATTCACTTGAAATAATGGGAGCTCGGGGCCCCACTTTCCACTATACCTCATGCCCATTCACACTCTACCACCTGTCCCCACTCCTACTGACTTGTCCACTTGCTCATCGCCCCCAAGGCACGCGACGACCGTTGATCTCTCTCCCCGAGATCTGACGATCCTTGGCACATATCGCAAATATAAATGCATGGGGGTTAAATGATCCTCAACCATGCGAAATGGGTGGTTTCACCCTACCCCACAACAATCACCCAATGGCATCGCATCAGCACCCCTGAAAACCATTTACCACCCCTCTGCCGCATGATAAACCTCCTCCGGTTTTTCAAAACCTCTCATCCCTTCACGCAAAATTTCAATTCCTCCTACCTCCATTTGAATTTATGTTGATTCTACCTTTTAAACCCTGCATCCCATGCCTTTTCCTCCTCTGCAAATACCTCCGACAGCCCAAAACCTCAGAAATGTAGCAAAGCATCTTTACAGGCTTTAAAGACTAAATTTTTTTGTGTCATGTGAGGGTATAATGGCAGAAATGCAAGTAAATGCATTCTAATGGTCCAGAAACAATGGATGAAGCCCTGGGTGATGATCCAGGGGTTTAAATCAAATTTAGAAGGACCAAAGGCACTCTATCCAGCTTGATCATCAATGAAACATGATCATCGATGGTTAATGAAACCATCCTTTAGAGAAAGAAATGCATCTCTGAAACAAAAATACAAACAAACAAAAGCATAGTAAGAGGAGAGATAGTCAGAGGACTATAATATAGCAAAGAACAAGATTAGAGAGGCAGATCACTAATAAAAAGGTAAAAACAAAGGATTAGACGGCAAAGTAGAGTTTAAAAAAAGTAAAGGTAGACAAATAAAGGTTAAAGTATTAAATTTTTAAAGACAAAAGATCAAAATATTAATCAAGGAGAGTAAGTCATAAAGGCAAGATAAAGAGAAAGGATAGTAAAACATAGAATTAAGATATAGATCCAAATTTTTAAGGCCTAAATAGAGTTTAATGGCGAAATAAAGACAAATTAACCTAGGAACATATATGAAGGATAAAAAATATAGAGGTAGTTACTTCTTCAAAGATATTTTGCCACCTACAACTTTTTTTCCTTCAATAAAGCATCAAATAGTTATTACACTTAGTCAGAGATATTTTTTATCTACCAGCAGTTATTGTAAAGTTATTTCAAAGCCCCAAAGTCAACATTTCACATATATTAAATTATATTTTAAGTTAGGATTTATTTTTCCAGAGAAAAAATTCAGGTACTTCTGCTTTGGGCCTTGCATGGTCTCAAAGATCAGATATATTAACTCTATAATAAATGAGATCTGAACCCTAGTTTAGCAGTACCTCCTCACTTGCAAATAAATACTGCATTTGAGCTCATTATTTGGGTTGGCATTTGATGACTCTTGAGATTAATATATGGTCTTTGGAAGTTAAAGATAAATTGGTGTTGTGGAGCTTATGAATGCCTTGTTTTTCTTGTTGATGGAGAAGGCTTTCTCGCAGGATCCCTGAGCTTGGTTAATGGTGAAGTGCTTCTATTCAGTTTTTTTTTTTTCTCATATATCATTGTGTTTCCATTTTTCTGTGTTGCAGTAGGATAAAGGATTTAGAATAAGTAATGCTCTTTAAAGTCACCTTAGCTCTGTTTATTCTTCACCGCCTTTATGTTTTCCTCTACTATGACATTTTAGAGAATTCTTAATTGCTCTCTAGACCCCCTAAGGTTGTTTTATCTCATGAATGGTTTAATACAATAGATATCTTAGATGTTTTATTGTAAGCCATGCTTGTTTGATATCACTAAAACATTTTTTTTAGGTCTCTCTTTGAAGTACCATTGTTTAGTTTTTCCAAAGAGGCTATGTTTCGATCATACCCTTTGTCCATGATTGAAAAATTGTTTCAAAGATCTTCACAGCTATGATCAATGATGTTTAGGTGATCCCTCTTCTTTGATTAAAGTTATATGTTGTTGGCTCAAGGGTTCCTAACCCAGGTTTGGAGGTTAAGGTTTTCCAACAAACCTCTATACTACTGGCCCTTTTGGCAGTGACTATAATGTTCCAAATTAGGAATAGCTCATGAATCAAGCAGTAAAAATGCAATTACAGCAAAAAAATAAATAAAAAAGTGGAATTTACTCTTGGATCCCATATATTAGTCAATATAAATTATAAATCCAATATTAGAGCTGAAACAAAGAAAACTAGGTGGGTTAAACAGATCTCCCACACCTAGGATTGCCAAAAAGTGCTAAAACCCCAAGACCGCAAAATTCCAGAGCAACTGCTCAAGGGACTGCGCAATCTAAGAGAGGTTTTACACATAAAATTATAGGATAAAAACATATCTACCCATGAATTGATAAATAATATTGAAGAACATAGATCTAAGCTCCTTATACAAAATACAAAAGAAACTGGCAAGGGTTTCTTGTCCAAACACTCTGTATACAAATGTGATATTCAGAAAATTATTGAATCATCACTGCAAAATTGAAGCACATGATTGTACAAGGCTGAAATATGTCTGATATGATGTAGATCCATCAAGGGATTCTTCCCATGAAAGGATGAACCTCTCAATCACAAGGAAACGCAGCAACAGAGCCACCAAACCATGCAATGAACATTGCCTCCAAAATAACATATTCCCTAGTAGAAACAACACTGGGAATGTATGGGAAATGTGTGGTCTAATATCATAGATCTGAAATAAGCTCTGGAGCTCTCCAAACATATCTCTCAAGTGAAGGAAACCTTCCTCTAATGAGAAACTAGCTCAGAAGCCGGGATTCCAATCCCTTCCACTGCTACACCCAGCAACACTACACAATCTCCGGAAAATTTGTGCTGATGAAGATGGCTGAAGCTTGGCCTAAAAACCTGATGTGGAATGATGAATTAAAGCTCTCCCAATGAGGCTCCTCAAAGGAAAGAGGTGGGATTCCTGCCCAGGAACACCCAGTGCTAAACAACACTACATCTTTGCTAAGCAACAAAGCAGCAACAATTCTTGGCAGCCAAGAATAATAATCTACAACATGATAAATAATGCTGCCATCCTCTTCCTTATATAATACATGAGTTTTCTTACCCTTGGCCCCACTCCATTAGGTTACTTCTAACCCAAGTTACATCTCCCTCCTAAATTGTGTTATTCATCTTTGGATTCCTCCTCCACTAAAACTGCGTTGTTGACTTAGTCAAAGCATCTTGAATTTAACCCTGTTCACACATGGAGATGTCTTATTGAGCTAGAAAGAGTGTCCCCTTTCACATTTGGAGTATTTTATTCCTCCTTAGGAAACTTATGGGCTTTTCTTCCCATTTATTCACCGACTAGAGCTGTTGCTAACTCTAATGTTCCATTTAGCTTGGAGGCTAAAATTTTGGAACATTACAGTCCTCCCCTCCAAAATATTTTCTTGTCCTCAAGAAAATGAATAAGGAGAACAAAATATATTCCCTCTTCCTCATGTGGCCTCCATCAATAGCCTCCATCACTGGATCAATAGAATATGCAAATATACTGTCATCCAATGCTTCCTCCCAAGTGTGCAAAACCAAAGTGTATGCATCAATCAAAGGTGGAAAGTGTGAATGGAAACCTACTAGCTGTCTCATGGCCTCCACAAAGTGGGAGTGATGATCATCATGGGGAATTATTGTCTCCCTTTCCCATGCTATCATCCAAATGAAGTGAGTCACCCTCCAACATGGCAACTCATGAAAAGTCTCCTCCACCTTGTGCTCCTGAAATGTAGGTGGGCTAAATAAATGAACATGATAGGCAAGAGGGCCTATCCCACGTTGTCCTCCTCTCCACTTATGATAAGTGTAGAAGGCATGCTAATCTTGGGCTGCAACATGATTGCCCTCCAATGGCAAGAAGAAGATTTAGCCTCCAAGGACTCTCCCTCCAAAATCATGACATGTCAACCCAAACCATTCCATCCAAGATGAATGGCACATCATCACCTTTTGGCCTCCAAATCAGAAAATTGCTGAAATTTAGGTGCAATTTTGGATGGTACAAAAGGTTCTCCAAGTTGATATTATGTAGTCCCCCCAAATTTTGCTTGAGAATTTCATATGGCAAGTGGTCCTGCAACAAGTTACAAGCTGTATATGTCTTTTTTCCCAACATGGGAAAGTAAGCATCAATTTCTATCAGTTGTACATGGATAAAATAAAAATACACTTTCCCAAAGTCATGTATAGATGAGCTACTATCATCATAAAAATTCGTCCCTAAAGTGACCATAAAACCCAAAAATACTCTTGCTCTTTTGAGGAGAAAAGCACTGTTCAAACATGGTGGGAAAATACAAATACTCAATGGAGTAATCAACAAGTACAGAAATGCATTTCCTTCCATACATAGTGAGTAGGCTAAAAGTGACGTCCATGTATAAGCTCCCCCATGAGGATTCCCTCACAAAAATATGCAATAAGAAGGGATACACATAATTTTTGAAACACTCCATCAATAATAACAAACTCCCATTTGACAACATTGTAAGCCTTAAGAATAAGGCTCCATGACTTCTCCCTTTGACATTCCACATGACAAAGACATCCACCATCATGCTGCTATGCAAGAAGATCATCTTCTGACATAGAAGTCTCTCATGATCCTTCAATGCTGAAGGGTAGCCTCCTTGCACCATGAATGTGCCTTCCTTATTTCTGGAAATATCATGAAAAGTATGGGAAAATTTCTACCCATACTCTCCCAAGTGAAACCATAGCAACAAAAGCCTTTGCTGCTGCCTCCTCTCTCCGTCATACAAGCCATAGAGTAAGATAATTATGGTCAACTTGTATGATGCCCCAAAAAACAAATCAGCCATGAAGTGCCTCCTCAAGTTCTCTAAGTGGTCCCTACCACAAGAAGAGAAAAAGTGCGATGTGGAATTCATGGTTTGCCCATGGTTCCTCCTGAAATGTACAACATATAAATTGGGGAGAATCATGCTGCCAATGGGCATGTCCAATATCAAGCCCACTCTCTAAACAAAGCTCCCCATGAACATATACATATCAGCAACATATGGAAGAAAAGTACAATGAGAACAAGTTGCCAAGTGACAACCGGAGAGTGAATCAGGGCCCCTCTCATGGAACTAGCACAGTAAATCCCTGGCTTGCATCAAAAGAAGAAATAACAAGTGCTTTTCCAACCACTTGTTTTCTGCCATAGTCACCTCATAAGATGAAAACATGAAGTTACAATATGGTGTCATTGGTGCACACCAAGAGACATATGGCTTCCCCCACAGCTCATCAAAAAGATAGCCAAGATCAATGCTACGAGTAGCTACAAGTACATCATCATACAATATGCAAGAAGAGATAATTCTTCTTGTTACATCATGCTGCTCAAACAAGGAAAAGAAGTACAATACAAAATGTGAAATTATACCTCCTCCATTATGTACTTGAGGTCTTCAGTTGAAATGGCTCAACTGGAAATTCTCCCTCACTCCCAATGAGTAGGAAGGTGGCTGTGACATCCTCTCTATCACCATCTGGGCTATGCATCTCTCCAAATGTTGAAATATGTCATGCTAAATTCCCTCCCAAGTGAACTCCTCCATCAAATGGAAATATGCATCAAAGTGCATAGAAGAGAAGTCCTCATGTGCTGCATGTAGCAACTTCTCCTTGAGACTATAATATCTATTCAAGAAGATCCTACCATAGGAATAGATGACCACATCATCCACCATGTATCTGTCATCTCCATCTGGGTCATCAAGAATCATGCATGCACCAAGATCCTTGGAGTACTCTACCAAGAGCTGAGATCTCCAGTAAGGATCAATCCTCCTCAGTGACAGTGCTGGTGATCTGGCATGTGAAGCTCTCCTCATGATGTTTCCTGCTACTTTGAAATCCCCCATGCCAAAGTCTTCCTCCAAACTCTTCACCTCTCCAAAGTCACAGAATGATGAATCCAAAGACAAGATGTCTTCCATCAGCTCTAGATCAGGTGGCCTTCTAGGTGGAATGCCTCCATGTAGTGAGACATCAATGTCAAAAGTAGACTGCATATATGATTGGGCAACCTTACCCTTGCCCTCACTATGCAAATCAGTCTGCCTCTTCCTTGCATTAGCTTTCTGAAACAGAGAAGGGTGTGTGCTCCTCATCAACTGATGTTGCTCTTCCTCCCTTCCTCCTCCTTCTAGCTGCAATGTTGCACAATCACACTACTCACTGACTGTGCTTGGACCTCCATGTATGAGATCCTGGGGAACTTCTTGCAAAAGCACAAGAGTCCCTCCTGTTGGAGCATGTGCTCCTCCTTCCTCTGCATAAGGCGCTGGATGTACTCTAGATGTGACAGCGTTGTTGCCCTCTCCTTCATCAATGTGTGTAGGAAACATCTCAACAATTGGATCCCTTTGTGAAAAATTGATCTCCATGCCCTCTTGTTCAATAATATGAACAAGAGGTTTTGCTTTCGGCAATGTGTAATGCAAGACATCAGCTCCTCCCATGGTTTTATAAAATGGAGTTTCCTCCATCACATGCAAGGGTTTTGTTTTCTCTAGTTTTCTTTACTCATGTGTCTTAGGAATATTTTCACCAAACCTCTCCATCAATGTTTTTATGAATCTTGCATAAGAGAAATTATTGGCATTCTTGAAGGAATAAGATTCAAAAATCCACCATGCATGAGCCTAACCTCTGAAATGCAGCGCTGCAACTCTGATGGCTTCTCCTTCGGAAATATGGTGCAGCTGCAAATAGGAGTCTAGCTCCATCACCCAAGCTCCAACTGAACATGTAGGTGATATGGAAAATGTAGATAGAAGAAATCTTTCTGCATCCTGCTGCTTTATCTTCTCCATATGGATCTTGCAAAACTCTTGGAAATCAATATGATCTCTAAACCTCTCAGTTTCAGATTCATACTCATGCAACAAATCACTAAGAGTTCTCCTCTTAGGCATTTTTCCTCCTCCCATCCATCTCAAGATAGCTCTGGGTACTTGACTGCACTGTGCATCATGGAGTGCTGCTGCATGCTCACACTCACCATGTGAAAATCTAGATTCAGCTCTAGATTCAATCTCCTTTGGAGATCCCATCTCCAATCTCATTTTCTTCATCTCTCCTTGAAAGCTCTTCATAGATTTTGGAAGAAGATTTGTAAGTTTGTATTCCTTTATTCCTGAGCATATTGAAGCTTTCTAGCTTCTATCCATCTCTCCTTCTTTTGATAGTTGGATCTCATAGGCTGAGCCAAAGATCATGCTCTGATACCACTGTCATGTTCCCAAAGGGATTGCTCAGCAAGACATGCCTGAAAAATGCATTTTTCAGGGATGTGTGCTTAAGCTACCATTAAATGTGTTAAGAAACACTCAAAAACCAATAAAATATGTTGTAGAAACTTTATACAGTATTTTATAAATCAAAAGGTGGGGAAAAGTGATGATTTAGTCCCTAAAACGAATGTATTCAGATATCTACGTAAAAATAAGAGGGGAAGTGGTTGGATATGATATCTAGGGTTATGAGGGACTCCCATGTCAAATTTCAGCAAAACAAAATGCATTTTTCTATGTTAAACAATTCCTCCTTTCCTAACTAGGCTAGAAAACCCTGATTTCCCATGGCTTAGATTATGTCGAAATTTGCTGAAGCATGGATAGCGTAATTTATGAGGGTTTTAACTGAAATAGTTCTGGAACATAATTATATAAAATTAGGATATGACTCATATGATTTACTTTAAGAAAAACAGAGATTTACATAAAGAAAGGCCTCAAAATGAGGTGCTGCTACCATGGAATGAGACAAAAGAGCTGGACAGCATGATTTTTAGGAGGCTGAAGCTTCTTGTTATTCAATTACAAATCTGCAACAAATTTTTACATGAAAACATAGATCTATAATAGATCAGAAAGCCAAAGAGGCTCTTTATTACATTCCCCTTGGGGATCTCAGCAAATGATCGACAACAGTGAGTAGATCTAAGATATAAGTCACAGTTCTACAACAGTATTAAGAAATTTTGTAGTAAATACATCAGAAAATGAATCAGTTCTGAAGGGTGCATGGATTTGTTGGCCAATCCATGGATCACCACAGTGAAAGGAAGGATCCTTTCCACTAGAGATCTCTCCTCTAAGAGAACTCCAAAACCCCTGCAACTCTGCTCCTCAAGAATTACGCAGTTCAGGGAGAGGAACTATGCTATTTATGATAATATACACTTTTGCCTGATGCCAAGATCTGATACTGAAGCACAAGCTACGGATGCACTCTTCCATGAGGTTAAAAGACACACTCACTGAGAAGAGGTTCCAATATAAGCTAGATCCTGCAGATCTAGAGTTCCACTTGCTGCAGCTCACTTAGACAATGAAACCCTCACTATATTTATGCTTCCAAAGAGAGACTGAGCTTTTCCATATGTCAGATAGTGGAGAAGTAGCACAAACCCTCCAAGAGCTACTCAATGGAAGGATGGAGAGTTCCCCAATAGGAGATCCTCACTAGTCTCTTGCTAAACAGCCTAGAGAACTAGAATTTGTCTAAGGAGACAAATTCTTGAAGATCAAATACATTCAAAAACCTTTTCCTTGAGCCTTATCCTTCCTTTTATAATATGAGGATGTGCAAAACCCTAAACCACCTTGAATCACTTAACCCCTTTCACATGAGGTCCTCCTTCTAGAACTGTGTTGTCCCTTTAGGAGATACATTGAACCTAGACAGCGCTGTAGATTTGGTCCTGTTGACCCAGTCAAATAGCTCAAACTTGTTTCACATGCAAGTGGATTTTATGTAAATGGCTAAGATATAGCTTTATTCACATTGAGCATTGATTTATTCATTGATCTAAGGAGTTTTACATGTCCTCCATTAGTCATTTATTCATAAATGGAAAATAAAACAGAATTTAAATATTCCTATTAGCTTGGGCTAATTAGGAACATTACAGTCCTCCCCTCCAAAATTGTTGCTTGTCCTCAAGCAACTACAAGGTTAGTGCTGCAAATTCTCCTCCTTGGTGACACCAACATAAGACAAGCTTCCTCCATAAGCCATGTGCTCACCAATCCATCCATGTCTTGCTCCTCCAAGGTTCTCATGAGATGCAAATAGCTCATCCCATAAGGAGACAATAGATCATATGAAACAAAAATGGTTTTCCCCCATGCTCTCCCTAAAATAAGAAAACATAAAGTACATGGAGAGTAGCCATCCCATGAGGCACATGCCATCCTTCCTCGTTTCTCCATACATCCCCATAAATTTATAAGTACATTATCAAGATAGGGAATCAAAACAATGTGCTTGAAAACAGAAAATTGCACATATGGAGGCGGGTCATAGTCCCACGTGTGGAATCAACGCAAGGCATCCCCTGATTGCATAAAATGTAGATATGGTAAGTGGTTTTCCCACCACTTACTTTCTACCCAAACCATATCACCATGGCTGAAAGTGTGACATATGTTTGGTGCTTTGGGGAAGCACCCATCATTTTGCAAAATCTCTCTTTTCCTCTCAAGGGAGTGGCCCAATTCAAAAACTTTTGGGGCCCAATATTGACCAAGAGGCTCACATGATATAACACTCCTCCTTGGATTCATGGCCTTCAAAAACATGGTGTAAGAGTACATGAAATCATAATATAAAACATATGTAACATGATCATGTTTTTCACCAACAATCCTTCTCCCATCAATAGAGTGGTGCATGGATCTATTCTCTTCCTCAAAAGAAGAAAGAGTGAGCTGATTTGAATCTTCCTTTTTGACCCCTTCCATGCCAAGGGTGTCATGTGGAAATTTTCCCTTCCCATGCTGCTTCAAATCATAGCATAATAAGTGGCCATCCCGCCACTTACTTGCTGCAATAATGTAATGTTCCCAACTAAGGAGCAACTACACTATTGGGAATAACCTGAGTTATTACCAATGTGGAGCTTCAAAAAACCATGAGCATGGAAATGAAGAGCAGCTCATTGGATTTCAAATAACATCAAACCAACAGATGAAAGAACCTTAGCAAGATATTGGCCTATATTCTCCTTCCCGGGTGGGGAAATGCAGCAATACAGGGCATGAAACTGGAGCTCTACAATGAATAAGTTGTATAACGGTCCTGTTATGATGAATAAGCTTAAAATATACATAATAAACACATAGACATAATTTTTATCTACAACAGCAACCTTTAATTTGTTTCATGATTCAGAGAGTGGGGAAAAAGGGTATTTTATGCCCTAAAAAGGTTGTTTTCAGAAATGAGCATAACAATAGGTAGGGGAAATGGATGAATATAATATCTTAGGTCATTAGGGACCTATGCTCTAAATTTTAGTTCAAAATAATTCTTATAGCTATATTAAACATCTCCTCCTTTCCCGACTAGGCTAGAAAACATTGATTTCCCATGACTTTGCTAAACAAGAATTTCTGAATACAGTGAGAGCATAATTCCCATGAGGGTTTCTACAGAAAATGATAAATTAAGTCTTATATTAAGTCTATATTAATTAAATGGCAGAGAAATGGAGGTTTAACATCATTTATACAGAGAAAAAGACACCTGGAAAAGGTTTCTGGCAAAATGCATGAATAACAAATAGTACTGCAGAAAATAACACAGTTACTGCATCTATGTATTAAACATGGTTGTACATGACATGAAATATTATAATGATACAAAGATATGGACCTAGGCCTCTTATTAGAACTCTCGAAGGGAAATGAGCACCTCCTCCTCAAATATTTGCATAAAATCTAGGGTGCAGTTGTGCTGCTGCTGCTGCTGCATAAAGGACGCAATTTTCTAAAGTAAACTGCATTGTGGCTGAATGTGGATGAATGGCCCTAAGATAAATACTGAAATGAAGCTCAAATCCTTCTCTCTTGATCCATTAAGCAAGCTGATGATCCAAATCTTGGGGGGAGGCCCCCAAGATATAAAAAATTGAAATGGATCCTACAAGATTTGTAAAATTAGTATGCCAGAAAAAAGAGAGAACATAGTCCAAATAAAACCACAAAGAAACTTGTTTTATTAAAGAAGAGAATAACTATAGAAGCTACATTTTGGTGGACAAATCTATCCTTTTACAAACCGAGGCTTGTTATTTATAGCCTTTTTTGAGTTACAATACCATGTGTATATACCATGGGTAAATCCCATGTGTGGATGAATACCATGGGTGGTTACATACCATGGGTCACTTACAATACCATGGGTGAATAAATATCATGGGTGGATGAATACCATGGGTTGATGCCATTTACAATACCATGGGTGGATAGATAACGTGGGTAGATGAATACCATGGGTTGATGCCATTTTCCATTCGGATCATTCCTCCCTCCTTAAGAAGCAATGGTCCCCATTGCATGAATTTCCCTCCTGATAATCCTTTGTTGAATATGAAGAGCCATTGAAGATAAGGGTTTTGTGTAGTTAACCCATAACCGTGATGAATGAATATCCGAGGATAGAGATACTCTGTAATGTTTGTGACCAACTGTGATATTGACAGTGTGCGGCCTAGAAAATGGACTTCGATGAAGTGTGGGTTTGTGGATGAACCAAAACCATGACAAACGAAGATCCCAGGATAGAGATACCCTGTAATTCTTGTGACCAACTTTGTGACTAACAGTGTGCGGCTTAGCAAATGGACTTCGATGAAAATGATTTTGTATGGTTGAACCATAATCGTGATGTTGATTGTTGATGAAGTAGCAGGTGCCTACATAGCTTAGGGTAGGAGGGAACGTCTCCAAATAACCCAAGCTGAATGCTGCTATGATGAAACTGATGAATGTGAAGCAGGTGCCTACTAAAGCGGGGTGGGAGGGCACGTCTCCAAAGGGAACCCACTCTGAATGCTACTCCAGATTTAAAATGAGCATAACTCGGTCAATATAACTCAGAATATTTATTATAACCTATTTTTGGAAATGGAATGATCATTCTGCATCTTCTCATGTGTTTGAAACTGCTATCTGAAGACTCTATATGCTTAGATTCGCACTGGAACTATCTCGCCATCACAAAGTTTCTGAAAAAATAGTTGATTGTAAATCAACGATAACTCCCACATCCGGACTCCAATTCGACCAATTTTTTTTTTTGAAATTTGGTGATTTTTCAAGGGGAGCTCAGATATATAGCCATTTCTCTGAAATTTTGTACTAAAAACTGTGAAAAATGACAGGACGCCGTCCATAAATTGTCGTCAGAAAAATTGCTTCAACATTGTTGATTTTGAATCAGCGATATCTCCCTCATTTGAACTCCAATTTGGCTGATTTTTTTTTTTTAATTTGAGTATTTTCGCAAGGAATCCAAATCTGGTCTTTTTTCTTTGCAAATTTTTCACCAAAATTTTCAGATCTGATCTGAAAACTCACAGCCCAAAAAAATTCATGGATTTCGCTGAAGATTGTTGCAAAACATTGAAACTGAAATATGTTTCAAACCCTCATTCCCATGGAGGCGTAACCTGAATCTGATACCGCTGATGCAGATCTTAGGGAGAGGCCCCAAAGATATATAAAATTGAAATGGATCCTACAAGATCTGTAAAATTAGTATGCCAGAAAAAAGAGAGAACACAGTCCAAATAAAACCACAAAGAAACTTGTTTTATTAAAATAGAGAATAACTATAGAAGCTACATTGTGGTGGACAAATCTGTCCTTTTACAAACTAAGGCTTGTTATTTATAGCCTTTTTTGAGTTACAATACCATGTGTATATACCATAGGCCAATACCATGGGTAGATACCACTTACAATACCATGGGTAAATCCCATGTGTGGATGAATACCATGGGTGGATACATACCATGGGTCACTTACAATACCATGGGTGAATAAATATCATGGGTGGATGAATACCATGGGATGATGCCATTTACAATAACATGGGTAAATTCCATGGGTGGATAGATAACATGGGTAGATGAATACCATGGGTTGATGCCATTTTCCATTCGGATCAGCTGATCCAAAGAGAGGATGGAATTCCTGCACAGGAATCCTTGCACTACTCAGTGCAGCAACTCCGGCTAAACAGCTGAAGTATGCAATTGGTCTCTAGACCAAGAAATCTAAATACATGAATGAATATCCTTTGATGCTATGCCTTCTTTTATCTTTGGTGAGCCTCCTTACCCTGGACCCCACACAATGTTGAGGTGACTTCTTCATGAAGCTTCCTCTTTCAAAATTGCACTACCCTAGCTTGCTTCCCTCCTCTTGTGGTTGTGCTGTTGACTTGGTCAACTAATCCACCTCTAATGCCTCTTTCACACTAAGGATCTTCAATCTAGTTTACATATGTGTGTCTCAGGCTGATCCTTGTTCACATTGAACTGGTTTACTTAGGTGATCTCTTCTTCCTCAAGAATGCATGTTGACTTAGTCAAATGTTACTATGTCCTCATCTATTTTTCCTCTGTTCACACTTGAAAGTGTAAATTTCAGCTCCTGAAGTGATCCCCTTCCTTATTAAGGTGGAAATTATTCATATTTTATTTTTCATGGTCTCCCTTACCCATTTATTCCTCTCCTAGGTGAAAGTAGAAAAATCTAATGCTCCAAATTGCTATGTGGAAATTTGGGAACATTATAGTCCTCCCCTCCCAAATGTTGCTTGTCCTCAAGAAACTACAAGGACAAGACCGAAGAGCATCCTCTTCTTCCCTGTAGAAACCTCATAAGACAAAATTCTCCAAGGATCAAGGTGCTGCATCATCAATATATCTCCAAGTTGCCTCTCCCAAGTGTGTAAGCTATCTAAATAGCTGACATTATGTAACTGTAGAACATCCATGGAAGCAAAAATGGGTTGTTTGAAGATCCTCTTGAAACATGGGGGCTGATATAGATTGGGGCTTATCATCCCCATTTGAATCTCTCCTCCCCAAGCTATCAACCAAACAAAATGAGCCACTCTCCAAAATGGTAACTCATGCAAATAATCCTCCACCTGAAGCTCCGGAAAAGTAGGTGGGATGAAATTATGATCATGGTAGACATAGTAGCTTACCTCACGCTGCTTTCCTCTCCACTTAAGACAAGTGTAAAGGATTTGCTGATCTTGGGATTCCATCATATTTCCCTCAAATGGCAAGAAGGAAGCTAGACCTCCAAAGGTCCCTCTCCCAGCACTGTGAATCAGGCTGGCCCAAACCATCTCATACATGATGGATAATAAATCATCATTAAAAATCCCCCCATCCATCTCATGGCCCTCCTCATACAAAAATAAATATTTGGATACAGAGGCCGTGTCTCTCCCCATGTTCCGTTTAGAACATGTAATGTAGAAAGTGAGGGAATTCTCCTCCCTATAGAACACATTCACTCCATGTGTCCCTCATCCAATCATGCTCCTCATATAGACAAGAATGATATCAAAAAATAGGATCCTGATAAGCATCATAATGAATGAAATACTGAAGGTTTTATGTGGTGATGGAAGGTACCAACAATCTCCCAAGTGGTCACAGTGCAGTCTCCCCCACTGCAGCTTCAGACAATAGCATGGAAAGTTGTCCCTTGATAGATGGCTAGTTGTGCAAGTCACCACATCTACCAGTAAGTAGTAAATGGCTAAGTGCATCAACTGAGGATACAAGGAGTAACCAAACACTTGCCCCAAATAATATAGTAGATGGTTGTCTCCATCATAATAGCTGGAAAAAAATTGTCCATGGAGCCTAAAGAGAAACTTGCCCCTTTTAAGAGAAATGCACTGCAAATAAATGATAAGAACATGCAAATATTGTGTGGTACAATCAATAATGCAAAAATGGAATTCTTACCATGTAATGGGAACAAGATGGTGACAAGATCCATGGATGAATCCTCCATAGTGGCATGACATACCCATGTGAAGAGGAATGAACCACATGCTGCATGAAAATCCTCCTTCTCATGTCTGGAAATCCAAGTCAAGGAGAACACACCACAATAACCCATGAGTCCATCCACCAATCTACCAATATTACCTATTCTATGCCCATACAGTGCATCAAACATGAAGTGATCTTGGGAACACTCCATCAACAAGCTCATGCTCCAAGGTGACAACATTGTTGGCCTACACAAATAGGCTCATGCCAACTCATAAATCCATTATCTGACATGTCTAATGTCAAATACTTCTCACATAATGTTGCAATTTCCTCCCATCGCAACATCATGCCAAATGTGAGAGCAACTTAGTCCTTGCTCTCTCTCTGTCCTCCAGAGCAACAAATGTCTTTCCTGCCCCATCATACCTCCATCATGAAACTCATGTGGTGAAAACATGATGATCACATCACCATCATGCAACTCATGTGGTGAAAACATAATGATCACATCACCATCATGCATCCACACTCCTTGTTGTCTCATGATGCAAGTACCTTTCCAAGTACTCTCCTCCCACATACCCTTGGAAAAAGGATATGTCTCATGATGGCCAAACTCTCTCAAGAGTAGCCAATGTAGTTTTTCCTCCTGTTGCCTAGTATCATAGAGCTACAAGTAACTCTCTAATTTCTTGCTCTCTATCCACATCCATTTGTCCACTGATGAATGCCTTTTATCTTCCTCCATCTTGGTGTTCCTCCAAAAGGGACTACCATCCTCTCATATCATATTTTTCTCCTTGCATTCCATGGGATGCTAAAATGCAACTCCTTGGAGACCTCCTAGAGAATATCTCTCACCGATGATAAATTTGAACCCATAAGGATCAAAAGGGGCTGAAAGCAAAGCCTCCTTGATGATACCTCTTGACAGTGCTGTAAACCTCCTCCAGGGTGTTTTGGCTATCTCATGTCCCAACTCCCAGATGAACATTTGGTTCTGCATGAATTTGTTTGGAGCAAGGTTCACTCCATCCTTGAGGTTCATGATTTTCTCCAAAAGATCACACCTCAACCTTAAGGGTTGTGTGCAACTCAATAGTGATGCATGAGGTTGATGGTTCAATTCTCCCTTGAACCGTCCAAGCTTTCACAACGCAGTGCAATACTGCTGCTCTATCTCAGTAATACAATTCGATCATGGGCCATATGAAAGCAAATCTCCAAACCTCTCCATAGAATTTTCTGAAATGTTAAGACATGGAAATTTGTGGATACCTTGGTGAGCCTTTGGAACATCTTCTATGGCAGCAAGAGTTCCTCTCTCCAATATGTTGGCTGATCCAACTGCAAGTGTAGAAGGCTGCTCTCTCAAGGCTATGGCAGTGGTAGTACTTGCTCCCTCCCATGGTGGTGTGGGTCTATTCTCCTCTTATCTTCCTCCATCAAAGGTTTTGATCAGTTCTTGATTAAACTCAGAAAAAGAAGTCACTCTTGTGTGGCTCAAGTGACTGCACCACCAAGAATTGGCTTCACCCTCCAAGGGCATCACTGCAACTTCTGCTACCTTCTCTATCACTGAATGAAGCATGAAGAAGGCATCAAGCTTCCTTCCCTAATCTATTGTTGTAATTGACCCATCAAATTTAGACAATAGGAATATATTGCCTTTAATTTCTCCTTTGCTGCAAGGTCTTCTCTCTTCTCTTAGTTGAATAAACTGAAGAAAATATAGGGTCCTTCTAAAAGCCCTAAGTTGGCACTTGTATTCTGCCAAGTATCCATTCAGGATTTCATGCTCTAAATGGTCTCTTTGCTCTCCACTTCCTCTATAGGAATATGAAGTGCATGCATCTTCTTCTGCTTTTTGAAACCCTCTAGAGGTTTCTCTACAAATCTCTCCTCCTTGAAACCATTTTGGAGTTTCAATGCATTTATCTTCTTCTCTCTTCTTAGAAATAAAAATGGATGAGAGTAAGCTCATCCTCTCCATAATTTTTTTCTCCTCCCCTTATTATCTTTTGATTAGATCTGAAATCCACAGGCTGAACCAAGATGGCAGCTCTGATACCACTGTAATGTTCCCAACTAAGGAACAACTACACTATTGGGAATAACCTGAGTTATTACCAATGTGGAGCTTCAGAAAACCATGAGCATGGAAATTAATCATAGCTCATTGGATGTCAAATAAAATCACAATAGCAGATGAAATAACCTCAGCAAGATATTGGCCTATATTCTCGTTCTCGGGTAGGGAAATGCAGCAATACAAGGCATGAAACTAGAGCTCTGCAATGAATAATATATATAACAGTCCTGTTATGATGAATAAGCTTAAAATATACATAATAAACACATTAAATAATTTTTATATATAGCATCAAATTGTACTTTGTTTCATGATCTGGATAGTGGGGAAAAAGGGTATTTTATGCCCTAACAAGGTTGTTTTTAGAAATTAGCGTACAAATAGGCAAGGAAAATGGTTGGATATGATATCTTAGGTCATGAGGGACCTATGCTCCGAATTTAAGCTCAAAATAATGCTTCTAGCTATATTAAACAACTCCTCCTTTCCCGACTAGGCTAGAAAACATTGATTTCCCATGACTTTGTTAAACAGGAATTTATGAATACAGTGAGAGCGTAATTCCCATGAGGATTTCTACAAAAAATGATAAAATAAGTCTGATATTAATTCCATATTAATAAAATGGTATATAAATTGAGGTTTAACATCATTTATACAGAGAAAAAGACACCTAGCAAAGGTTTCTGGCAAAATGCATGAATAACAAATAATACTGTAGAAAATAACACAGTTACTGCATATATGTATTAAAAATGGCTTTACATGACATGAAATATCATAATAATACAAATATATGGACCTAGGCCTCTTATTAGAACTCCTGGAGGGAAATGAGCACCTCCTCCTCAAAGATTTGCATCAAATCAAGGGTGCAGTTGTGTTGTTGTTGCTGCTACATAAAGGACGTAGTTTTCTGAAGTAAACTACGTTGTGGCTGAATGTGGATGAGTGGCCCTAAGAAAAATACTAAAATGAAGCTCAAATCCTTCTCTCTTGATCCCTTAAGCAAGCCGATCCAAAGAGAGGATAGAATTCCTGCACAGGAATCCTTGCACTAAGCAGTGCAGCAACTCTGGCTAAACAACTGAAGTATGCAATTGGTCTCTAGACCAATAAATCTGAATACATGAATGAATCTCCTTTGATGCTATGCCTTCCTTTTATCTTCATTGAGCCTCCTTACCCCGAACCCCACACAATGTTGAGGTGACTTCCTCATGAAGCTTCCTCTTTCAAAAATGTGTTGCCCTATCTTGCTTCCCTCCTCTTGTGGTTGCGTTGTTGACTTGGTCAACTAATCCACCTCCAATGCCTCTTTCACACTAAGGATCTTCAATCTAGTTTACACATGTGTGTCTTAGGCTGATCCTTGTTCACATTGAACTGGTTTACTTAGGTGATCTCTTCTTCCTCAAGAATGCATGTTGACTTAGTCAAACTTGACTATGTCCTCATCTATTTTGTCTTTGTTCACACTTGCAAGTGTAAATTTCAGCTCCTGAAGTGATCCCCTTCCTTATTAAGGTGGAAATTATTGATATTTTATTGTTCATGGGCTTCCTTACCCATTTATTCCTCTCCTAGGTGAAAGTAGCAAAATATATTAATGTTCCAAATTGCTATGTGCAAATTTGGGAACATTACAAATAAGCTTCTTCAAAGCTTGAAAATAGTGGAGGATAATAGGTGTTGGCTGAATATGATTCAAACAACACATTCGATGCTCCAAATTTTCCCATGTGAGAGACTTCTCTTCGTGACACAAATTCAATACATGGCTCTTTGTAAAAATAAACAAGATATACAATGCAGTAGCCATGTAGTGTTTTATCCTCTTCTTGAAATAAAAATGAATTTGGGAGATTGCATTCCCTATGGATACATTCACCCATTGTACCTTCCCTCCTCTCATGTTTACAATAAATATTTGAGCATAATTAACATCATGATATAAACGTGCTCCCTTATGCCATCCCATGAGAAGGTTGCATCTTTTCCCAACCCAAAGTACATACATGATTATGATATTCATTCTAAATAGAAATACATGTACATACATCATGGATACAAGTAGATGTATGGACATGGAATTCATCATGGGTTGTCCATACTCTCTCCTCATCAACCAAAAAAAACATGCCTCCTTCTTATGCATTCTTTTCTTGAGACACAAGGCATGAGACAAGAAATTCAAAAACCTTGGGTGGTACCCAAACTCACCCAATAGGAACCAGTGCAGGTGATCTACTCCTTGCTTTAGATCTATATGTGGTAAGTGGTTTGCATGCCACTTACTTGCTTCCCTCATCATTTCACCATGGCTTAAAGTGAAATGTATATTTGGTGCCTTAGGGAATCACCCATCATGTTGTAACACCTCCCTTATACCATCAAGGGAGTGGCCATATTTGAAAATAATCTTGGCCCATAGTTGGCTATGAAGCTTGTAAGGTAAAGCACTCCCTTTGGGAGTTATGGCCTGCAAATGTAAAGAAAGAGAATACATGCAATCATGAAATAAGATGTGATTTACATAAGCATGATTCTTACCCAAAGTCTCCAATGTTGTGTTGGCTTCCCTCTTAGGAAGAGATGACAATGATGCACAAGGTTGAGGGAACACTTTGCTCTTCTGCTCATCATGGGAACTCCTTGGTGGAATTCCTACAAGAAAGGAGACATCAAGGCATAGATCATGGAAGGATGTATGGACTGATGTGTCCTTTCTTTGCTCGAACAGATCACTTTGCCTTCTTTTTTCATTATTATGCTGAAATAAAGAGGGACAAATGTTTCTTACCATGTGAAGCTTGTGTTACAGGTCAAAAAACCTCTTCATCAGCTCAGAGGAGAAGATAAATATGGAAGGAATACAAATACCTAAACTAAACCTACTTCTGCCAAGGTAACACACCCCCATAACAAAACAAGAGCGTTATAATGCACCTGATCAATGAATAGGCCACGTTAGTGGCTAGGGCAATGCTTTGTTTACACTAGAGGGCAGCGTTAACCGTGTTTTGAGTTTGAAACAGGAAAAACTGGTAGAGAATGATTTGAATTCTGAGCTTTTTCTCATAGGAGAGTCATTAAAAAAAGGAAACTGCAAAGCACTAGTCTCTTATTGGGCCTTGCCAAAAACAACTGAACTCTCAAGGAAGGAAAAATCATGGGAAGTTGAGGAAAAATCTTGGTTTTTTCTATTTAGAACTGGTGGAAGGAGAAAGGCAATGATTTCTTTCTCCATATCCTATAAAATGGAGTTGAAGGCTCTTGGTTCAAGGTCGAAGGATTGTCAAAGTTTTGAATATTTTTGAAGTAGAGCATTATTGTTGTAGTGTGAAGGTCAAAAGTCAAAGAGGCTCATTGAGAACTTGTTGATCAAGACATCACCACATTGAGAGATAGAGAGATTGGAAGGTTTAGGAGGGCTTGGTAAAACCGATGGTTGTAATCCTCCTTTTTATAAATCAATAGAACTATATTTTTTTTGTCCATTCTATGCGTCAATATTTTCATTGTTCTTTGATTACTTATATAGCATGAGATGAATGGCTTAGATGTGCATTGTTTAAATGTTTATCATATATTAATTTAATTGATAGGAAATGTATGTTGTGGTAGAGATTACACGGGTGCTTTCATTGATTACAGGGTCAGGATTTGGAGCTGGTGAAGAAGGATCCCTGCTTCGCTGCTTAGCGCTCTCCAAAAGAATTAAAGATCATCAAAGAGGTAATCTTCCATCTTATTCCATCAAGTTGTTTAAGTTTATATGAACATGTATATGCCTTCTTTGTGAACTATACAACTAATCTTACTCTCTACCTCAGGCACCGAAAAGCCCTGAGAGTGATATTAGAAAACCAACAACCCAAGGATTTTACCCTATAGTAGAATTGGCAACTCCGCTGGGGATTTCCCCATAGTTTCCAGACTATCTCTTTACCCCTTTCTTCTTTCCTCTGTTCACAGACCCTTCTGACCAGTATTTATGCCCAGTAGACATTTCAAAAGCTCACAGAGTTTAATCCTGTTTCTGTTTGACCATCTGAAGGAATTTACCCTGGCTAACGCTACCTATGCTGGTGTTCTAGTGCGTTATAATGCATGCTCTGCTTAAATACAGTGCGTTAGTCCCTAGATTAACGTTGTCTTTACTCAGAGACATTTCGTTACTCAACCAAAATTTTTTGTTCACCCCTGTGATTGTGTTTTGGTTGCAGAGTTTTTTGGCCATCAGTATCCCTCCTTGAATAAATCCCTGTGCTTGTTTACTAAGCTAGCACTTCTGTTTATTTGCTCTTGTTTGAAAAGTTAGTGTCAAAAACATTTACTTTTTAGAGAATAATTTTTTTTTTTAGTTTTTTTGCATCTAGCTGAATTAATTCTGAAAATTTCAGTTAAAAGACTGTTAAGATGAGGTAAATAGATGTCTGAATCTTTAAGTTTGAACTTTGCTATTTGAATGTTAGTACATGGATGTTGAAAAGAAACCTCTCCTTGTAGAAATACTCTTCATCAAATTGAATATTTAGAGCATATTTTTTCATGGTTTCTTGAGTTAGAGTCTCATTACATTTCATACGTCCACTCCCCCTCTGCAAGACTAATAATCAAGTACACTAATAATCAAGTGATAATAAAATAAATCACATTACTTTTTTTGAGCTCACATCAACAGTAGTTCAGGCTACGATCTTGGGTTAGGAAAAGTGAGAAAATCACCCAAGATCTCAAAACTTGAGACTAGAGTCATTAACGAGTCAAATCCTACTGCACTCATATTATCAGGACCGTTCCTTTACTGAAGCTCAGCGCGAGACAACAATTGGGTGCACAAGAAGGTAGCCCGCCTTCAACTGCATTCGGTGTGTATGCTATATATTGGGGTTCCCTTCGGGGATGTCGAAACTAGATCGGGGATCTAGGTATTCTTCCCATATAGCATGTTGTCCTTGACTGTGGACCCCCCTGATGATGTTTGTGATTTTAGGTATCTTTAGTGGCCATACTTTTTAGGGAATTGCACAAAGTGACTGGGACGGGTTGTCCTGGTACCTGAAACAGATAGACCCACTATGTCTTCGGTATTTAGGAGGGTACTCGTCTTCACGAGAGTGCTTACACCTATCGTCTGAGATTCGGGCAAAGCTCTAGAGTGACCATAACTGTACTTTCGACCAAACCTCTCTATATACTATTGTGATACTGGATTTCATCACCAACAAACGGTAGTACTCAGACAGGGCACCCTATTCTGGCTGCTTGCTGATTGATTTTAGAGAGTCCTTTTTTTTTATTTTTTTATTTTTTAGGTGTGTGGTTACTGTCATCGAGACTTTATAATACATCGCAATTTATTAAAATTTGTTAAAACTAAATAGGTCACTATGGCATCATCCGACCCACACCGTCTGTCTCAATGACAACAAGGTCTACCTCCTCTAATTATTGAGGAAGAACTGAACCTTGGTGAACCCGTGCCTTCTACGGAAGAGACGTCTCCATTGACAAACCCTAATTTGCACATAGCCTCATATCATACAGGATTCCAAAGGACCCTTTCATGGAAGGTGTCGTACCTCATTACAATCCTCCACTCACTGATCCATTGGGGCCTATGATAATTCATATTCCACCACGCCAAGACATGTCTTTGGTTGCACAAACTTCCATTTCACAACTGGCATCCACAAGGTCGATACCAATGGAAACCATCCCAGGTTCACCACCATCCTCCCCACCAGTTGTCAATTCTATGCCATCACTTGGTAACCCCAATAGTCAACATATACCTAGTCCCAACCCTACGGTCATCACAACTGTAAGTAACTCACCGAGTCCTTCAGGATCTACTCCTACTATGACCATGTTGGGACCTACAGTTTCTCCTCCCACGAGTGTGACTACTTCGGTTCCTTTTAGCAACCCTTTCGGTTGGAACCCTTTGCTGGGTTCAAACCCCTTGGCCACCATACCAGGGGGTAGTGTCACCAGCATGCAAATAACAGGGAACATTTCACTACCCCTGCAATCGTTAGGACAAACCGGACAACCTATTGTTAACACTATTCCCTTAAGTGGTTTAAATATTAGTGTAGGGTCTATGTCATTGCCGAACTATGCAAGTAGTAGCATGCCTCTGGGAAGCTCTATTGCATCCATATGGACTAACCCACCCCAACCTCCATCTAGAATGGGAGGGCACTTTTACACTGGGGGCAACCAACCATTTGCCCCGCAATACAATATGCCCTATGGACAACAACCATATATCCCTACCCCTCCACCTATAGGAAATTTTTATCAAAGTCCTATTTATCCTACTGGTAACACATTGATGGGTGGACCCTATGGTCCACATAGTTGTTATAGCATCATTTTTCACTTTGACATGATTCATGATTGCTTTATGGCTTTTTGGGTACCCATTCCTACAGACTTGGACAAATTCACTTAAAAACAGTGTAAAATCCCTCATACGCGACTATGCCCATACTTTTCCGCATGTATACGCGAGTTTAGCTAGAATTTTCCGCGTATGCCATTAAAATGATTAAAAAATATATAAAAAATCCCTAATTTTGCGCTGGGTTGATGGTTACTCAGGTAGTTCAACCACCCCAGCCCGTGGCCAACTGTTTCCAACTGCTGAAACTACTTGGAGGGACTATAAAAAGACCTCATGTGTATGGCCTAAGGGAGAGAGAGAAAGTATTGATATTATACTATGTTGGTTCCCTATCCAAGTCTGATTCCCCGTGCCTCCTGCACTTTCCCAGTTCATTACAGGAAACCCTTGTTTCCTTGAGATACACATCCCTTTATATGTTATCTCGTATGCACCAGTTTGGAAGGAGTCTTAGCGAGGCAAGGGCTGGACGGATCCGGACGACGGTCTGCGAAGGCCTTGGAAGGATCAGGTGATCTCTCCTCTTAATTACTTTTGTACGTACTATTTATAATACAGAAGTATCATGCTGTTCCCGAAATAAACGTGTTAGTGTATGCTTTAATGTATGAAGAATATTTGTTATACAAGCATTCATTATGATTTATTTAATGTTTTAGATGAATCTGACTAACATATAGAGTAGATATATGTTGTACAACTTGTCCTTTGTGTTGGTTTCTTCTTGTATTTCAGGTTAAGGAGGAAGGACGGTTGCAGGGAGTTTGGACTCCACGTGGATCTACTTCAAACGTAGGACCAACGGGTAAACCTCTCATTCTGCTCTATTTAGTTTTTATGAATGTGCATGATTGTGTGAGTCTCTGTTAAGTAGTACGCCCCTGCTCTGTGGAGGTTTAATCCCAACCAATCTCTAGGGTGTTAATTCCCCGAAACAGAATTGGCGACTCCACCGGGGATCACATTCTTGTGATTCTCCTGTTGGGTTGTTTCAGCTGTTTGGTAGGTTGCCAACAGTTTTTTCTGTCTTTTACAGTCCAGTTTGCTTTCTTGCAGTCAGTCTGAAGTCTTGGTGTCTTTCCCAGACTTGTATTTTTTGTTTTTCATTATCTTTCTTTGTATATGCCTTTTTGTCTGCACACAGTCGCGTATACCCGCGAGTTTGTGTAAAAGGATCCGCGTATACGCGAGTTTCCCTATACACAGACGCGTATACACGCTGGTTTCATAACTGCTAGGTCGCGTATACCTAGGCAGATTTTGAAATTTTAAGATTCTGGTGTTTTTGGTCTTTTCTGGCTATGGAGGCCTGTGTCTGCAGAGTCTCTGTACTTACTGGAGTGTGACAGAAGTGGTTTCAAGTCTTGTTTCTCTTTCGTTTGTTCGAAAACTAATATTTTTGGCAGAGTGTTCTTGTTGGTGCTGGCACTCCTGGATTGAGTTCCAAGATTGCTTTCTGAGCATTCTTGGCTGTTCTGCTTTATCATAACAGAGAGCTTCTGCTCACTGACTCGCTCCTATCTTTGTGTTGTGTTTTGCATTGCGTTTTTGCTTTGTTTTCGATTGGTTTTCTTGAGTTTCATAGGCTAGGGTTTTGTTGCGATTTTCAAAGAACTTTTCTTGCTTCTTTGGAGTCTTTTGTTGCGGCAAGTTTGCACTATTCGTCTAGGCTGCTTGGCTGAGTTTTTGGTCTTCCGTTGCTCTTATTGATCTTGCTATCATTAGCTTTATAAGGTTTGGGAGCATAGTTGAAGTTTGTGCTTGAAATTCGGTCTCGTTTTGGCTTGAATTGTGATAGTTGTGCTTGGTCTTTTTGAGCTCTTGTTTTATAAAACTGAAAAGCCCAAAAAACATTCGTTTTGCTTTTTGTTTTTTGCATTTCAAAAAATCAAAAAACATTTGGTCTTGTTTTTTTTTTTGTTGTTGCGTTTTTCATTTTCATTTGGCCATATCTTTTGGAGCTTTTGTGAAGTTTCTTGCTTCTAGTTTTTGGTTTGATTTCGAGGAGAAGTTGTCATTTGATTTCTTTTTCTTGTTTTCAAGTATCTTTGTTGTCTTATATTAAGAGTTCTTGTTTCAAGAATTGGCTTTCTGGACAACAAAAGATGAGTTAAAACTGAAGGAGCTTTTTGGGAAATTTCACCTTGTTTCAAGGGACATTTTGCATCTTAGAATTTACATGCTTGTAGTGATTTGCATTAGGTGCATTGAATCATTTAGTTAGCTTCTTAGTTTTTGTGAGTGTGAGTTTGTAATTCGAAAAGAAAAATACAAATTTTTAGTCTCGTAGAACCTGTATAGAAATTGCTCTTCATCGAAAGACAAAGAACTGCATGTGCATGTAGTCAGGTTTTTATTAATTTCTTTTGCGTCAAAACACCATTGGTTTCAACTCCATATCCTTGTAACTTAATACAACAGCCCTTAAAATAAGCGATTTAATCTAAAATCAACTAGCAAGTTTTACTAAGTGTCAATCACCAACTAGCTAGGTTGTAGGGCCTTGGAATAGGTGAGTGGAGAGTTAACTCTCCAAGGCCGTTCAAACAAACATAGAAGTTGATTAATTGAGTGAAATCCAACTCCGTGAGGTGGACTGGGAAAGCTCTCATCCGAGAGTCAAGCGCGAGGGGAAGTGAAGGTTAAGAAGAGGGATACCCCCCCTCCGATTAGCTGAATCTAACCTCAAGACCGTTCCGCCCAGCTTCTGATACGGATTGGTGTCCATAGCTGCTGTTCCTAGGTTCCACACAGGTGACTGCGGGGGGGAATACCCGTGGTACCTGAGGCAGACGTCGCATCACTTTCAGCAGTACTTCTGGGGGGTGCCCTTGCGAAGCTTGGGTGCTTGAGCCGGCAAAGGCTGTCGTTAGGAGGTCGGCGTAACTGTTTCTGATACCATTTGCTAGTTGTTCTGGGCCCTAATCATCCCAGACTGCTTTCGGAAGGCCCTATACTTCGCTTTCCTATATTTTGGTGTCCGGTCCTCATCACCTGGAGCGGAAATACTTGGAGGCTATTTGCTTGTTGTTTCCCAGGGATTTTGATTTTAGTGAGTGCTCTTTGCTCCTAGCTTTCCTAGCTTTTCACTTTTTTTGAGTCTAATATAATAAATCTGTAAAAGTGGCTGATCAAGCGCCTCGACGTTCGAGGAGAATCCGGGGGTTATCTCCCGAGAGTGCAGAGCCTTCTTCGAGAAGGCGTAGGAGCGATTTAGCAGGTGGTTTTCACCCTGTAGAGTCTGACGCTATGGAGAGAGATCCTCCACTAAGGTCTGAAGGTTTCATTGCTGATTCCGGTGTCGGTTCCGAGAGGAGCGTTCCGCTCACCTCGAGAGTATTGTTTCCTCAGGAAGAAGATTTTCAGATAGAAGATATACCTGAGCCTGCAGCTACAGGTCCATCTCCTCTTCCTCTTGATCATCCATTTGTTATTCAGTACGTCGGACCGGAGTTTGAGAGACCACCGGATCTTCCATATCTTTCTTATCTTTCGATGGCCACGACTGGGAACGCGGCTTCTACCATGAGTGCTGCGGGCATTCAGACCCCTGCTTCTGTCGAGGCAGGGGGAACTCTTGCTCTATCTTCGAGTGCTTCTAGCACTGCTATGTTTGGCTCTGGGTTCACCCAAGCATATGCTTCTCAATCTGGTCCCTTCGTTTCAGGGATGTCCATTGCAGGAAATCCCTCTTTTTCTTTTACCGCCGGTGCAACTGGATCTACGCCCATGTCTAACATGGCTAGTGGATCGGCTTCGTTTCAGGGTTTCCCCTTTGGGACTGGGCATATTCCCAGTCCCAATCCTTCTTTAGGGTCGTTTCCTTTTACGTCCCAGACCCAGAGTTTCAACCCTTGGTCTGGGGGGCAAAGTTCGACTACTTTTATGGGATGGAATCCTATGTTTGCAACGTCGGGGGCAGGGAATCAGTTCTTCGCGAGTCATCAAGGGAATGCTTATTTCCCTTCATCGAGTGCTTATCAATCTTTTTCTCCTCTGTCCAATGCATGGAACCCCTACCAGGGGCTTTCCTCTTCAGTCAATACTTCAGCGGGGGGAACTAGTCTGGGTTTTGGTAACTCGGCGTGGGTAGGAGGTTCTTCTCCGTTTTCTACGAGTTAGTTCTGGCAGCCTGGTGCCTCATCAAATCCAGGCTATTCTTTTCAGAATGTTGGAAATCCATCCCATCAAGGATGGAATTCTCAGGCTCCGCCTCGATTACCATTTCTGGCAACGTTAAACTTGCCAGACTTATCGAAGTTAACTAATGACCCGATTCGGTATAGTCCGGGGTGGCCTCTGGTTCCAACCAAACTTCCTTCAGACATTCCTAAGTTTGAAGGTAAGAATGGTGAAGATCCGGCAGACCACATCACCACTTTCCACTTATGGTGCTCTTCAAACGCTCTGATCGACGACTCGATTAGATTGAGATTATTTCAGCGCACCTTAACCGGAAATGCCGCAAAATGGTATATAGAGCTCACTGGGGGCAGTTTCGCCACATTTGGAGAACTGGCTGTCACTTTTCTTAACCATTTTCAGTTGCCTGTCAGATATGAGGCTGGGACCGAACTCCTGGCTAATTTTAAGTAGGATGAGGCAACTCACATTTCTGATCATATTCAGGAATGGAGGAGAAGGAAGAGGCTTATCAAAGCCCATATTCCAGGTGAGTTCCTTCTCGAGTGGTTTTTGAAATCGCTTCAGTCAGACATTTCAAAGGATGTATCCCTATCTGGGGTATATTCCGAGGAGCAGGCCATCTTTAGGGCCCAGCAGTTAGAACTGATCTATTCTCAGTCTGGGGTACTTTATAAGTATTTTCCCAATGCTCCTCGCTCCAAGTTGGATTTATCGAAACCCAAACCTGGTCCGCATGGTAACGGGCTTGTCGGATCGGTCAATAGTAGTGCAGCCAGCCTGCTTTCTCAATTGCAGCAGTTGTCTTTACAATCTGCTCCTTCTGGTCAGGCTGTGCCTGCTGATTCATCACCTTCCCAGTCCTTGTCCATAAATGCTGTCCAATCTTCTGAGCCCAAAGGAAATCAACAATCCGATGGGAAGAAGAAGGGACGTAATAACAAGAAGAAGGGCAAGAATGGGAAGGGCAATGCAAATAAAACCAACGAGCGTGTTGGTGAAGGGAAAAAGGAGAAAAAGAAAGTGAAGTTTCCATGCAAGCTTTGTGCTGGAGACCATCTCACACATCTTTGCCCGAAAATTCAGGATGCTCAGCGCCTGTTATCTCAGCAGGGTTGTTCTAGTTCCCAGGCTGTGCTAACAAACCCTTTTCCCCAATGGCAGCAAGTAATTGCTGGCGCGAACCAAAATCCTGGGGCTTCCTCCGGAGGTGCCTAGGAAGGGGAAATTCCATCGAATATCTTTATGATGAGTGCTCACGTGGATGTCGCTACGAGATCCCGTGATTATGGTGGAGAAGAATCTTCGAAAGCTAAGGAAGTTCCTGATGCTACTGAGCCGCTTCATATCATGAAGCCAACTGTTGAGTCTATGCCTCGGATGCCGAAAGCATCTTCTAAGCGGTCAACGATTAATCCGAACGCAAGGGCTGCCCAGAACTACTCGATTGTAGAAGATCTGGCGCAGAGTCCTTGTGCTATGTCGGCTTTAGAGGTACTCCAGTCTTGTCCAGCTTAGCGCAGTGCTTTGCTCACTGCCATTGGGGCTATTGATCCAAAAAATTCTCTTCTGATTACTTTTGATATGACTAATTTTAAGAAGAGACTCCCTCATCACATGGCTTTTCATATTAAATCATCGTATCTAAAACTAATATCTTTCGCACGGCTAGTTGATGAGGGTGCTTCTACTTGCGTGATGTCTCTCTCGCATGCCGGGAAGACGCTCGGGATCTCCCAAAGCCGTTCCATCTAGCACTGCTCTACCGCATTCGATGGTCATTCCCATAGACCCCATGGTATTGTCCCAGCTTTGTCCATCTGTGTTGGGGGAAAAACTGTCAACATAGAGGTTGAGGTAGTGGATGTAGCCTTGGACTACAACCTTCTATTGGGGAGGAATTGGATTTATGAGATGGATGCCATCGTATCCTCATTATTTCGAATTGTATGTTTCCCCCACGAAGGGAGGATCGTTACAGTGGATCAACTGGACTGTCCTCAGGTAGACCTGAATGCGCCTTCTGACTCATCTGTTCCTAAGTTGGATAATACTAAGGCGCCTGTCGAGAATCTAGGAGTTGGAATGTATTCTTCCCTGATGGGTTCTTTCGATCTTCCTCCTCCTAAGGTGTCTATTAATGCTATTTCATCCTCCAAGGCTCCCCTTCGAAGAGAGTTCTTTCAAACTCATTATTTTTCGGACCCTTGGACCTTACCTTCCCCAACAACCACATTGGAGGAAGGGCAAGTGGGTGGAATGGCATTCCCGATTTCTGCAGCTGAGATTGCATATCAGTCTATTGTTGACACTGCAGAATCTGATCCAGCTCCTCTTTCACCGGAAGAGTTGGATGGTGATGTGGCTCCGGCTTGGATGCTTACTTCTTCTTCTGCCCAGGATTGTCTAGATACCACTCTTCCATCTGAAGAGGCCATCCTGGAAGCAATGACAGGTATAGAGAGACCGTGGGATGACTTGCATCATCGGTCTTACTTCCAACCTGACTTGAGCGAAGTCGAAGCTAGTTTTCCAAGTCCTCAGTCTCCTGGACCTGTTCACCCAGTCTTGAGCCCCTTAGCACCAGCACAGGTTTATGCTGAAGGGAACATGGCTGTGATCTCTCCTACTATCCCAGTGAACATCTCCAGGAATCCCAATATTGTCGAGAATGTCTTCATTGGAGCTGAATGTTCCAGTGACGAGATTCAAATCTATACCGAGCTCTTCAAAGAGTATAGGGATGTTTTTGCTTGGTCTTATGAGGAAATGCCTGGCATAAACCCATCTATCGTCCAGCATGAGATCAAGACGTATGAAAACGCTAAGCCAGTCAGGCAAAAACTTCGTCCAGTTAATCCTAGGAAGGCAGCAGCCATCAAAGCTGAAGTTGAAAAGCTGCTTAAGGCGGGATTCATTTTCCCAATTCCTCTGACTGAATGGGTTTCAAACCCCGTTCGGGTAGATAAAAAGCAAGGAACGATTCGAGTGTGCATCGATTTCAGAGACCTGAATAAGGCGTGTCCTAAAGATAATTACCCCACACCTTTCATCGATCAGATTATTGACGAGTGTGCCGGTAACGAGATTTTCTCCTTCATGGACGGTTTCTCTGGTTATAATCAAATTACTATCCGTCCAGAAGATCAACATAAGACCGCATTTATTTGTCCCCGGGGTACGTTTGCATATAAGAAAATGCCTTTTGGTCTTAAAAATGCTGGAGCTACTTTTCAGCGGGCCATGTCTTACGCCTTCCACGACATCAAGAAAATCATCGAGGCATACTTAGATGATCTAGCTGCTCATTCTCGAAAGAGGATGGATCATCCAGGTCACCTCCGACAAATATTTGACAGATGTCGTTTTTATAAAATTTGTTTGAATCCGAACAAGTGCGTTTTCACGGTAACATCCGGTCGGCTGTTGGGATTTATCGTGTCTAGGGACGGGATAAGGGTAGATCCCTTCAAGGTTGAGGCAATACTTCGGTTGCCTCCCCCGTCTTCAATCCGTCAGCTTCAAAGTCTCCAAGGGAAGTCTAACTTTCTTCGGAGGTTTATCGTTAACTATGCTGAGATTACAAAGGGATATATGAGACTGTTGAAGAAAGGAGTTCCTTTTCTTTGGGACGACTACGCTCAACGCTCATTCGATGCCTTGAAAAAGGCATTGACCTCTGCTCCTTTACTGAGTCCACCCGATTATAGCAGAGATTTTCTTTTGTATCTAGCTATAGCAGAATCTACCATCGGTATGGTTCTGGTTCAGGAAGATGATGCTCTTATTGAGCATGTTATTTACTACCTTAGTCGAGGACTGGTAGGACCTGAACTTCGATACACCCCGATAGAAAAATTAGCCTTAGCAGCAGTCCATGCTGTGCAGCGACTCCGGCATTACATTATTCTTCGCAAAACTTATGTCTTGGCAACTGCCAATCCATTTCAGTTTGTCCTCAGCAGGCGAGTGATTGGGGGCAAATATAATAGATGGATTGTGATATTACAGGAATTTGATCTAGAGTTCATGTCTGCCAAATCCAAGAAGT
Source organism: Pinus albicaulis (assembly GCA_034641835.2). Lineage (NCBI taxonomy): Eukaryota > Viridiplantae > Streptophyta > Pinopsida > Pinales > Pinaceae > Pinus > Pinus albicaulis. Next base: position 88,559,065 of record CM076571.1, on the reverse strand, counting down.
CATTAGTCTTTGCGGAATTGATCTCCGAGTTGCCTTGTGGTGAAGAGATGGTCTATGATGAGTCCTTTTCGGACGAACACTTGTTTTTAATATCTCCACAGGATCCTTGGTATGGGGATATCATTGTGTATCTCCAGACTGCGAAGTTTCCCTCTTCTTTTTCGAAAGATGAGCGTCGTAAGCTGCGTCACTTAGCTAAAATTTATCTGATTATTGGTGATGCTTTGTACCGTCGAGGGGTTGATTCAATCCTAAGACGCTGCTTAACTTTCGAAGAAGCTGAGGCTGTGCTCAATGATTCTCACAGTGGAGCTTGTGGGGGTCATTTATCAGGGCTTGCTACAGCCCAAAAGATTTTGCGTGCTGGCTACTTCTGGCCCTCGATTTTCAAAGATTATATTGAATCGGTCAAGAAGTGTCATCCTTGTCAGGTGTATACTCGAAAAATGCGCGCTCATCCAGCTCCGCTTTTTCCAGTCGTTACTGTCGGACCCTTTACAAAGTGGGGTATGGATTATACTACTTGTAACCCGCCTTCTGAAAAAGTTCACAAGTACATTATCGTAGTAGTAGACTACTTTACGAAGTGGGTCGAGGCTATGCCTACTTTTGGGAACGATGGTGAGACTGCAGCTCTTTTCTTCTTCAACCAAGTTATCGCTCGTTTCGGTATACCTAGAGAGATTGTCACTGACCATGGCAGTCACTTTCAGAATAGTATGATGGCTGAGTTGGCTCTCAAATTGGGTTTCCGGCAGGAGCATTCATCTCCATATTATCCTCAGGCCAATGGGCAAGTGGAAGTCGTGAATAAATCCTTGAAGACAATTCTTCAAAGGACAATTGATAAACATAGATCCAACTAGCATATTATGCTATATCCTGCACTTTGGGCATACAGGACGTCAGTTAAAACTGCAACTGGCTTTACTCCGTTTCAGTTAGTCCACGGGGTGGAATCCGTATTTCCCATTGAATGCGAGATTCCTTCCCTTAAATTAGCTGTTGAGCTTCTTCCTGACACTTCTGGTATGGCAGAGCGGCTTCTTCATCTGGAACATCTTGATGAGCAGCGTCGAGATGCTGCCATGTTGAACGAAGCGCATAAAAACCGAGTTAAAGCTCAGTACGATAAGGCAGTTAAGCCTAGGGTCTTTTCCGAAGGTGACCTTGTTTTGGTCTATGCCCAAGAAAAAGATGCCTTGGGGGCAGGAAAGTTTAAGTCAATGTGGTATGGCCCCTATATCGTTAAAAGAGTCCTTAAGAAAGGAGTGTATACCTTGGTTGACTTCGAAGGGAACGAGTTGCCGGAGCCCCGAAATGGGCTCTATTTGAAGAAGTATTATGCCTAGGCTTTGGCCTGGCATTTTGCTTTGTACATAGTAGTTTTTTGTCTTGTACATATCTGTTTGATTTTCGATTTTTGATGAGGTGGTGATGTTTTTGATCTGCTTTGGCAGGTTGTGTTGATGTCATGAGTCATTTTGGTTTCGCCGATGGTGCTAGTAGACACACCCGGAACTTAGCTTCCGCGACTTGGGTGATTCATTATCCTTCCGGTCAGCTGTTGGTATCAAGAGGGGTCTGCATTGGTCCTGCTTCCAATAACGTAGCAGAATACACTGCAGTCATTCATCTACTCTCGGAGGCAATAACCTTGGGTGTTGATTCGTTGGTAGTTTTCTTGGACTCCCAGCTGGTGGTGTCGCAGTTGAACAACACTTATCAGGTACGAGATCCAATTTTATTACGATTGTTCTTGAGGGTACGTTTGTTACAAAGGTCATTTCAATTTTTAACATTCATTCATATTCCTCGAGCTGATAATTGGTTTGCTGACTCATTGGCTAATCAAGCTTTAGATTGGCATATTAATCATTCAATACAATAAATTCTAATCATCAAAAATATCGTACATTTGATACATTTATCACATCACATCAAATATCGCTGTATATATCATCGGAGTGTCAAAAAACTTTACAAAATTTGGATCCATATATGCCGTACAAAACTTGGGCTTATGCCCCATCATGTTCAGTCTCAAAAAAGAATATACAGTCATCTAACATATAAAATCTGTCTACTCCTGAGGACCCTGCCCAGAAGTCGTGTTCCTATAGAACATAACTGCAGTGGCCACACGGCGGAATAATCTAACCCAGTCACGGGGTACTCCTACAACCCGTCTCTGGACGGCTTCCGGCAAGTCCTCCACGGCAGCCATAGGGATTTGGCGGGTCAATCCCTCCAAGTTTCTCTGCACGGCCTGGAGTGTCCTGTCGGAATCCACTGTCTCCGCCTCACCTCTGCGGCGCTTGTGGCGCGGTAGGCCCTCAGGATGAACTGGTCCAACATCTGAAACATGATCATTAATTGTCAGTCATTATGAATCCAATCAAAAAACATGTTTGTTTTTCATTTTTCATACATAATTGAAAAATCCAAAAAAATCATATAAGTCAAATTTTTTGCAAAAAACTTACCGACTGCTCCCCATGCTGCGCCGGGTGGAAGTACTAGATCTGGATCTCCTCGGAAATCCATCCCAGCATAGGGATAGTCGTCCACTGCGATGATCTGTTCTCCCCACCATAGGAAGAACTCATCGTCCCACGTGGTTCGGGGTACTTCGCTGCCCCCCAGTCTCTTCATCATGTCTGCCCAACGGGCAATTCTTGGGTCCCGCGGGCTGCTGATAGTCGAGATGACTTTGGGTCTCAAAGCTGGAACTCTCTCGAAGAAGAATTTAGTCAAAATGGTACCATAGCCAAAGTGTTTAGTTATGGTCTGGCGAATAGAAGTCAGCTGTTGTTTCATATTCAGTAGCAGGGCTGTGCACCAATCGTAGACGTGAATCAAGCACTCTACAACTATACTCATTTGCGTCCTGGACGCCTGATGCAGTGAGGCAGATCCTGCCACTCTGCCGATGGTGAACAGGAGGATCTTCATGTGCAAATCCCTGATATCTCTAATAGCAATCTGCGTTCCAACTTTCTTGGAATTATCTACGCAATATAACTGGACATAATCTTCCACAGTTAACCCTCCCAAGGGTTTTCCGTGAAGGTCTACTGGGTCTCCCCTCCTAGAGAGTCCAGTGATGAAATATATATCCTCCACTTCTATGCGTAGAGGCATCTGATCAATTATGAAGCAATCTTGATCTGGTTCCCAGTAATTTATGAGCATTTCAAGCAATCACACATTACTTTTCATATTGGGCATTTTGAAGAATTTCAATAATCCGCAGTTTCGGAGGATGTTTTTAGCTGCGCGGTCCTGCATGACCTCTTGGTCTACTGCACTATGCTCACGTTCCCTCCAATAGATAGTCATCCTGAAAAATTTCATCAAAATTTGCATTAGAAACACTTTTTTGAAATCGGACCTGCGCATACGCGACTTTCCCTGTGCACAGTCGCGTGTATACGCGGCTTTCCTTCATTGAACCCGCGTATGCGCAGATACGCATTCTTTAATAAGGGTTTCAAGGTAAAAAATTACTTAATTTTAGTTTTTAAACGGACAAAATGAATCAACAGGATGATTAAGGAGCCTACCTGAAGTTTCGCTGAATTCCGACGGTCGGTTGTTCCTGATTTGACGAAACAAGTTTTTAGCTCCAGAGCTCTTTTTCCAAATCAGCTATGCAATAATGAACCAAATGAGAGGTAATTTGTGTATTTATGGCTAAAAATTGAAAATTTTCGCAAAAATTTCCTTATGTTTATTTTTTCGATCTATCCTATGCTGTATAACTCGATTGCTTGGAAGTGCCCAGTTTGGTATATTTTCAGGTACATTTTGACGATTTTGGGATTTTTTCGGGTTTTTGATCCATGATTTTTGACTCTTCACAGCAGGTATATGATCTCCACTGGCATATAGGTTAGGGAATCACTTTCCGTTGCATCTTGCATACTAGCCTCCATACTGATCACTTGCCTTAGGGTCGATCCCATCTGATCATGAGTATTACACCCATTTCACTCGCCGATTTTTAAATCATGACTTGATGGTAGAGCCTTCCTTTACATGGGCTTCCTAGTTAGTTCCTCGCTATCACTTGTTGCCCATGCTGCTTTTTATGTAGGCTCGGGAGTCCTCTTTAGTCCCGTCATGTCTTTCGTGTTGAAGCTTCATTCTTCTCCTTCATCACTTATCTTTTTCTGGCTTATACCCTAGAGGCTCCCTGGTGTCGTTAAGTTGTATTACTGCATTGCATATTGGCTACTTGTTTATCCTGGCCTTTAGCCGGCTTCATTTCGACTCGATGTTTAAGCCAACTTTTGACCTTGACTTTCTGTACAAGTTAACCATTGCATGCACTTAGCTATCACGACTTGACACCTTTGTACCCATGGATGGAACGTTCCTCTGAGTATCACTGACCAGTTTTCGCCACCTTGCATTGAGCATAGGATTGTTCCAGTCCCAGGAACTAGTGCATCTGATTTTCTGATACTCGTTCTATCCATTGTACCATAGCATTCTTTTATTCTTTTTCAGGCTTATTATATGAAAAAGACAAAAAAATCAAATATAATAAAAAGAGCGGGAACGGGATGTATCTTCGTTATTTTGATGGCAGTACAGAGTCAGTTTGTCGCCCTTGAACAAAGCACATATACTTATATATATTTCCTTCATTTGGGATGGTTCTAGTTTGACCTTGGTTCAGCCTTTACCATGTTTCACTTGTCAGTTCTCCCCCGGTTGGTTATCTCTTCCAATCATATGGAGAGTTTGTTTTGCCTCCTGCAAGACAGACTTATACAGTGTCACTTTTTACTGCCATGGTCATCACAGAGTCGTGCTTTTGTTCAAGGGAAGCCTAGCCTGAGTCGGCCATTCTGCGGTGTCTCTTGACTCATTATTCAGTCGGCCTTCCCGGTCTTGTCAGTATCATGTTCTATCACATCAGATGTTTTGATCTTTTGCTCGTGCTGGTTTGAGAAGGTCCCTATTGACTTCTTGCCGGCGGGTTTGTCTCTTATCGACTACGACACATTGCTCTGAGAGCAAGCCTAGAGCCGCACCTTGGGCCTATTTCCATCATTGGATAGGTGACCTCGTGCTCTCGCATTTGACCGTCATGGCCTTATCTAGTGGTTTCTTGTGTTTGACGCCAAGACACATTGTTCACTTGGATTCCCAGGCAGTGATCTTTGATTTCCATTAACTTATTGGTGGATTGCCTTCAGCTGGCTTTCCTCACATTGTTGTTTTAGGTTTCTCTGTGGCAGCTAGCTTCATCTCAGCAATGCCGGAATGAGCTGAGGTTTTGGTTCTGTCATCATCTTCACCGATTCCTTCCAAATCTTGGCCCGCGGGTTACACTCGCGCTGGACTGATGTGGGATGCCTTAATGCCTTCCTTCCAGCAGATCTTTTCCCATCGACTCCGACTCATTGCTCTGGGAATAAGGTCTAGAGTCTTTTTGTCAATACCTTAGGGTTTGCAGTCATCAGTGGCAGACTCTTCGCTATCGACAGTGGGGATTCATCATTGCCTCCTGATTGGTAGATTCTTTCAAGTGTTCGACTTCAACTCATTCATTCACACTTGTCAGATTGTACTGGGGCACCTTGACATTCATTATCATTATCGGTGGGTTGTCTCGCGTTAGTTAACGGGAAACATCATTGCCCGGTAATCCAACGATTTCTCACATGGTCGACTTCAGCTCATTTATTCCCATTGTGTAGAATTGTGCCGTTGTGATCGGTGAAGACCTCGGGTTGTATCAGCATTTCTCGGTTCACTGTTGATAGTCCTTTCATTTTCTGCCAGTGTTGCCGTCCACCCTTATATGTTGCAGTTCATCACAGCAACATCTTATATGTTGGTCCCCGAGTTGCGTGATTGTACCGTTTGATCCACCACTTATGATCCGGTACTTGGAGATTCAGTTACTTGATCAGACATCCAGTTGCACTATCTTTGATCAGCTTTCTATATGTGATACTTGGACATTGATTCAGACTTATCTCCGGGCCCTGCTCAGATGATTCACTATGTACTTTCAGTTCAGTTATACTTGTATACATATTGGATCTATTTCAGTGCTTTCCATATGATGTATTTTTGACTGAGCATGGGTATGCCCGCCTCAGCATGAGTTGACTCTCTGGTTTCTTTCATTGGTTTTTGGCAGGCTGAAATCTGGTGAAATCCTCTCTTGTCCTTGCGAAGTTCTTTCTATGTGCATAATATATTTCGGCCATCATGTACCCCTTCTGACCTCATATATTAGGGGGCATCTGTTATAGCATCATTTCTCACTTTGACATGATTCATGATTGCTTTATGGCTTTTTGGGCACCCATTCCTACAGACTTGGACAAATTCACTTAAAAACAGTGTAAAATCCCTCATACGCGACTATGCCCATACTTTTCCGCGTGTATACGCGAGTTCAGCTAGACTTTTCCGCATATGCCATTAAAATTATTAAAAAATATATAAAAAATCCCTAATTTCGCGCTGGGTTGATGGTTACTCAGGTAGTTCAATCACCCCAGCCCGTGGCCAACTGTTTCCAACTGCTGGAACTACTTGGAGGGACTATAAAAAGCCCTCATGTGTATGGACTAAGGGAGAGAGAGAAAGTATTGATATTATACTCTGTTGGTATTCCCTATCCAAGTCTGATTCCCCGTGCCTCCTGCACTTTCCCAGTTCATTGTAGGAAACCCTTGTTTCCTTGAGATACACATCCCTTTATATGTTATCTCGTATGCACCAGTTTGGAAGGAGTCTTAGCGAGGTAAGGGCTGGACGGATCCGGACGACGGTCTGCGAAGGCCTTGGAAGGATCAGGTGATCTCTCCTCTTGATTACTTTTGTACGTACTATTTATAATACAGAAGTATCATGTTGTTCCCGAAATAAACGTGTTAGTGTATGCTTTTATGTATGAGAATATTTTTTATACAAGCATTCATTATGATTTATTTAATGTTTTATATGAATCTCACTAACATTTAGAGTAGATATATGCTATACAACTTGTCCTTTGTGCTGGTTTCTTCTTGTATTTCAGGTTAAGGAGGAAGGACGGTTGCAGGGAGTTTGGACTCCACGTGGATCTACTTCAAACGTAGGACCAACGGGTAAATCTCTCATTCTGCTCTATTTAGTTTTTCTGAACGTGCATGGTTGTGTGAGTCTCTGTTAAGTAGTACGCCCCTGCTCTGTGGAGGTTGTATCCCAACCAACCTCTAGGGTGTTAATTCCCCGAAACAATAGTCAACCAATACTTCCTTGGTTAGATTTGGGGGAAAACCCACAATTTCCATTTTTGGCAGCGATAGGCATTCCCGACATCTATAAATTGACTAATGACCCCATTAATCACAACCCACTCTGGCCTCTAGTACCGTACATCCTTCTAACATCCCAAATTTCAATGGGAAACAAGGGGAATACCCAGCCACACACATCTCCACCTTTCATTTATGTTCTATATCTAATTCTATGGTGGATGATAGTTTCTGGCTTCGACTGTTTCCCCGCACCCTTACAGGCAATGCCACCAAGTGGTATATTGAATTGCCACATGCCGTCATAAACACTTTTGGCACTTTCGCAATGGAGTTTCTAAAGAACTTCAAATTACCAGTCAGATTTGAAACCGGAACAGAACTATTAACCTCACTGCACCAAGACACCTCCACCCACATCTCCGATCTCATTCATGAATGGAGGCGTAGGAGGAGGCTATTCAAAGCGCCAATCCTGGATCATCTTCTATCTAATTGGTTTTGTAAGTCTCTCTTACCCCACATCTCTAAAGACATTCGCCTATCCGGTGCAGTTACAGAAGATCAATGCATTCATCATGCCCAGCATTTGGATTTAATATATTCACAATTTGGCACGCTATATGATTTACTCCCCAATGACCCTGGTAACCCAAATCCGCCATCTACTCAGAAAACCAAAGCTCACATGGACAGTCTCATTGGCACAATCTCTGGTGTAGCCATTAAACAGTCTCAGGGGCAAACCTCCCAGCCATCCTTGGCTGCCACTGCCCCTAACCAAATGACTACTCTTCCTACCGCTGAGGTAAATTCTGTGGAAACTTCACAAAAACCTAGTGGAAAGAATAATAAGAACAAGAAAAAGACATCTTCTTCGGAAGAGCAGACGGACAATCAGAATAATCCTAATTAGAGAAACGCTGCAAAAAATGACAAAGGGAAGGATAAACCCATGAAATTTCCTTGCAAGATCTGTGTGGAGGACCACTTGACATAAAAATGTCCTCGGCTGTAGGAATGCACCGATTTTATCGCAAACAAGGATTCTGGGCGAACACCTGTTGTTATTCATAATCCTTTCACTAATCAATAGTGGCAACACCAACACATGGTTGATAACCCGCCACAACCCCAGCAATGGGGCAATGGCATTTCACATCCTTCCGATGAAGGATCATCCACCATTTATGGCATTGAGAGTGTTGAATTTCAAACACGAGGCAAGCTTTATGGAAATCCTACCATAGACGCTCAAGAACCTAGTACTAGTTCAACTCCACCGCTGACCAACGATTTTCATATCGAACGACCTACTGCTGATCTCATGATTCGTCCCCCCAAAGGGACACTTTGACACACAAATCATAACACCTCTGCACGTGCAACCCAAAACTACAACATTGTAGAAGATTTGGCATAGGCAACGTCAGCTATGTCTGCTCTCAAAGTATTGCAAACTTGTCTGGCACAAAGGAAAGCCTTGCTTTCGGCCATTGGTGGAATAGACCCCCAGGATTCCATGCTAGCTATCTTTGATATGGAAAAATATTAGACTCGCCTCTCACACCAACTCACATTCCAAGTGCAGGTTGTGTTGAAAGGGAGACCAATCCATCACACTATCATTGACGAAGGTGCTTCGACCTGCATTATGTCACAAGCTTGGTGGCTCACTTTAGGTTCTCCTACCTTAACACCGTCGTTGAATTCCCTCAAAGCTTTCGATGGCCACACGTTCCTCCCAAAAGGATACCTTGCTAGCTTTCCAATCACTCTGAGTCGGAAAACAGTAAACGTGGACGTTGAAGTTGTAGATCGCCATCTCGACTATAATCAATTGCTTGGTCGCAGTTGGTCTTACGCCATGAATGCCATTGTTTCTTCGGTCTTCTGAATCTTCCTATTTCCATTGGATAGGAAAATATTCACAGTGAATCAGTTATCCTTCTGCACCCTAGATTATTCCATGTTACCAAGTAGCACTGTACCCCTAATAGGAGGCTTTCATGACTCTTACGTCAGAAATGGTACCGGTCTTCTGAAGGCATCTTCCCTACTGGGTTGTTTTCCTCTCCCACTGCCAGAGATCCCAAATACGGTTGCAATGATATCCACCACTTTTGATGGCTCTATCGACCCATGGATCCTCCTGGAACCTTCAGACATTGATTCCTACGGATATCGGATGCTGCTCTCACCAGCCGAGTTGGCCTACCAAGCCATCCAAATTACATCTGAATCCTCCACTGCTATGGTTTTGACCAAAGGTACAAACCTCCCACCCATTACAGTTCTCTCTAAGGATCTCCTCAATGATGTCTTTCCTACAGACAAAGATATTTGAGAGATCATGTATCTAGAAGAACGAACTTGGGGAGAGTTTCACCATCACGCTTCGATGATTGACTCGGACATGATAAAAATTGAAATCCCATCCTTTGACCCATCTGAGATGGTTCCCTCTGCTTACACGACTGTTCAAACTATTGATTCAGAAGGGAACATGGGTAATCTTTCTAAGACAATGCTCATTGATATCTTGGTCAAAACGGGCATCGTGGAAAATATTCAGATTGGAGCAGATTGCAATCCTGAGAAAATTGCACGCTTCACATCCCTTTTCAAGGAATTCCGTGATGTGTTTGCTTGGTCTTATGATGAAATTCCTAGCATAGATCCATCTATAGTCAAGAACGAAATCAAGATTTATGACAATGCCAAACTAATTTGGCAGCGACTCAGACCTGTCCACCCGCATAAAGCGGTCGCCATCAAAATTGAGGTAGAAAAAATTTTAAATGCTGGTTTCATCTATCCCATTCCTTTGAAGGAATGGGTTTCCAATCTGGTTCCCGTCGATAAAAAACAAGGCACCATCCAATTTTGTGTTGACTATCACGATCTGAACTCCGCTTGTCCCAAAGACAATTATCCTACGCTGTTCATAGATCAGATTCTCGACGATTGTGCTGGATGCGAATCTTTTTCCTTCATGGATGGATTCTCGGGCTATGACCAGATTACGATAAAAAAAGAAGACCGGCATAAAACTTCCTTCATCTGTCCTTTGGGCACATTTGTGCATCATAAACTCCCGTTCGGTCTGAAGAATGCTGGAGAAAATTTTCAGTGCGCTATGGACTACGTTTTCCATGACATTCGACATATTGTACAGGCTTACTTGGATGACCTTCCAGCCCATTCCAAGAAACGACCTGATCACCTTGCTCATTTGAAAGAAATTTTTGCTAGGTGTAGATTCTACAATATACGTTTGAATCCTCATAAGTGTGTATTTCTGGTCGAGTCCAGGCGTCTATTAGGTTTCATTGTCTCCAAGAACGGGATTAGGGTTGATCCCGATAAGGTTAAAGCAATTTTTGAATTGCCGACACCACAATCCATCCTCCACCGAGCATTATTTTACGGTCTTTTTCTTGCTCGTTAATCTGAAAAACCTCGAGTTCTCTTCTTCGGACTCGTTAAACTTATACGAAGTCGATTTCGAGCGTTATTTTTATGGTATTTTTCTTTCTCATTAATTCAAAAAACCTGGAGTTCTCTTCTTCAGACTCGTTAAAATTGATATGAAGAAGCACTGAGCTTTCTTTTTAGGGACCTTTTTCTAGCTCATAAAATTGAAAAAACCCTAAATTACCTTTTTCGGGCTCGCTAAACTACCACGACAAAGAGTAAGGAGCCATTCTTTTCCTCTTTTTCAAAGCTCTTTAAACTGAAAAAGTAACCAAGTTTTCTCCGCATGACTCATTAAAATTTCACAGAGAGCACCGAGTTTTTCTTTGTTGGACTCGTTAAAATTTCAGAAAGAGTACTTAGTTTACTTCGTCTCCTCGTACTCATAACAAAATGAGGTAGACGTCCATCGAAAATATATTTCTCACTTTTCCGGATTCGATGGACTAACTCACAGAAAATGAACTGTTTTGAGCTTACTATTCTCCCTTTGTCATGCCCGGTTATCAAAACATGACAAAGGTACCCCGTCGAGTTGTCTTTTACGACATTTTTCAGACTCTCTAAACATGAAAAATTCATCGAGTTTACTTGTATGGACTCGTTAAACCTAATCAGATAGGGCACGGAGTTGTCTTTTACGATATTTTTCACACTATTTAAATATGAAAAATTCACCGAGTTTACTCATCTGGACTTGTTAAACCTAATCAAACGGGGCAAAATTTGGACAAAATGGATACTACCTCTGTTATATTTCAGAAAGGTCGATTTGGTAGCAAAAATATTGAACATGGCACTTCCTAGAAAACTCTTTCACAGTTAGCCGAACCCTACCATCTATGAGTGTTAGCCTTCATCTCCCAGTGTCCCTACACTGGTAAAATCCTAACACACTCTTTGGTGTTCATTAAGCCTTAGCTGCCTAGTACCTTGTTACAGTGCCTTCTATTTTTCAAGCAGATCTCGCTATCTACTGCTCCTCTTTGGTTTCTGTTTCTTGTTGACTAATGTAGGATGCCTCAGTGCCTACCTTTCAATAGATCTCTTCCTATCGACTTCAACATCTTATCTAGGAAGTTGATCCAGAAATGCATCAGTACCCGGATACTTGCAGACTTCAGTGGTAGGTAGTCTTATGTTTGATTAGGAGTCTTCATCATTGGCTCCTGATCAAATGATTCTACGAGTGTTTGACTTCAACTCTTTTTATTCACACTCGCTATATTGTACTGTGCATCTTAGGGACCATCATCATTATCGATGGCCGCCTTCACATCTGTTAACAGTTTTCATTATCGACTAGTAATCAGACGATTTCTCACATGTTTGGTGATAGATCCTTCATTCACATGTTGAGAAATATGCAGTTTAAGTGAAGCAACGGTCAAGACCTTGGGGAAAAGTTTGCATCATTAAAACTATGTTCCCTTCCCTAAGTTGCGATATTGTTTATGGAGACAGCTTCTTCAGCCTGATCCCGTTATGACCGAAATTTCCACATTGTGCTTATCGGTGGATAGATTCTTCATATCTCTATTCTAGAGAAATCATTTTGATTAAGCTACTGAGCATGGTAATGCCTGACTCAAGGCAGATACTATATTTTCTAACATATGTTGTTGTTTCAGGTTTTCCTCAGTATTTCAATCTCTTTATCTCTACTACACACATTATAAAGTATTTCGGCCATTGTATTCATCTCTGACCTCACACTTTAGGGGGCATCTGTTACAGGTCAAAAAACCTCCTCATCAGCGCAGAGGAGAAGATAAATATGGAAGGAATACAAAGACCTAAACTAAACCTACTTCTGCCAAGGTAACGCACCCCCATAACAGTACAAGAGAATTATAATGCACCTGATCAATGAATAGGCCGTGTTAGTGGCTAGGGAAATGCTCTGTTTACACTAGAGGTCAACGTTACCCATGTTTTGAGTTTGAAACAGGAAAAACCCACAGAGAATGATTTGAATTCCTAGATTTTTGTCATAGGAGAGTCAGTACAAAAAGGAAACTGCAAAGCACTAGTCTCTTATTGGGCCTTGCCAAAAACAACTGAACTCTCAAGGAAGGCAAAAGCATGGGAAGTTGAGGAAACATCTTGGTTTTTTCTATTTAGAACTGGTGGAAGGAGAAAGGCAATGATTGCTCTCTCCATCTCCTATAAAATGGAGTTGAAGGCTCTTGGTTCAAGGTCGAAGGATTATCAAAGTTTTGAATACTTGTGAAGTAGAGCATTATTGTTGTAGTGTGAAGGTCAAAAGTCAAAGAGGTTCATTGAGAACTTGTTGATCAAGACATCACCACATTAAGAGATAGAGATATTGGAAGGCTGAGCACGGCTTGGTACAACCGATGGTTGTAATCCTCCTTTTTATAAATCAATATAACTGTATTTATTTTGTCCATTCTATGCATCGATATTGTCATTGTTCTTCGATTACTTATATAGCATGAGATGAATGGCTTAGATGTGCATTGTTTAAATGTTTACCATGTATTAACTTAATTGATAGGAAATGTATGTTGTGGTAGAGATTACATGGGTGCTTTGATTGATTACAAGGTCGGGATTTGGAGCTGGTGAAGAAGGATCCCTACTTCGCTACTTAGCGCTCTCCAAAAGACTTCAAGATCATTAAAGAGGTAATCTTCCATCTTATTCCATCAAGTTGTTTAAGTTGATATGAACATGTATATGCCTTCTTTGTGAAATATACGGCTAATATTTTTGTCTACCTCGGGCACCAGAAAGCCCTGAGAGGGATATTAGAAAACCAACAACCCAAGAATTTTACCCTATAGCAGCTTTCCCTCCTCTTTGCCTTCTGCAATCTTGAGGGTTTCATCCTTTGATAGTGATGACACATGCTACCCATGGATGGTGCCATAATATTCATATAATGAGACCTCTTTAATGAGAGATGACTGAATACATGAGTGGAGAAGACCCTCCATGCTTCCACTGCACCATCCGATCACCTTCCTAGGTGTTTCAACCTTCTACAATGGATAGGAATGAGGTTGGCCCTCTTCCCCATCTCCTCTTTGTGTCCTCATGGTTTTACACCTTATGCATTTCAAGGGCTTTTGAAATGCAATCCCTTTGAGATCTTAAAGAAAATACCTCTCATCTATGTCCTTCCAAAACCATTGAGGTTCTAGATCTCCTGCAGGTAGAAGTTTCTCTTTGAGCTAGGGAGTTTTCATTGAGAAAGAGGCATCTAGAAAGGAGAAAAGGTTTCTCACTTCAAGATGTCTACCATTCATCATTTCTTCCTCCATTGCTTCATGAATTAGGCTGCAATTTGAATGCCCCCATGAGGAATGGTGCCTCCTTTCTTCCTTACTGCTCTTGCACATTGCAGTGCAACTTTTTTGCTCTAAATCAGCAGCATATAGGAATGAAGATCTCTTCATACAATGTGCTGAAATGACAACAGATGGATCCTTAATCATACCTTGGTGGGATGTAGAAGTAAGAGATTCTTATGTAACTATGTAGTCTTCCTTCCTTACTAAACATGAAGGCTACTCCTCCAAGGTTGTGCTAGCGCTGGTACAAGTCTCCACCCTTTCAATCTCCTTGAGATCTTCTTCATTACCCTTCATAGTCCAGAAAAGGAGCAGGGAGATCTCCTCTTCTGTCGTTCTTCCAAGTGGTGGAGCCATGCTCTTATTTTTTTTGTACAATGCATCTTCTTTGTGAGGGTAGGAAGTACATGGGTCTTCCTCTCCTTCTTGAAACCTTCTATAGGTCTCACTACAACTTTCTTCTCCTTGAAACTCTCTAGTAGTTTCATTTTCTTCTTCTTTCTCCTTTGTCTGTCTACCCTCCTTGAAGAGGCTCTTCATGGATCTGGAATATGATGAGGTAAAACTCATTTTATTCAGCATTCTGACCTTGCTCCTTACTCTACATCACTTTGGCTTGAAGCCACAGGCTGAGCTAAATATCTTGCTCTGATACCACTATAATGTTCCCAAATCAAGAAAATGCTACAACAATGAGAATATCTCAAGATATTCTAGTGTTGGAGCTCCAGCAATAAGCAAACACAATAATGGTGCAACAGCAACAATAAAATCATATAAATGTGAGAGAAATCCATAGCCTTCTCATTAATAATAGCAGCAACAAATGAATACAAGATCTTGAGGAAAAAGGTCACTCAAGATAGGCAATGCTCAACCTCAAAAAACAAGTACAAAATACATGACAAAACCACTGCTACACAATGTATACCAAGCTATGACAACATATTTTATAAGAGCAACTACATGATACAAATGTCAAATAAATGTATAAATCAATATATGGCCCAATACCACATTGGGAGTGAAGATATCAGCTCCCAAAGACTACCTCATGTCAATCCTGGAAGGATTGGTAATAAAATACAAAATCTGAAAAATGCCAGAGTTGCTGGGTAGCAGCAGCAACTCAGAAATAGAACTGGATGGAGATGGCTCTAGGTGATGCCCAAACTGAATTTTCCTCCTCCAATGGATCTTTAGGATGAAAGGCTGATCCCTTCACCAAATATCTCTCCCTCCAACAATCTACAAGAGCCCCACTGCAAATACTCCTCTCAAAATAACGCAGTTACTGGATGGAACTGCGATGTAGGGCTAGGGAATCAGTTGGCCTTGATTCCAAAATATGAAATATGTGATAAAACCTTCCTCACTAGCTTCCCGAAGGAATGTAGACTCCCTCCTCTGAAAATCAGCTCCGAAAATGGTGTTGAGGTCCTCCACCACAACACCCTACAATACAAGATTATGCTGCTACAACAATAACATTGTCTTGGAGGAGGAAGCTTTGGCCTTGAGCCAAGAAATGTGGAGAATGAAGAACAATCGCTCAAGAGACCTCTCAAGAAGGAGAAGGAATTCTAAATACGAATTCCCCCGAAAATTCTTGCTAAACAACAAAGAATGCAGAATTGTCTCAATAGACAATTGAGATGAATAATACCAATCATGAGAAACAATGGTTGCCTTGTCCTCCTTTTAAACAAGTGAAATCCCTTCTCCATGGGTACCACTCCTTTTAGGGTTTCCTCCACCAAATAAACCTCTTCCCATTCATACTACGTTGTTTCTCTAAGTGTGCTCCACCTCTTGGCCCAGCGCCGTTGACTTGGTCAAACTTGACCCTGTCCACTTGCAAATAGCCCTGTTCACACATGAGGGTGTGAAAACCAGCTCCAATGATGATCCCCTTTCATACTATGAGGGATTTTATTGAGATTATCACTATTCATGGGCCTCCTTACTTATTTATTCTCCTCCTAGGTGAAATTAGCAAAATTTAATGTTCCAAATTATTGTCGGAAAATTTTGGAACATTATAATCATCCCCTCCCAATTGTTGCTTTTCCTCAAGAAACTACAAGGACAGAACTAGAAAGCCTCCTTTCAAGGCATGGATTCTATGAAGTGTTTGAGGAACATCTTCCTCATGTGGATCCTCCATCCCCCAAGAAATCATCCATGCAAAATGAGCTACCTTCCAACATGGCAACTCCTGAAAGTCATCTTCCATCTCTAGCTCCGGTAATGCAGGTGGGCTGAAAATATGATCTTGGTAGACAAAATAGCCTACCCCACACTATCATCCTCTCCACTTAGGATAAGTGTAGATTGTATGTTGATCCTGGGCTGAAATTATATTTCCCTCCAATGACAAGATGGATATTAGACCTATAAGAATCTCTCCTCCAGCGTTATGAAACATGTTGGCACAAATCATCTCATATGTGATGAGATGGAAGTCATCATCATATGGCATCATATTCATCATATGTCTCACATCATATGGAAACAAATTATCTTCTGCAGTGGCCATACCATCTCCCATGCTCCCTTTAGAACATGTAGTGCAAAGTGTGTGGGAGTTTTCTCCCTCCAAGGACACATTCACCCAATGTGTCTCTTCTCAAATCATGCTCCCTAGAGAAGCTCTAGCAATATCAACCAATGGAACCATAAGGAGAATCATGTTGGCTGCCATGTGAAGTAAAGGAGAAGGACAATGGTCCCTCAAGTGTAGCCAATGCAGTTTGACTCTCCACTACCAAAGAAAGTAAAATGATGGGTGGCCTCCCCACCATTTGCTTGTTGCCCCAATCTCCTGGAGAAAGTGAATGATTTCATGTGCAATGTGAGTATGTTCTCCAAAAGAAATCTCCTCCCCATATCCTCTTAGGGAGTGATCATCCATAATGGCCTTATGTAGACCATAAAATCTAGAAGGAAGAATATTCTCCCTTTGAGAAAATCCCTGCACATATATGGTTAAGAGATGCATATATATAGAAATATCATCATGAAAATCAATAATACTCTCACCATATGTTTTGATCATATAAATGGAGTGGCTCATAGATGATTCTTCCCTCATCCT
The DNA here is from genome assembly GCA_034641835.2 of Pinus albicaulis. NCBI lineage: Eukaryota > Viridiplantae > Streptophyta > Pinopsida > Pinales > Pinaceae > Pinus > Pinus albicaulis. The sequence continues at coordinate 88,541,900 of CM076571.1, read as the reverse complement.
CAAAGGGAAAAGTGTTGACTGTGCTAACTCCTCCATCTCCTCATGATCCATGGGATTCCTCCTCAAGTTATCCAAGTGGTTCCTCCCACAAGAAGTAAAGAAATGTAATATGGCATTCATGGTTGGCCCCTGGTTCCTCCTGAAATGTACAACATGTATAGTAAGGATAATCATGCTCCCAATGGGCATCCTCAATCTCAAGCCCACTCTCCAATCAAAGCTCCCCATGAACATAGAGATACCAGCAATACATGGAAGCAAAAACCAATAGAAACAAGTTGTCACATGACAACTGGAAAGTGGATCAAGGTCCCATTCAAGGAACCAACGTAGTGCATCCTTTGCCTGCATCAAATCAAACAAAAACAAGTGATTTTCAAGCCACTTGTTTTCTGCCACAATCATCCTATAAGATGTGAACATGAAAGTACAAAAGGGTGTCAATGGTGCACACCAAAAATCATGTGGCCTCACCCATAAACCACCAATGAGATAGCCAATATCAATGCTAAAAATGGATTCAATTACATAATAATACAATAGACAAGAAGAAATAATCCTCCTTGGGACAATATGCTGCTCATAAGAAAACAGGAAGTATAAAACATAAGGTGAAATTGTACATCCTCCATTGTGTACTTGAGGACTCAAGATGAAATGGCTCAACTAAAAATGCTCCCTTGCTCCCAATGAGTAGGAAGGTGGTTGTGACATCCTCACCATAATCATCTGGGATATGCATCTCTCCATATTTTTATGTATGTCTTGTTGGGGTTCCCATGTTTTGGCCAAGTTGGTAAGACCAAAAGATGAGACAACATCAGAACCACTTTCAGAACTTAGGATCTAGCCCTCCTAGGTCCAGAGAGGGATCTCTCTATGGGAGCCAAAGGTATATGTATTTGAAGCTCAAAATTTCAAGATGTTAGGCTAGTTATATGCACGATGTTCGTTTTTTTGATTATGAGCTTGGTTGTTGGGAATCAGGAAGGAAGGGTTTAGCATGAGACAAGGTTGGGCAAAGAGGAATTTAGGGAAAGGAGAAATAGTCCAGGGAATACCAAGTCCATTGGGAAATGGAGTCAAGAAAGGATTTACTTGCTGTCAATATGCAAGCTTTCAATTGGGCTAATCGTCTAAAGCCCTGGATCCTAAAAGATGAGGGTGAGATGAACATTAAGGAGAGAAAGTGAGAAGGAGGAGAAGACACCACTTTCTGTCTGTAGATCAGATCAGAGGTCATTTAACTCCAGAACTACTTGGAAATACTCAAGGGCCACTCTCAAAGGTAACTTAAGGGATCTTAGAAAGGTAACTGGAGTGAAAAGGATCCTAGTGAGGTAGAGACTAAGTTCAGTCCTCCCAGTGTTCCCAATTCATGTAATTAAATCCTCACAAGAACATATAGGAAATAGATTCATTAATTCATACATCAGAGAGTAGGCAATGACATCCACTATGCTGGTTAAATTAATCGAAACTAATTCTTAGATAGCACATACAGTAGAAAACATAAAGGGCTGGGAGAGCAGCAACATAAGGCACCTAACAAGGGCGAATCTTATGCCAAATTTCTGATGCGAGCCAGAAGAAATGAAATGTAATGGAAATAAACACAAAGATAGAAAAACATCACCGCAGCTTTAGATCAGGATCCAATGAAATGTGCTTATCATATTAAACATCAACACCAATCAGGTACAACATAGCCAATAGCTTGGTCGTTCAGTCTGGATACATCTTCCTCAACCTATCGTACGACTATACACAGAAGACTTATCTCAAGAGAAACTGCTTGCAATTCTCTGATATTTCATCAACAACCTTTACAATAGTTTTCTCATAGTTTTTATAACTGAAAAAAAACAGAGGAGGTAGGTAGAACACTAAATATAACATTAAACTCATAAAAGAAGGAAAGGGTTGGAGCCCATTCTGTTTTAAACTCTGAGCATTAATCTCTGGCACATTTTGGAGAAAAGAATGGTCTTTGTCAATCTTCATTAATTCTGGGTATGTCTCTGATGCATTCTGGTTTGCTGTACTTCATAGTACCTTTGGTGAATAAAAAAAATGGCAATAAAAAATGGAATGATCTGCCATACTTGAGCAACAAATGCTCTGATATCCTTGGACTACGTTCTGGGTGGATATCTCCTCTGGAGCACGGTATGGAATAAAAACAGTATGGACAACCCGTCCTTTCTGGGAGGAAAACATTCTGCTGATGTGGAGAAACCTGTCACATATTAATTTCCACGCCTCTGTCAGTGAAAACCTTGCCGTTGTATCCATACTACGTATTTATGGAGGCATGTCTGCCTTCTGTACCCTGCGAAACACGCAACTGGACCAAGAAAGTTGGTGCAATGGAAGGATGGATGAAATGGTAGTGCGGCAGGGGCAGAATGGAGGCCCTTTACTAAATAATGGTGGCAAAATGTAACGCAATGGTGAAACCACGAATAATAGGGTTTGGCGGTTGAAATGCAGCGCAGACCATTAGATCATGGTCCGAGAGCGAAGATCAATGGCGGAGATTGACACAGCGGAACGATATATGAAAATGGATGAAATGAACGTGCAACGTAAGAATTTAATGCAAATATGGAACTTAGGTTAAAACCCAAAATGCATAGGAAATGGGCGGAAATGCAATGAAACAGGACGAGGTGGGACCCAGCCGGAGGCGGAGGGCGGTCAAATCTTGACCATTGATTTCAAATATGGATGAACGGCTGCGATAGAATCGGGAAATCACAATTGGAGGGGGGACATGGGTGGCACACATCGAAACTTTCGATTGTGATTGGGCGGAGTGAGAAATGACCATCGGATCGAGGGGAGGATGGACGGTCAGGATGGGATCGGGGAATCGCGATCGGCGGATGCAGAAGAGGGAATGCGAGGTGACTGGCAGGGTGTGATGAAGTGCCAACCGTCCGATTTGGAGGCAGACCGATGGCAGAGGAGCAATTGGGAGATCGCAATAGGGGGATGCGAAGGGTCGCGTGTCTGGAAATTGCGATTGCGAATGGGCGGGGAGCGCGATTGAGCGCTGGCCATTGGATCTGGGGACCAGATCAACGACTCACACCAAATCAGAGAGGAAAATTGATCGTAGGACTTAACACAATTATTTTGATTGTGTTCATTCGCAATTAGCGCGGGCCATCCGATCTATGGTAGATCAACGGTGCGGGACAATAGCGGCGGACTTGTATAATAAAACAATCACATCGGAACTTTTCGGTGTTTACACAGGATTTAACGTTCCACTCTGGTCTTTTGATGCGATTAGTGCTTAAGGCTTAAGCGTTGGTCCTAGGCTAAGGGCACATGTGGGGAAATGGTCGGGGCTAGCGGGAAAGGGGCTTATGCCTTAATATAAAGTCAAAGTGGGTTTTGGCCCATTTTAATGGATTTTGAGGCCATTTAAAGGGAAACGATAAGGGGGAAAAGGGGAAAATTAACCAATCAAGGGATAAAAGTGGGGTTTAAAGGGGATTTTAGGAAGATTTAGGAGAGTAAGGGGGAATTTAGGGGGAACAAAGGAGACTTTGGGAAAAAGGGAAAAAAGATAAAGTGGGGGAATTCTGCAGAGATATAAGGGGTGAAATAAGGCATTTTGAGCAAAAATTTATCGTTCAGCAAGGCTTATTGACTTCATGACAGCAGAGGGAAATAAAGGCAGGGAGCTATGCAAAAGGCTTCAAGGATGATGTGTTTTCAAAGGAAATGCATTCCTTGAAGGCTCAAAAACATTTAGCCCCTTGTTTTCTTGTCAAAAATTTATAGGGGGGCTAACATGTCCTACTGGATGCCCTCCCAAATGAAATCTTCTGCCAAGGCAAGATATGCATCAAAATTCATGGAAAAGAAGTCCTCATATGTTGCATGCGACAAATTCTCCTTGAGCTTAGAAGCTCCAGTCAAGAAGGCTCTGTCATGTGAATAGATGACCATATCATCCACAATGTATCTGTCATCTCTCTCCGGGTCATCAAGAGTCATGCATGCAACAAGATCCTTGGAGTACTCTACCAAGAGCTGAGATCTCCAGTAAGGATCAATCCTCTTAAGGGACAAAGCTGGTGATTTGGCATGTGAAGCTCTCCTCCTACTGTTGTATGCTACTTTGACATCCCCCATGCCAAAGTTCTCCTCCAAACTCTTCACCTCTCCAAAATACAAGAGCAGTGAATCCAAAGACAAAATGTCTCTCATTAATGATAGATCAGGTGGCCTCCTTGGTGGAATGCCTCTATGCAGTGAGATATCAATGTCAAGTGTGGACTGCACATATGTTTGGGCAACCTTGCCCTTGCTCTCACAGTGCAATACAGTCTGCCTCCTTTTTTCACTAGCTTTGTCTCTTCCTTATTTTATCAAAGCATGATCTCTAGCTCAGCTTGTGAGTATTAGCCAAAGAATATCAAGATGATGAAGAAGATGAGTTTACTCTCATCTATTTTTAGATCCAGAGATAACCTCTCCAAGGAGCTCAAGAAGAATGAGGAAGGGGAAATGGAAGGACCATGCACTTCCTATTATCATAAAAGAGAAGGCATGAAGCATGAATAACGCTTGGAATTCAAAATTCTAAGTGAGTACATGGTTGAATACCGGGCTAAACCTAGAGCCTTCCAAGAGACTCTAGTTTTTCTACAATTTATTCAGCAGAAAGAAGAAATAAGACCCCACAAATATGGGATGATGAGAGGCAATAGATTTCTATTGTCCACATTTGATGGATCACTCACATGTGCAGCAGAGGTTTGGGTAGAGAAGCTAGAGGCTTTCTTCTTGCTACATCCTATAGTAGATAGAGAGGCTATAGAAGTTATAGCACTGCACCTTGAAGGTGAAGCAAAGAATTGGTGGATCAACCATCTAAGCCATACAAGGGTTTCTACTCTTGTTGAGTTTTCTCAAATATTGATCGGGAGGTTTGGAAAAAGGAGGGAGGAGCCCTCACCACTAGTTATTGAGGCATGTACCAATGCTTTTGAGACCATGGAGGAGTAGCCTTCATCTTCAACAGTTTGGGAGGCCAACACTTATGAGGATGGAACTCTTGCAGCCTTGCAAGGAGCTTCCACATTTCACCAAGGTATGATTGAAAATCCATATCTTGTCATTTCAGAAAACACTTTGGATGGGTCTATATCATTGCATGCAGTTTATCCAGAGCAACAGAATAGCACTGCACTGAGCAATGATAGAGAAATGAGGAATCATTACTCATGTGAGCATTTAGAAAGAAGCTTCTTTCAGGAAGCCATGAAGGAAGTAGTGAGAAGGAGTAGACATCTGGAGATAAGAAACTCTTTCTCCTCTCTAGATGAAACTCTCTCAATAAGCATGCCACAGCTCAAAGAGAGACTTCTACTAGCAGAAGATCCAAGGCCTCTTTGGTTTTGGAAGGACATGCATGAGGAGGAGTTCTCCCAGAGAGATTTCAGTAGAGGTGCACTCCCACACATCATGGAGTGCAAGATTCTTCATCAGTATGAGGAGGTACTTCCCTTCTCACAGGAAAAAATAGTAGATGGAGGACATCTTTGGATGGATAACATCTGTCATGACTGTGTTGGACATTCCTTGAGCCATGCACATCATGATGGGAGTTTTTTTCCTACCACCTATTTGGATCCTCATAGGGTCAAATTGATCCTCAGGAAGATTTCATTTCAAGATCCCATGAAGTGCAGCAATCTTATTTGGGATGATGGTAGCCCTCATGGGAGGAGTACCAAGATGGAGGGTGGAAGAAGACATCCACAATTGGTTGAGTGGATGTGGATGGTGAGCAAGAAGTTGGTAAGCCACTTGCAGATTTATGATACCGGGCAGCAGGAGGCTTGGCTGCGCTGGTTACTCTTGAAGGATTTTGGCCATCACTTGGAATACTCTCTTTTCAAGGGTATGAGGATGTAAGGGATGTGGCAGGATGCTTGCATCATGAAACAACAAATATTATGGGTGCATAGTGATGATGCAACACTCATATCATTCACTATGTCTTCATCACATATCTTGCATGATGAGAGCATGAGGAAGCAAAAAGGACATTTGTTGTTGGGGTTATTCTTGTGAGAGAAAGAGAATATTTTCTCTCATTTCTTTCATGATGTTGCAGGAGTAGGAGATGGCACTATCATGGTGCAAAGGGGATACTCCTTGACCTTTGATGATCATTAACTACTTCCACCTTGGGAGAGATTCCATATTTGCAGCAACATTGTTGGAGGGTTGCCCATCTATGTTGAGGAAGCTGAGGGAAACAATGTTGTGCCACTTAGAGACTATCTAGTGCCTCATGCAGAGGAAGGAGGATCTCTTGCTCCAAGTAGAGGGATTCTTGCAACCTTGCAAGGAAGTCCCCAGGATCTCATGTATGGAGATCAAGGCACAACTCATGTTTTACCTCTGCCATCGTTGAGGAGGTGTGGAACCTTGGAGAAACAAGGAGGAGTAGGGAGGAGACCCAGCATCGTGAGATGAGGAGTACATATCCCTATTAATTTTTGGGGGTTGATACACCTGATAAGGTGATTGGATTGCGCAGTGGAAGCATGGAGAGTTTTCTCCATTCATATATTCAGTCATCTCTTGTTGAGGATGTCTCATTGCATGGAGACATTTTGCTGGGGGGACCACTGGACTAGTGGAGAAGGAGGGATGCTTCACATGTTTAGGCACCATTCATTGATCTCAGAGGAGTGGAGACCTTGGGAGATAACCATATGATAGATCTCCTTCATGAGAAATCATCAGCGCTATCACTATGGAAGATAGTTCCATATTGGAGCTCCGGGTTGTTGGTGAAGTATTCACAGGATCATCTTGCTTGCATGATATTCATAGATCATCATATGAGGAGATGCATATATCATGTGCAGATGGAGGAGATACATAACTCTTTGGAGGAGTTATCACAACCACCTCTTTTCCCTTTGAGGATGAGAGGGGACTCATTTTTGAGCCATTCCATTTGCATGAGAAAAAATTATGGTAAGGGTATTGTTAATTTTCATGATGATTTGTATATTCATCCCTTAACCATAAATGTATAGGATGTTGCTCCATGGAGGAGAATTATTTTTCTAGACCCCATGGTCTACTTGAGGCCATGAGTACTATTGGTGACCACTCCCTAGGAGGACTTGGGGATGAAATGTATTTTGGAGGACATACTCACCTTGCACCATACATCATTCATTTCTACATACATTTGAGGAGAGTGGGACAGAAAACAAGTGGTTGAGAGGCCACACCTTTTGTCACACTCTTTTGTAGTTGAGGGTCAAATTGCATTGGTTACAATTGAGGGACCATTGTCCTCCTCCCTTGCCAGACATGATAGCAAGCATGGTTCTCATTATGGTTCATTATGTTGTTGTTGTCTTTATGTTTTTTGAGAGCATGATTTGGGGAATGACACATTGGTTGGATGTGTCCCTTGGGGGAGAGATCTCCCACATTATTTGCATTGCATGTTCTAATGGGAACATGAGAGCACATGTTGCCACTACAAAAAAACATTTTTTTCCATTTGAGGTGAGCCATATGATTTATTGGATTCCATATGGTGATGACTTCCAACTCATCACATATGAGATGATTTGGGACAACATGTTTCATAACACTGGAGAAGAGATCCTTGGAGGTATAGTCTTCATCTTGCCACTTGAGGTCAACATTATTGCAGCCCAAGATCAGCATATACTCTGCACTTATCCTAAGTGGAGAGGAGGATAGTGTGGGGTAGGCTATTTTTTCTACCAAGATCATATTTTCATCCCACCTATATTGTAGGAGCCAAAGGTGGAAGATGATTGTCAGGAGTTGCAATGTTGGGAGGTAACTCACTTTGTATGGATGATTTCTTGGGGGATGGAGGATCTACATGAGGAAGATGTTCCTCAACACATTTCAAACTCCATGCCTTGGGTGGAGATTTCCTAGTTCTAACCTTGCAGTTAATTGAGGACAAGCAACATTTGGGAGGGGAGGATTGTAATATTCCCATTTTAGCACATGGCTAAATGGAATATTAAATTTTTTATTTTATCACCTTACTACTAAATAAATGGGTAAAGGGACCCATTATTATTTAATACATGAATAAAATCCCTCATGATGTGAAAGGGATCATCAGAGTAGCTTCATTTTGCACCCTCAAGTGTGAAAAGGGGAAAATGCATGAAGACAAGTTCATGTTTGACCAAGTCAACAATGCTACCATAGGAGAAGTGGATCACTTTATGAGACAACGCAGTGTGAATGAGAAAGAGGATATTTGGTGGAGGAAACCCTAATGGATGGGGCCCATGGAGAGGGAGCTCTCACTTTTTTAAAAGGAGGGAAAGGCAACCATTTTTTCTCATGCTTGTATTGTTCATCTCAATTGTCAATTGAGACAATTGTGCATTCATTGATGTTTAGCAAGAATTTCCGGGAGGAATTCACGTTTAGCATTCTTTCACCTTCTTGAGAGGCCTCTTGAGGGATTGCTCAGATTTTCCTCACATCCAGGCTTGAGGCCAAGCATCCTCCATGTTATTTCTGCAGCAGAGTAATGTTGTTTTGCTGGGTGTTGCAGTGAGGGTTCACTACATCACCTCCATCAACTATTTTCAGAGGAGGAGCTTCTCTTTCCTTTGATATATCATATTGGAGATATTATGGAGCTTATTGTAGACTTTGGCATCAAGGCCAAGCATTTCTCTTCACCAACAACGCATTCCCTTCTCTAGACTGTGTTATTTTTTAGTGTGTTTGCAGTGGAGACTTGCTCCACATGTTTGGAGGGTTAGATCTTAGGTGAAAGGATCAACCTCTCATTCTATAGATCCATTGGAGGATTTCTTTCCATTGATTGCAGCATATTTAGTCTTCTCCATTTGTTTCTAGTTCTTGAGTTGTTGTAGCTACCCAGCAACTCCGGCATTTCTGCACAATTTCCATTTTTCTTGTATTTCAGCTAATCCTTCTGAGGATTGTGTATTGGATGTTTCCAGGGGTTGAGATCTTTCTCCCCCTCCTTATTTGAGCTATCTATTGTCATATCTATATATTATTGACATTTTTTAGCAGTTCTCCTTCAAGTATTACACAATCATAGCCAGGGCTTCTCTTGTATAGTAGTGTTTCTCCATTTTCATGTATATGTTTCATTGGGGCTGCATTACCTAGCTTGAGAGATCATTTCCTCAAGATCTTGTATACATTTGTTGCTGCTATATTCTAATGTAATGGTTATGTGGATCTTTCGGAATTTTGGTTTTAATGCATTCACTGCTATTTCCAGCTCATGTTTATGAATTGCTAATCTCCACATTGGTAATATCTTAAGATATTTCCAATAGTGTAGCTGTTCTTAATTTGGGAATATTACAGTGGTATCAGAGCAAGATATTTGGCTTAGCCTGTGGCTTCAAGCCAAAGTGTTGTAGAGAAATGAGCAAGGTCAAAATGATGAATAACATGAGTTTAATCTCATCAGTTTTTAGATCTAAGAAGAACCTCTCCAAGGAGGTTGAACAAGAAGGAGAAAGAAGAAGCAGTGAAACTCCTAGAAAGTTTCAAGAGAAGAAATATATTTTGATCAGATCTACAAGATCTATACATGAGGAACATTCTGAATCCTCATCTCATGGATATGTGCACTCAGCCATATCACCAAATCTTCAGCGTTCTATCTGTGATTTCTTCATGAAGAGGAAGAAAGGAGGTGTGCCTAAAAAGGAGACTCTTAGAGAGTATTTGGAGGAGTATGAAGCTTAGTCCAAGGAGTTCAACGATAACTTAAACATCCAAGGATTCTGCAAGATCAAGGAGGAGCAACATGGTAAGGGTAGATTATATCTATATATCTTTCATGGATCACCTAAATGTCCAGTTAGGGTTTGGGTGGAGGATAACTTTGTGCAACAACATCAAGTTTCAGAGAATGAAGCCATCAAAGCAGCAGTGCTACATTTTGAAGGTAAATCATATGCTTGGTGGTTGTTTGAGTATTTTCCTTGAAGAATGCCAATACACCTACTTCTTAAAGGTTTATTGAAATATTGATAGAAAGGTTTGATGAAGCTCCATGTGTATCATCTTCTGTTAACATTGTCAAACCACATCAGATGAATCTTTTTCATGAGTTGGAAGGGTCTATGAATCCAACTCCATTTCTGAAGACTATGGAAGAAGGTGTAAGTTTTTTTGATGCCTTTCCAAGGGCAAGATCTCCATTGAGTGAAGGGTCCTCTTCTCAAGAGGAAAGCATGAAGTTTTCTCCTTCAATAGGTGACCAAGATCTAAAGTCTCTCATTGATGATGGGACAATTTCAGTTATCAAAGAGGAGGAAAAGGCAGGAGATGATAATGCAGTCAAAACAAAGGCACCTCAAGCACCTCATGAATATGAAGTTGGAGCACTTGCTCTAAGGGAAGAAACTCTTGCACTCTTGCAAGGAGTTCCACAAGGTCTCACACATAAAGCTCTTGGTATGACACATGAGCAGTATGTACCATCATTTTCAAATGATGAGATCATGGAGATAGAAGGAAGGAAAGAGGAGGAAGGGCATTGCAAGGTGGAGAAGATGAAACCTTCTCTACTTCAGAGCTTGGAAGCACAAAGAAATCAAGAGGACATATGCATTGAAGGTAGGGGAAAATCTGTTTACCTACATCCACATTCTACTCTATGCCTTGACACCTCTTTGCAAGGAGGTACTTTACCAGGAGCACCTCTCGATAGGAGGAAATTTAAATTGTTCTCTAAAATATGGGTAGAATATACATACTTGGATAAGGAGGGATCCTTGGGAGAAGCTAGCACAGCACAGAGAATCTCCCAAGATTTTAGGAGAGAGATGAGCAATTTCCTGAAAGGGGCATTGCTAACTCCCACTCAGAAATCTGCGCTGAGAAAGGAGAAATCAAAGATATATGATGGCATGAGCATGAGGGAACATGGAACCTCCATATCTTTGGTGCAACCCATGATCTCTTCATTCACAAAGAATATTTCTGAAGATAGAATGGGGATCCTAACCCTCTTGTATACATGGGCCAAAAGGAGGAGGTTTTGGAAAACAAGGACTTTCCGAGGGGAAGTTGATTTCCATGTGCTCCAATATTGTATTGTGCAAGATCAGCTGCAAATGGGGAGAAAAAGGAAGATTATGATGCTCTAGAATGTGACTTTGATATCAAGGATATCAAATAAGGGAGCCATTATATGATAGGGGCAGCATTTCAGACCTCTACATCACTGTCATTCTTGGAGAGCTTGGATCCTTATTGGGATTCCCAATTCATGATGGAATACTCTAAGGACGTTTTCACATGGGAGGTTCTTGATGGGGAAGTAAAGGATGAAAGGTTCAAGGTGGTTTATGGAGTCATATATTTCTATAACATTATTCTTTTGGTTAGCTATTCCAAACTCAAGGAGAGACTACTAGATGACATCTATGAGATCCTTCTTTCCAAACCCACTGGTTTTGTCAAAGCATATCATACTCTCTTGGGTGGTTTCATACGGGAAGGCTTCAAGGAAGAGGTGCACTCTCATATGAAGATGTGCATGGACTACTTGGTAGAGGAGGAGGAGCATAGCTCTTGGAAAGAGCCATCATTCACATCTCCTTACCCATTCAGTGTGAGAGGGAACTCATCCATGAGTTACCCCACTAATGTAAAAAAATTATATAGAGAGGCTCATCCTCTTGAACATTATCATGTATCTCCTATATGCTTATATTTCTCTAACACTCATTTGCAGAACATAGCTCCAAAAAGGGGCACTATTTATGATGGGTTTCATGGGCTACTCGAGGCCATGAACTATGTTGATGCAGGACATTCCTTGGAGAACCTTGGAAAGCTATTATATTCCTCATGGTGTGATTATTTTACACCAACAATGATGTACATTCTCTAAGAATTCCAAAGACATGAGGTAGCAAACAAGTGTTGGGGGAGGCACTTGTCACATCCTATTCTATGGCAGTTAAGGATAAAACTGCGCTAGTTTCACATGAGGGAACATCTTCCTTCTCATTTATCATACATGGCAGCTAGCATGATTCTAATTATGATCCCACATGCTGAAGATGTCCTTATACTTTGTTGGGGGTGAAGCGAACAAAGTTCCTTCTCAAGTTAAAATACTCCAGAACACTTGGAATACAAAGATATCCATGAGGATACAAATATTATATTATAAAAGATATGAGATAGATTGATAAAATGTTACAATGAGGCCCTGCTTATATACCTACGCAGGTGACCTTTCATGACTGGGCATGTCTATTAAACATGCCCTTTCACTAACTTAATGACTACTTACATAATCCTTAATTGACTATTTAATAACTATATTTTTTATATTCGTTATGAATTATATTCATAACATTGCCCCTTCGTTCAAAAGCTTTGTCCTCAAAGCTTATATTTGACACTTTTCTTTAGTTCAATCACACACTGTTTTCTTCATTTGCTTTCGTCACAATTTAATATATCAACTTTTATTTATTTATTTTTTATGAATTGGCCCTTCCTTTAGAACTTTGTCCTCAAAGTTTTATGGATATTAATTTCTTCATCTTGTATTTGTTATTTTGGCATGTGTAACTCGACATATGTACTTAACATCTCATCTTAACTTGTATAATTTTCCGGTGATATGATTTTCTTTTTATACTTTTATTTTTTTCTAATATGAATATTGATTTTTTTTAACTCTTTTTTTTTAAAGGTTACAACCCTAGTGAAACGTGGCTTTTCACATATATTCACTTATAAAATATATGTCCACTTATTTTTATTTGATTTGGTTAATTTTCTCCACGTAAAAATAAACTTACCATTCACACAAAGATTTTGTATTCCTTTGTTCTTATTTTACCTTGAAAATACCATGGGCAATTACCATGGGCTTCCAAAACCACGAGCTTGTAAACCACTGAAAGAATAATCAAAATAACCTTACCTACTCTTCCTTATTTCTTTTTCCTTTTTAATTTTAATTTGTCTTGGTATGTACGTATATGTACTTCTTTATATATATCTCTATCTTTTTCTTTTTAATATACTTTGACTTTCCTTCTCTCTTTTATTATTTTTAATATAAATTCTTCCTTTCTTAATATTTCTTCATTTTTTTATATAAATTATCCTCCCTTTTTTTTTTATATTTCATTTCAAAAATTCTCTGATACCAAATGAAGCGAACAAAGTTCCTTCTCAAGTTAAAATACTCCAGAACACTTGGAATACAAAGATATCCATGAGGATACAAATATTATATTATAAAAGATATGAGATAGATTGATAAAATGTTACAATGAGGCCCTGCTTATATACCTACGCAGGTGACCTTTCATGACTGGGCATGTCTATTAAACATGCCCTTTCACTAACTTAATGACTACTTACATAATCCTTAATTGACTATTTAATAACTATATTTTTTATATTCGTTATGAATTACATTCATAACAGGGGGCATAGTTGGAGGAGAGGCACACTTGTTGGATGTGCCCTCGGGGAAAGGGGTTTCCCACTCTTTTTGCATTGCATGCTTCCAGGGAGCATGAGATTTTATATAGCCACTATGATAGATCACTTGTCTCTTCATAAAGTGAGCCATATGTTTGTTGATAACATGCCTCTCATATGTATTGGGGAATAGTTTTGCTATGGATTGCCAAGATGGGAGGTGATCCACTTCATTTGGATGATAGCATGAAGATGGAAGTCTTTCATGGATCATGAAAATCCCCATGATTGTCATCACTTCTATCTTGAGGAGGCCATGGATCAGCAAGAAGATTTCCACAACAACCTTCCATTTCTTCATGATGAGAGCCCTTGGGTTTATTCACCAAAGGCCAACTTGCATATTGAGGGAGGACCATTGGAAGACAGAGCTATTGCAGAAGATTCAGAGCAATGGTGGAGACTAATAGATGAGGAGGCCACAAGAGAAGAAGGGGAAGTTTTGCAGCACCCTTTCAGTTGCTTGAGGACAAGAAAAATTTGGGAGGGGGAGACTGTAATGTTCCTAAATCAGCTTTAGCTAATAGGAACATTAATTTTGCCTTGTTTATTTTTGCATTTCATAATTGATGAATAAATTGTAAAGGAGGACATGTGAAACTCCTGAAAACCAAGAATAAATCAATGCATATGTGAACAAAGACATATCTGGGCTATACAAATAAACTCTTGTAGGTGTGAATGGGTTAAATCACAAGAATGGGTCATCTTTGACCAAGTCAAACAACGCAGTCTAGATGCATTGAACCTCTTTGAGGGACAACGCAATTCTAGAATGAAGTTGTAATGTGAAAAGGGTTAAGTGATTCAAGGTGGTTTAGGGTTTGGCAAGACTCCTATCTTATAAAAGGAAGAGGAGGGAAGTAAGGAAAATGTTGTTGATGATTATCATTTCACAAGGAATTGTCTGCTAGACATCCCTTCTTGGGCATTCCTGTTCAAGAATCCCACCTCCTTCCTTATGCAACTCCTGGAGGAGAATTGTGCTAACTTGTCGACTATCATGCTTGGGCCAAGCTTCACCTTACATCTACAATGCTACTCCTGTTGAGGGTTGATCTATCCTTGTGAGTTGCAGCAAGTGGAGGACTAGATTTGCTCAGATCTAGATGATAGCAGTGGCTCTTCTCAGTGAGCATGTCTTTTAACCTCCTGGAAGAGTTCATTAGCTGATTGTACTTCAGCTCTACATCTTGGCAGTAGGAAAAATCATTCTCAAAAGCTATAGCATTGTTCCTCTCCCTACGATGGCATTATTTGTAGATCTACAGCTGCAGGGTGTTTTTCCTGCGTTTTGGAGGAGAGATCTCCGGTGTTGGGGTTCTTCCTCTCACTGTGGCGATCCATGGATTGGCCATCCAATACATGTTTTTTTAAGATATGATCTCCTATGTAATTGCATTATTCAAAAATTCTGAATCATTCTACAGATCTGAAGTCTTAGATCTCAGATCTACTTCTGGTGCTTCATGTTTTGAGCAAAACCCCAAGGGGAATGTATAGATCAGCCTTTCTTATACATGGATCTGTATTGGATCTATATTTTTATGTAAATATCTGATATAGATCTGAAGAATCAATAAAATACTACTTCAGCCCTAAAAATAACGTTTTCATGGTTATGCAGTCTTTTGTCATGGTTGTAGCACCTCATTTCTGAGGATTTCTCCTGTATTTCCTTACTCTTTCTTCTGTAAAATGTATGAGTTATGCCTCTGATATTATTTTTCAATGTTCAGACCTTATTTCAGTCAAACCCTTCAGAAAATTACGCTCTCATGCTTCAGTAAATTTCTGCATACTCCGGGTCATGGGAAATCAAGGTTTTCTAACATAGTTAGGAATGGAGGAACTATTTAACATAGAAAAACATTTTTTTTGCTGAAATTTGACATGGGAGTCCCTCATAACCCTAGATATCAGATCCAACCACTTTATCATATTATTTTAATGCAAATCTCTGAATACACTCGTTTTAGGGCCAAAATCATCACTTTTCCCCACATTTTGCTTTATAAAACACTGTATAAGGTTGTTGCTGCATATTTTATTGAAGGATAAGTGATTTTACATTTGTATGAGGTATATGTTGTAGCTCCACATTGGTAATAACTCATATTATTCCCAATAGTGTAGTTGTTCCCAGCCAGTGGAAGTCTAAAACAGTTGCAGTCTCCACACTCCTTGGCTCAAGGCCAAAGAATCCTCCTCCAAGATAGCATAATTTCTGCAGCAACATAATTATATGTTGCAGGGTGTTGCCATGGAGACTCCACAACACCATTTCCTTGGCTCATCTGTGAGAGGAGGGAGCTTCTATTCCTTTGGGAGGGATCAAAATAGTATCAGACATATTTCAGCCTTGTACACTAATGTGCTTTAGTGTTGCAGTGATGATTCAGTAATTTTTGAATATCACATTTGTATACAGAGTGTTTAGACAAGAAACCCTTGCCGGTTTCTTTTGTATTTTGTATAAGGAGCTTAGATCTCTATTCTTCAGTATTATTTATCAATACATGAGTAGATCTATTGTTCTCCTATCATTTCATGTGTAAACCCTCTCTTAGAATGCACAATCCCTTGAGCAGCAGCTCCAGCATTTTGCAGTCTTGGGGTTTTAGCACTTTTTGGCAATCCTAGGTGTGGGAGATCTATTTAACCCACCTGGCTTGCTTTGTTTCAGCTCTAATCTTGGATTTAGAATGTATATTGACTAATATATGGGATCCAAGAGTCCATTTTACTATTTTATTTAATTTTTTGTTGGAACTTCATTTTTGATGCTTGATTTATGAGAAATACTAAAAAATGAATATTATAGTGGTATCAGAGCATGATCTCTGGCCCAGCCAGTGGGTCTCAGCCATCATGCTATCAAGGAGAGAGAAGATGAATACCCCATTTCATGGAGAGAAAAGGAAGATGAGCTTACAAAGCTTCTTCCAAAATCTGTACGGAGCATTCACGAATAATTTGAGGAGATAATGAGGGAGATTTGTACAGGATCTCCAAGAGGGTTTGAAACTGAGTCAAACTCTATTTTTTCTTATGGGAGATGTGAGCATGCAGCCACACCCTATAAGGTACAACGCAGTCACATGGACAACTTTGCCATGAGAAGAGAAGAAGAAGGAGGAATGCCGAAGAAAGGAACTCTTAGAGGTTTCTTGCATGAGTATGAATCTCAAACTCAAAAGTTTAGAGATCATATTACTTTTCCGGAGTTTTTCAATATCATGGTAAGGAGGAGCAATAAGCATGATGAGGATAGATTTATTCTATCTATGTTTGATGGTTCCCCTACTTGTTCAACCAGAGCTTGGATAGAAGAATTAGACACCTTTCTGCAGCAACATCAGATTCCCAAAGATGAAGCCATCAGAGTAGCAGCACTGCACTTGGGAGGTAAAGGTCTATGCATGGTGGTTATTTGAGTCATTTACTTTGAAAAATGTAAATACCTCTTCCTATGAAATGTTCATTAGAACTTTGATAAAGAGATTTGGTAGGAGGAATTCTGAAACACATGTGGAGGAAACAAACACATTCAAACAAACAAAACCCTTGCATGTGATGGAAGCAACCATAAACTCAAAAAAAATTCAGAGAACCATGAAGGAGGCTAATATCTTGCATGATGCTTTTTTGGAGGCAAGACCTTCATCTTGTATTTTAGCATGAGGCAAAGAGATCCTTTTTCCAAAATAGGATCCAATCATTAGAGGGTTGCCCACTCATATTGAGGAAGCTGAGGGCAACAGTGCTGTCATTTCTAGAGTTGATCTAGTACCTCATGCAGAGGGAAGAGGAGCTCTTCCACCAACTAGAGGGATTCTTGCAGCTTTGCAAGGAAGTCCCAAGGATCTCATACATGGAGGTCCAAGGAAAATCTGGGAGCAACATTATTGTGCATCATTGCAGCTAGAAGGAGGAGGAAGGGAGGAAGAGAAACATCTTGTGATGAGAGGAACACACCCTTCTCTATTTTAGAGAGCTAGTGCAAAGAGGACGCAGACTGTATTGCGATGTGAGAGCAAGGGCAAGGTTACCCAACCATATGCACATTCCACTCTTGACATTGATGTCTCACTGCATAGAGGAATTCCACCAGGGAGGCCACCAGATCTATCATTGATGAAAGACATCTTGTCTTTGGATTCACCGCTCTTGGATTTTGGAGAGGTGAAGAGTTTGGAGGACAAATTTGGCATGGGGGATGTAAAATTAGCAGACATCAGCAAGAGGAGAGCTTCACATGCTAGATTACTAGTGTTGTCCCTTAGGAGGATTGATCCTTACCGGAGATCTCAACTCTTGGTAGAGTACTCCAAGGATCTTGATGCATGCATGACCCTTGATGACCTGGAGAGAGATGAAAAATACATGGTGGATGATATGGTCATATATTCACATGGCATAGTCTTCTTGACTAGAGATTCTAGTCTTAAGGAGAAGCTGCTGCATGTAGCACATGAGGATTTATTTTCCATGCATCTTGATGCATATCTTTCCTTTGCAGAGGAGTTCATTTGGGAGGGAATTCAGTAGGACATATTTCAGCATATGGAGAGATTCAGAACCCGAATGATGATGGAGAGGATGTCCCAGCCACCTTCCTACTCATTGGGAGTAAGGGAGCATTATCAGTTGAGCCATTTCAGCTCAAGTCTTCGAGTACATAATGGAGAATGTACAATTTCACCTTATGTTTTGTAACTCTTGTATTTTTATGAGGAGCATATTGTACCAAGGAGGATTATTCAATCTTGCATATTGTATATTGATGTACTTGAAACCATTTGCAGCATTGAGATTGGCTATCTCATTGGTGTTTTGTGGGGAAAGGCACATGATTCTTGGTGTGCACCATTGGCACCAAATTGTACTTTAATGTTTATATTTTGTAAAATTATTGTGGCAGCATACAAGTGCCTGGAAAAGCAATTGTTTTTATTTGATTTGATGCAGGCAAGCGATGCACTACACTGGTTCCATGGGTGGAACTATGATTCACTCTCTGGTTGTCATTTGGCAACTTGTTCTTATTGTACTATGCTTCCATGTATTACTAATATGTTTATGTTTTTGGGGAGATTTTATTGGAGAGTGGGCTTGAGATTAAGGATGCCCATTGGGAGCATGATTCTCCTTACTATACATGTTGTACATTTCAGGAGGAACCGTGGGCCAACCATGAATACCACATTACATTTCTTTCCTTCTTGTGGGAAAAAACGCTTAAAGACTTTGAGGAGGCACTCCATGGATCATAAGAAAATCGAGGAATTAGCACAGTCAAATCTTTTCCCTTTGAGGATGAGGGAAGACTCATCTATGAGCCACTCCATTTATATGAGAAAAACATATGGTGAGAGTATTGTTGATTTGCACGATGATTTTCCTATATATATGCATCTCTTAACCATATATGTGCAGGGATTTGCTCGAAGAAGGATTATTCTTCCTTCTAGATTTGATGGTCTACATAAGGCCATTATGGATGATCACTCCCTAATAGGATGTGGGAAGGAAACTTCTCATGGAGAATATACTTACATTGCACACTATATCATTTACCTTCTCCAGGTTTGGGAAGAGATTGGGGAAACAAGAGGATGGTGGGGAGGCCACCCATCATTTTATTTTCTATGGCAGTGGAGAGTCAAACTGCGTTGGCTACACTTGAGGGACCATTTCCCTTCTCCTTTACTTCACATGGAACCCAACATGATTCTCCTTATGGTTCCCTTGGTTGATATTTCTAGAGCTTCTCTGGGGAGCATGATTGGTAGAGAGACACATTGGATGAATGTGTCCTTTGAGGGAGAAATTCCTCACACTTTTTGCACTACATGTTCTAAGGGGAACATGGGACATGATATGGTTACCTTAACAACACATTTTTCACTCTATGAGGTGATCCATATGATGGAGGAGATGCCATATGATGATGACTTCCAACTCATCATATATGGAGATACTTGGGCCAGCATGATTTGCAACGTTGGAGAGGAGATCCTTGGAGATCTAGTCTTCATCTTGCCACTTGGGGGTAAGTATTTTGCAGCCCAGGATCAACACTTTCTCTACACTTATCATGACTGGAGAGATGGACAGCGTGGGGTAGGCTACATTATCTACCATGAACATATTTTCATCCCACCTACTTTTTCGGAGCCAGAGGTGGAGGACAGTTTGCAGGAGTTGCCTAGTTGGAAGGTAGCTCATTTTGTATGGATGATTGCTTGGGGGATGGAGGATCCACATGAGGAATATGTTCCTCAAACAATTCATATACTCCATGCCTTTAGAGGAGGCTTTCCAGTTTTTTCCTTGCAGTTGCTTGAGGGCAAGCAACATTTGGGAGAGGAGGACTGTAATGTTTAAAAATTTTCCGACAATAATTTGGAACATTAATTTTTGCTGATTTCACCTAGGAGGAGAATAAATGGGTAAGGAAGCCCATGCAAAGTAATAATCTCAATAAAATCCCTCATATTATGAAAGGGGATCATCATTGGAGCTGGTTTTCACACCCTCATGTGTGGACAGGGTTATTTGCAAGTAGACAAGGTCAAGTTTGACCAAGTCAAAAATGTTGGGCCAAGAGGTGGAGCACACTTAGAGAAGTAGCGCAGTATGAATGAGGAAATTATATTTGGTGGCAAAAACCCTGAGAGGAGTGGGACCCATGGAGAGGGGATTCACTTGTTTAAAAGGAGGACAAGGCAACCATTGTTTCTCATGCTTGGTATTATTCATCTCAATTGTATATTGAGACAATTGTGAATTATTTGCTGTTTAGCAAGAATTTCAGGGGGAATTCTTGTTTAGGATTACTTCTCCTTATTGAGAGGCCTCTTGAGGGATTTTTCTTCATTCTCCACATTTATTGGCTCAAGGCCAAAGCTTCCTCCTCCAAGACAGTGTTATTGCTACAACAGCATAATCCTGTATTGTAGGGTGTTGTAGTGGAGGACCTCAACACCATTTTCGGAGCTGATTTTCAGAGGAGGGAGTCTCCATTCCTTTGGGAAGCTATTGAGGAAGGTTTTAGCACATATTGTAGACTTTGGCATTAATTCCAACCCATTCCCTATCCCTACAGCACAGTTCCATCCAGTAACTATGTTATTTTGAGAGGAGTATTTGCAGTGGGGCTCTTGTAGATTGTTGGAGGGAGAGATCTTTGGTGAAGGGATCAACCTTTCATCCTAAAGATCCATTGGAGGAGGCACATTCAGTTTGGGCATCATCTAGATCCATATCCATATAGTTCTATTTCTAAGTTGTTGCTGCTACCTAGCAACTCCGACATTTTGTAGATTTTGTATTTTATTACCAATCCTTCCAGGATTGACATGAGGTAGTCTTTGGGAGCTAATATCTTCACTCCCAATGTTGTATTGGGCCATATATTGATTTATCCATGTATTTTACATTTGTATCATGCAGTTTCTCTTATAAATTGCACTGTCATAGCTTGGTATACATTATGTATCAATGGTTTTGTCATGTATTTTGCACTTGTTTCTTGAGGCTGAGCATTCCCTATCTTGAGTGACCTTTTTCCTCAAGATCTTGTATTCATTTTTTGTTGCTATTATTAATGAGAAGGCTATGGATTTCTCTCACATCTATATGATTTTAGTGTTGCTGATGCACCATTATTGTGTCTGCTTATTGATGGAGCTCCAACTCTAGAATATCTTGAGATATTCTCATTGTTTTATCATTTTCCTGATTTTGGAACATTACAGTGGTATCAAAGCATGATCTCTGGCCCAGCCAGTGGATCTCAGCCATCATGCTATCAAGGAGAGAGAATATGAAGACTCCATTTCATGGAGAGAAAAAGGAATATGAGCTTACAAATCTTCTTCCAAAATCTGTACAGAGCATTCATGAATAATTTGAGGAGATAATGAGGGAGATTTGTACATGATCTCCAAGAGGGTTTGAAACTGAGTCAAACTCTGGTTTTTATTATGGGAGATGTGAGCATGCAGTCACACCATATAAGGTACAATGTAGTCACATGGCCAGCGTTTCCATGAGAAGAGAAGAAGAAGGAGGAATGTCAAAGAAAAGAACTCTTATAGGTTTCTTGCATGAGTATCAATCTCAAACTCATAAGTTTAGATATCATATTATTTTTCTGAAGTTTTTCAAGATCATGGTAAGGAGGAGCAAGAAGCATGATGAGGACATATTTCTTCTATCTATCTTTGATGGTTCCCCTACTTGTTCATCCAGGGCTTGGATAGAAGAATTAGACACATTTTTGCAGCAGCATCAGATTCCCAAATATGAAGCCATCAGAGTAGCAGCGCTGCACTTGGGAGGTAAGGTCTATGCATGGTGGTTATTTGAGTCATTTACTTTGAAAAATGTAAATACCTTTTCCTATGAAATTTTCATTATAATTTTGATAAATAGATTTGGTAGGAGGAATTCTGAAACACATGTTGAGGAAACAAACACATTCAAACAAACAAAAACCTTGCATGTGATGGAGGAAACCATAAACTCAAAAAAAATTCAGAGAACCATGAAGGAGGTTGATATCTTGCATGATGCTTTTCTGGAGGCAAGACCTTCATCTTGTATTTTAGCACAAGGAGGCAAAGAGATCCTTTTTCCAAAAGAGGATCCAATCATTGGAGGGTTGCCAACTCATATTGAGGAAGCTGAGGGCAACAACACTGTAATTTCTAAAGTTGATCTAGTACCTCATGCAGAGGGAAGAGAAGCTCTTGCTCCAACTAGAGGGATTCTTGAAGATTTGCAAGGAAGTCTCCAAGATCTCATACATGGAGGTCCAAGGACAATCTGGGAGCAACATGATTGTGCAGCATTACAGCTGGAAGGAGGAGGAAGGGAGGAAGAGCAACATCTTGTGATGAGAGGCACACACCCTTATCAATTTCAGAGAGCTAGTACAAGGAGGAGGTAGATTGTATTGCACTGTGAGAGCAAGGGAAAGGTTTCCCAACCATATGAAAAGTCCACTCTTGACATTGATGTCTCACTACATAGATTAATTCCTCCAGGGAGGCCACCAGATCTATCATTGATGAACGAAATCTTGTCTTTGGATTCACCGCTCTTGGATTTTGGAGAGGTGAAGAGTTTGGAGGAGAACTTTGGAATGGGGGATTTCAAAGTAGCAGACAATAGGAGGAGGAGAGCTTCACATGCTATATCACCAACATTGTCCCTTAGGAGGATTGATCCTTACTGGAGATCTCAGCTCTTGGTAGAGTACTCCAAGTATCTTGATGCATGCATGACTCTTGATGATCCAGAGAGAGATGTCAGATAAATGGTGGATGATATGGTCATCTATTCACATGTCATAGTGATCTTGACTAGAGATTCCAATCTCAAGGAGAAGCTGCTACATGCAGCACATGAGGACTTCTTTTCCATGCATCTTGATGCATATCTTGCCTTGGAAGAGGAGTTCATTTGGGAGGGAATTCACCAAGACATATTTTTGCATATGGAGAGATGCAAGGCCCAGATGATGATGGAGAGGATGTCCCAGCCACCTTCCTACTCATTGGGAGTAAGGGAGAATTATCAGTTCAGCCATTTCAGCTCAAGTCTTCGAGTACATAATGGAGAATGTACAATTTCACCTTATGTTTTGTACCTCTTGTCTTTTTATGAGGAGCATATTGTATCAAGGAGGATTATTCCTTCTTGCATATTATATATTGATGTACTTGAAACCATTTGCAGCATTGAAATTGGCTATCTCATTGGTGGTTTGTGGGGAAAGCCACATGATTCTTGGTGTGCACCATTGGCACCAAATTGTACTTTCATGTTTATATTTTGTAAAATGATTGTGGCAGCATACAAGTGGCTAGAAAAGAACTTGTTTTTATTTCATTTGATGCAGCCAAGGGATGCACTGTGCTGGTTCCATGGGTGAAACTATGATTCACTCTCTGGTTTTCATTTGGCAACTTGTTCTTATTGTACTATGCTTCCATGTATTAGTGATATATTTATGTTTATGGGGAGATTTTATTGGAGAGTGGGCTTGAGATTGAGGATGCCCATTGGGAGAATGATTCTCCTTACTATACATGTTGTACATTTCAGGAGGAACCATGGGCCAACCATGAATGCCACATTACATTTCTTTCCTTCTTGTGGGAAAAACCACTTGAAGACTTTGAGGAGGCACTTCATGGATCATAAGAAAATGGAGTTAGCATAGTCCACTCTTTTTCCTTTGAGGATGAGGGAAGACTCATCTATGAGCCACTTCATTTATATGAGAAAAAAATATGGTGAGATTATTGTTGATTTGCATGATGATTTTTCTATATATGTGCATCGCTTAACCATACATGTGCAGGGATTTTCTCGAAGAAGGATTATTCTTCCTTCTAGATTTGATGGTCTACGTAAGGACATTATGGATGATCACTCCCTAAGAGGATGTGGGGTGGAGAATTCTCATGGAGAACATACTTACATTTCACACTATATCATTCACCTTCTCCAGGTTTGGGAAGAGATTGGGGCAGCAAGAGGATGGTGGGGAGGCCACCCATCATTTTATTTTCTATAGCAGTGGAGAGTCAAACTGCGTTGGCTACACTTGAGGGACCATTTTCCTTCTCCTTTACTTCACATGGCAGCCAGCATGATTCTCCTTATGGTTCCCTTGGTTGATATTGCTAGAGCTTCTCTAGGGAGCATGATTGGTAGAGAGACACATTGGATGAATGTGTCCTTTGAGGGAGAAATTCCTCACACTTTTTGCACTACATGTTCTAAGGGGAACATGGGACATGATATGGTTACCTTAAAAACACATTTGTCACTTTATGAGGTGAGCCATATGATGGAGGAGATTACATATGATGATGACTTCCAACTCATCATATATGGAGATACTTAGGCTAGCATGATTTGCAGCGTTGGAGAAGAGATCCTTGGAGATCTAGTCTTAATATTGCCACTTGAGGGTAAGTATTTTGCAGCCTAGGATCAACACTTTCTCTACAATTATCATGAGTGGAGAGATGGAAAGTGTGGGGTAGGCTACATTTTCTACCATGAGCAGATTTTCATCCCACCTACTTTGCCGAAGCCAAAGGTGGAGGACAGTTTCCAAGAGTTGCCTAGTTGGAAGGTAGCTCATTTTGTATGGATGATTTCTTGGGGGATGGAGGATCCACATGAGGAAGGTGTTCCTAAAACACTTCATAGACTCCATGCCTTGAGAGGAGGCTTTCCAGTTCTGTCCTTGCAGTTGCTTGAGGACAAGCAACATTTGGGAGGGGAGGACTGTAATGTTCCAAAATTTTCCGACAATAATTTGGAACATTAATTTTTGATGATTTCACCTAGGAGGAGAATAAATGGGTAAGGAGGCCCATGCACAGTAATAATCTCAATAAAATCCCTCATAGTATGAAAGGGGATCATCATTGGAGCTGGTTTTCACACCCTCATGTGTGAATAGGGTTATTTGCAAGTAGACAAGGTCAAGTTTGACCAAGCCAACAACACTGTGCCAAGAGGTGGAGCACACTTAGAGAAGCAGCGCAGTATGAATGAGGAAAGGGATATTTGGTGGAGGAAACGATAAGAGGAGTGGGACCCATGGAGAGGGGATTAACTTGTTTAAAAGGAGGACAAAGCAACCATTGTTTCTCATGCTTGATATTATTCATCTCAATTGTCTATTGAGACAATTGTGCATTATTTGTTGTTTAGCAAGAAGTGCCTGGGGAATTCCTGTTTAGGATTCATTCTCCTTCTTAAGAGGCCTCTTCAGGGATTTTTTTTCATTCTCCACATTTCTTGGCTCAAGGCCAAAGCTTGCTCTTCCAAGACAACATTATTGCTACAACAACATAATCCTGTATTGTAGGGTGTTGCAATGGAGGACCTCAACACCATTTCCGGAGCTGATTTTCAGAGGAGGGAGTCCCCATTCCTTGGGAAGCTAGTGAGGAAGGTTTCAGCACATATTGCAGACTTTGGCATCAAGTCCAACCCATTCCCTAGCCTTATAGCACAGTTCCATCCAGTAACTGCGTTATTTTGAGAGGAGCATTTACAGTGGGGCTCTAGCAGATTGTTAGAGGGAGAGATCTTTGGTGAAGGGATCAGCCTTTCATCCTAAAAATTGATTGGAGGAGGCACATTCAGTTTGGGAATCATCTAGAGCCATCTCCATCCAGTTCTATTTCTGAGTTGCTGCTTCTACCCAGCAACTCCGACATTTTGCAGATTTTGTATTTTATTGCCAATCCTTCCGGGATTGACATGAGGTAGTCTTTGGGAGATGATATCTTCACTCCCAATGTTTTATTGGGCCATATATTGATTTATACATGTATTTTACATTTTTAGAATGTAGTTTCTCTTATAAACTGCACTATCATAGCTTAGTATACATTGTGTAGCATTGGTTTTGTCATGTATTTTTCACTTGTTTCTTGAGGCTGAGCATTGCCTATCTTGAGTGACCTTTTTCCTCAAGATCTTGTATTAATTTTTTGTTTCTATTATTAATGAGAAATCTATGGTTTCTCTCACATCTATATGATTTGAGTGTTGCTGCCGCACCATTACTGTGTTTGCTTATTGCTGGAGCTCCAACTCTAGAATATCTTGAGATATTCTCATTGTTGTAGCATTTTCCTGATTTGGGAAAATTACAGCAATAAGAAAAAACAATAATTATTTTAGTTTCTTTGATAAAAAACATATTTCCCCTCCCTGAACTACATAATTCTTGAGGAGAAGAGTTGCAGGGGTTTTGGAGTTCTCCCAGAGGAGAGATCTCTAGTGGAAAGGATCCTTCCATTCACTGTGGTGATCCATGGATTTCCCAACCAATCCATGTACCCTTCAGATCTGATTCATTTTCTGATGTATTTAATGTAGAATTTCTGAATACTGCTACAGAACTATGACTTAGATCTCAGATCTACTCACTGTTGTTGATCATTTGCTGAGATCCCCGAGGAGAGTGTAATAAAGAGCCTATTTGGCTTTCTGATATGTTATAGATCTATTTTTTCATGTACATATTTGTTTTGTATCTGTAACTGAATAATAAGAAGCTTCAACCTCCTAAAAATCATGCTTTCCATCTCTTTTGTCTCATTCCATGGTTGCAACACCTCATTTTGAGGCCTTTCTTTATGTAAATATATGTTTTTCTTAAATTAAATAATTTGATTAATATCCTAAGTTTAAATACTGATGTTCCAGAATTATTTTAGTTAAAACCCTTAGAAATTACGCTATCCATGCTTCAGAAATTTTTTTCATAATCTAAGCCATGGGAAATCGGGGTTTTCTAGCCTAGTTAGGAAAGGAGGAACTATTTAACATAGAAAAACACATTTTTTTTTCAGAAATTTAACATGGGAGTCCCTCATAACCCTATCTATCAGATCAAACTATTTCCCCACCTTATTTTTACGCAGATCTCTGAATACATTCGTTTTAGGGCCTAAATCATCACTTTTCCCCACCTTTTGTTCTATAAAGCGTTGTATAAAGTTTTTGTTGTATATTATATGGAAGGTTAAGTGATTTTACATCTGCTATAAGGAACATTTATACTTATCCAACTCTATAATACCTTCAGGTATTCTCATTGTTGTAGATATTCCAGCTTGGGAACAATACAGTGGTATCAAAGCACCTTTCTTGGCTCAGCCTGTGACCTTCAATCCAAAGAAAGAAGAAGAACAAGGTGATGAGGAAGATGAGATTTATATCATCTATTTTCAGAACAAAGAAGAGCCTCCCCAAGGAGGAGAAGAAAAGAGAAGAAGAGGAAGGTCCATGCACTTCCTATTCTCAAAAAGAAAGCAAGCATGAGAGATGCTTGGATCATCAGGTTCTAGATAAATACCTAAGTGAGCATAATCTCATTCTGCATCATTCAGGGGAGCTACAACATTCCCATATTTTATTCAGTAGAAGGAGGAGAGAAGGCCCTATGGCAAAAGAGAAATCAAAGGCAATAGGTTTCTATTGTCTACATTTGATAGGAATACTTCAGCTAGAGCTTAGGTGAAAATGCTAGAAGCATTTTTCTTGCTACATCCAGTGGCAGAGAAAGAAGCAGTGGGGATTGCAGTGTTGCACATGGAGGATGAAGCCTCTGTTTTGTGGTTCAAACCCTTGGTCCATTCAAGGGTGAGTTATTTTGTAGAATTTTCTCAAAGGTTGATCCAAACCTTTGATGAAGAGAGGAAAAAGGAAGAGAAAGTGATGCAGGAAAACCCTGAAAACCCATAATCTCTCCCATACTATGCATATACCAATGCATCTCAAATAATTGCCCAAATAAAAACTCCAAGTCTGGCAATTATATACACTATCATTCGCGAAAGCTTGTAACCTTGACTCACAAATTAGTATGGTTTATGGAAACCATACCTCAAATCACTCGTTCATTCAATCAAACCCAAAATTCAATAAAATCCCACTTTAAAACTTCCTACAGAAGCTCATCAAAAAATATGATTTCAACATCACTCAACCCATAACCAAGGATTTCTATAAACCTAACAAATCTCATTTCTCGATTCCCATTTAAATCCCAACAAGGTTATTTCACAGACACCACCTTAAAACCCCAATGGTTTTATTTAAATTATCAACTTTTAATTAAGCCCCAAATTTAATCCATCTCAACTCAATGTTCGGATTAATTAAACCTCAAGACATATGAACATAATTCAAATTCAACAACCTCCATGCCTTACTCAAATTTGACCAATGCCCACATGCCAATATAAAACCATGTTTGAAAGTTCAACCTGGCAAATTAATACCACTGCATATCGATTTTATGCATCACAATATCAATGAGGTTCAAACTTGTTTGATTTAATGCTAGTGAAATCCTTTTAAAAAGGAATGCCAACGGTCACAATTAATTTCAACCAGAATTCACTTTGATGAAAATTCAAAGTCCAACACAAAACGACAATCTGGCCCATGATATTTAACTTACCTCTTATCCAACCAATAACGCAGGACCCATTTCTCGGTAGTTGAGACCTTCACTACTCAATGCCTTCGATTTGATAATCAAATTGGGTTTTAAAACAACACTGTCTTTTGTTTATAGATCTGTATTCTATGCATTCAGTTTATTCCAGCGTTTGGGCAATTTCATCTACATTCATTTGAATTGAGGAACCGATGGTCATAACCATAAATCTGTGTTATATACTATTGATTATAACAGCAAAGAACCAAACTTCATATCGAACAATCTAACAAACAATCGACGGCTATACATATTCATTTATCACAACAAAGAACCAAACTCCATATCGACCAACACAACAAACAATCGATAGCTATCACATACACATTGATTTCTCTTTGCAAAATGATTCTGCTCAGCTTATAACAAAATCGGTCACAGATTTTTTTAACTAGTGCCAATGTCGAATGTATAATCACTGAACATACTCACACCAATCAACGATTCCACAAAAGGAAAAAAAACACTTACAGTTTACATATGAGACATGTACTGGTAAGAATCGATTATCACAGAGGAACTCCTGCGTACAATCCAGAACTAACGCAGCTTTGGAATCAATGACTTTCATTACACACTTCAGCTTTTGGCAAATCGTTCCACTACTTCAATGCTGTGATTGGCTTTAAAATCTAATTTCTTCATAAAACTCATCGATTCTCTATTGAATTCTTCACAGAATTTTAAACTGCAATTATAAACAGATTTCTCCATATGATTTCAAAACCGTACCTTTATGTGTTTGCCCAGATTCTATATCTTTTCCATTTAGAAATTCTCTTGCTTCAGTTCCAAATTCTGCCATTTTAATTGAATTTCATTTCCAGCTTCATGCTTTGTTCAACACTACGATCCTTCAAATCGAATTTCCATAACATGTCCTACCATATCGAACTCTATTTGATTGCAATTTAAGGATTAAATAGGCTTAAAACAAAACTATGCACCGATTTTCAACGTTGTTCAACCTTTAACATAGTTTAACACATTCCACCGTCATTTTTCCATCATTCGACTTCCAACTCTGCATTTAACTTAATAACACGATCAAACAACCAATCGAATTCAATCATTACGATACTTGACATCGATTTCTCCCATCGTATAGAATACCATTAAATCCAAATTGCCGAGTTTTAAATATACATTTGCTCATTAAATCAGTACATAATTCTAAAAACACACTTTCATATAAACAAATTACTTACAGAAATCTTGTTCCTGGCCTGATTTCCAATCATTCGCCCTTTTTACAAAAGCCCATAGGCTTACAAACTTTGTTGTCCAAACCTCACCTCTCAATTTTCTGATCTATTTTTCCTTTGAGGCATATCAATTTATACAAATTTAATTGAACCAATTTTGGTTCATATCCATTTAATGACTCAAAAAACCCTCAAATATCTCAACAAAATCCTAAAATCACTCTTGAATCCCTAAGGATCCTCTCTCACCAAAAATTAATGAAACTAATTTCTAAATTAATATTTAGAAAAATCTCTCATCCCTTTACATCCTCAACTGACCAAATTCTCTCATATTCTCAAACATTTGAGAATTATTTACAATATTTAATTAAAAATACATAAAACCCACTCAAATCATTCATAAAAATCTAGCTCTTTTAAAAACTTAAAAACCCCTAAGTTTTAATAAATACAAAGTATTTCTCTTTGCCTAATGCTCATGCATCAGACTCCCAAGGTTGAAAATGATCATGATCTCCTGATCATAAGTTTAAGTCTTTGTCCGCCTGGATCCCACACTTTGTTCTGCAAGTTATCATCAATTTCCGCTATCGTATGTTGCTTTTCTCTAGGTATCCATATCTTATGCTGTCTTGCTCCACTCTATGTACTTTCACACTCTGTCTCTACCTTCATTTTGCTGCTGCTTCTCTTCCTTGCTGATGTCTTCCTCTGAGATACTTTCAACATGATTCTTCTGATTAATTCCATTTCTCTTTCCAATAAATCTCCAGGCTGCTGATTTCTTGCTTGCTTAGTTTTTACTCCTTCAGTTCCTACTTCTATGCTTGTTTCCATTCTTACCGCCGCCCCATCATCCATGCCCTCTTTTCTTCTGAAACAGAAAACTTCTTCTCTGCCTTCACCTATCAACAAATTATTGGACTGGTACATTGTGTACTCTCTTCTTCTATCTTCATCACTCTGCATCTGCAATTCCCAATTCTGAAACTGAGATTCTTCCTACACTAAATTTTGAGTATTCAGCATCATTTCCAACAACATAACGTCATCATCCCATGGATTTGAAATTTCCACAGAATTCTCATCTTTCTCCTTCATTTGACTGCTCAACTGAGTCAAATGTTTTTCAGACCTGCAATAACACCTGCATTCACAAAACACTTGTTAAAACAAACATTGCCTTATCCTCCTTTGCTAGCATTTAAGTGTGTTGTCCTGAATTTTCCATTTCAATCAGCACATCAGTATGCTGATTCTCTCTACCCAAAGAATTCTCTGAAAAATTCTCAAGACTGTCAACCAGTCCTTCCTTCACACCATCTGTTTCCATGATGTCTTTCTGTTCACTGAAATGAACTCTTTCTTCTGCTGCAATCTCCTTTTCATACTCTGAATTCTCCAACAAATATTCCAACAATGCAATTTCTCTGTGACATTGTTGAAGTACATCATCATCATTTACAGTCCTTGCATTCACACACAAACTTTCAGTTTGAAAATCAGAAAGTTCAACAGTTTCAACTGCTGGTTTATATACCGGCTCTTCAAGCTCATCCTCTTCTTCATTCACATGAACTTCCTCTTGTACTGTAACATCTTCACAAGATTGCACATCCTCCTTAGTAAAACCTATAATCACATCACAATTGTCAGCTACAAAAATACAAGATTTCACATTATCCAGCTGATCTGGATTTTCCCAATAACTCATCATCTGCTCGAGCTTCTTCAGCTCTTCTGTTAACTGCATGTTTATCTGTTGATCCCTCTTTACTTGTAGTCTTTTCCATTTCACTTTCTTCCTCATGTTCCAACCATGTCTCTGGTCTTTCATATTTTCCTGTAACAACTTCATCAATAACTCAAGATGAACTGTTATCTCAACTTTATCTTTCTCATACTCTTCGTCAGTCATCCATTTCAATATGCCATTTGCCTTGGCATCTTTCTCCCTCTTTATATTGTGGCCTCTCTCTGAACCTATGCTCTCTCCTTTATGAATTTCAGTATTCATCTTCTTCGCCATGAGTTTCTCACCCATGAGTTGCACCAAGCCTCTACAACAGCAAGCTCTCTTGCTGCCACTTACCTCACCAATCCCTTCCTCCGGATCTGTTCTTTTAGTAATCATCGGTCCTCTGCTGGAACCCTTCTAGCATTTCTCCATTGCTCCTTCATGCTTCACTCATCTACAAATTTATTCAACCTCTATTGAATCTTTAGGTTCTGCCACTCTCTCTTAGAATCCTTTGTTGGACTCCTTCATCACTGCACTCCAGTTGTGATCTTCTTCTTTCCGCTGAGACTTTCTTCAACCTGCTTGCAACCAAATTCTTCATAACCTTCAAACCAGAGTTAAATATCATCTGCAAACTCACCTTCAAGATCCTGTTGATCTCGCTTCACTTCTGCAACTGCACCACATCCATGTGCTGCAATCTTCATCAGTTTCAAAATCTCACATTTATTCACCACATGCAATTAACTCAATTTAAAAAAAATTGAATCTTCACACAGAACTATTCCAGCTCTGATACCAAAATGATGCAGGAAAACCCTGCAAACCCATAATCTCTCCCATACTATGCATATACCAATGCATCTCAAATAATTTCCCAAATGAAAATTCAAAGTCCGGCAATTATATACACTATCATTCGTGGAAGCTTGTAACCTTGATCCACAAATTAGTATGGCTTATGGGAACCATACCTCAAATCACTCATTCATTCAATCAAACCCAAAATTAAATAAAATCCCACTTTAAAACTTCCTACAGAAGCTCATCAAAACATATGATTTCAACATCACTCAACCCATAACCAGGGATTTATATAAACCTAACAAATCTCATTTCTCGATTCCAATTTAAATCCCAACAAGGTTATTTCACAGAAACCACCTTAAAACCCCAATGGTTTTATTTAAATTATCAACTTTTAATTAAGCCCCAAATTTAATCCATCTCAACTCAATCTTCGGATTAATTAAACCTCAAGACATATGAACATAATTCAAATTCAACAACCTACATGCCTTACTCAAATTTGACCAACGCCCACATGCCAATATAAAACCATGTTTGAAAGTTCAACCTGGCAAATTAATACCACTGCATATCAATATTATGCATCACAATATCAATGAGGTTCGAACTTGTTTGATTTAATTCCAATGAGATCCTTTTAAAAAAGAATACCAGCGCTCACAATTAATTTCAACCAAAATTCACTTTGATGAAAATTCAAAGTCCAACACAAAACGACAATCTGGCCCATGATATTTAACTTACCTCTCATCCAACCAATAACGCAGGACCCATTGCTCGGTAGTTGAGACCTTCACTACTCAATGCCTTCGATTTGATAATCAAGTTGGGTTTTAAAACAACACTGCCCTTTGCTTATAGATCTGTATTCTATGCATTCGGTTTATTCCAGCGTTTGGGAAATTGCATCTACATTCATTTGAGTTGAGGAACTGATGGTCATAACCATAAATCTGTGTTATATACTATTGATTATAACAACAAAGAACCAAACTCCATATCGACCAAAAAAACAAACAATCGATAGCTATCACATACACATCGATTTCTCTTTGCAAAATGATTCTGATCAGCTTATAACAAAATCGGTCACAGATTTTTTTAACTAGTACCAATGTCAAATGTATAATCACTGAACATACTCACACCAATCATCGATTCCACACAAGGAAAAAAAAACACTTACAGTTTACATATGAGACACATACTGGTAAGAATCGATTATCATAGAGAAACTCATGCGTACACTCCAGAACTAATGCAGCATTGGAATCAATAACTGTCATCACACACTTCAGCTTCCGGCTATTCGTTCCACTACTTCAACGCTGTGATTGGCTTTAAAATCTAATTTCTTCATAAAACTCATCGATTCTCTGTTGAATCCTGTTAAGCCTCAAAATTGTGCTTTCCTTCACCTCATTTTACCTCATTTTCCCTTGTCCATTTCTATCTTAGACTCAATTGATCAATGAATATAGTTAAAATTACTTCTAGAATGATTTACATGACTGACTTGTTGAATTTTGTGATTTTTTTCCATTGTAAAGCATTTTGACCAGAACTAGTTGCAGAATGCAGACATTTCGTAGCTAACCGGCGATTCTGCAGCTGCCTTCATGTTTGAGTATGTTCCAGGTGGCCTCTTGAGAAAAACCGCATATGAGCATGATCCACGTCATGTTTACATGGTTCGTTGCTCATCATGGAGGAAGAAATGAATTCTGGGTATGGTTTTGAACGTGGGGAACACATTTAGGAAGGAAGACTTCTATTAGGACTGTCTCAGTCCATATGTCTTTTCTTCTCTCCTTCACGCAACACTTTAAAGATATTCAACGTGATCCGATAAGGGAGAAAATTGTTCCCGAATTATTGTAATTATTGTTAATGCATTTTTGATTTATAAACTTTGGGAGACCTGAGGAGCCAAAGAGATTTAATGTTAGATTTGTCAAGTAGAGGTTGTTTAAACTCGTGTTAAGAATTCCCAAAATGCAGAGTGTTATGTTCAAACTATTTCCATCTTTAATTAGTTGCAGACAGTTATTTTCAATGTTTTTAATTTCAGAGTCAATGTCATTATGGTAGAGGGCCCCTGCCTCTTGCACGGATTTATTTTGCGTAAATTAGATAAGTTTCCTAGCTGCCTTTACGTTTTGCATTTGAATTTGTAGTTGTTTTAACTAGCTACTGTAGTCATATTCATTCTAACTCTTCCGCAAGAAGACACTCTTCCAACAGATTATAATGATGAATGTTGAATGACTATAGTATTGTAGGATTAGGAGTTAAATTTATAGTTGTTTTAACTA
Source organism: Pinus albicaulis (assembly GCA_034641835.2). NCBI lineage: Eukaryota > Viridiplantae > Streptophyta > Pinopsida > Pinales > Pinaceae > Pinus > Pinus albicaulis. The sequence continues at coordinate 88,507,199 of CM076571.1, read as the reverse complement.
GTTACTGTAGTTATATTCATTCCAGCTCTTCCACAAGAAGACACTCTTCCAACAGATTATAATGATGAATGATGAATAGCTATGGTACTGTAGGATTTAGTTGTAGTTTTTGCTGTTCACTATCACAGTCACACTTGTTCTAATCACTCTTCCACAAGAAGAAACTCTTCCAAGAAATTCTTAAGAAGTTCAAGACATGACCGTGATAATGAATGATTTAGTTGTGTTTGTACTAAGTATCATCTCTGTTCTTGCTCTTAAACGCTTGCCCAAGACATCATAATGACGAGTAGGGTATGGATATGATATCTTAGTTTTTCATTTGCTTTCAGTCTATTTGCTTACAATTGCACCCAATTACACAGTCAGAATTGTTCTATCTCTTCCAAAAGAAGGAAATCTTCCAAAATATCACTAATGATGAAAAAACAGATTGTGTAACTTCATAGAATAATGCATGTTAGCATAGTTAGAATGCTCCGGAGTTTCATTACATTTAACTCATGTTCAGTTACTTTGTTTCAAGTTTGATGATGACTTATAGTTCAACATTGTTCTAGTTTAGTGGCATCTTAGGTTCATTCTTAGATTAACTTATTGCACTTGCACTTCATATTCAACTTTACTATCCATTATTACCAAATTACTTCAGTTGATTAACAAGACAAGGATTCTCTCATTATTCACAAACCTCTTCTGTTCATATGTTCTTAAATCATTGATCTATAACCCATAATAAGACAACATTATTCTGACATCAAGTATCTATGACTCTCTCATCATTTTATAAACAAGAGCTCTTCCTCAAAAGAACTACTTTGGAAAAGAAACCAATAACTCTTGAGGAAGGTTTCCAGACATACAAATTGAATCTGGTAATAACTAGGAATTAGTCATAGAATAGAAGAGCTTAGAACAAAATGTTGCATCATGGTAAGATTAGTGTTTAACTGTTTAGCTAGAGGATTTGCATATTTAGTGATCATTTCTCAAGTTTAGTTTGTGTTTTGAATCATTTGTTTAAAAGTCATTATCAAGCTTTGATTTTATTTAGTCATAGTTTAGATTTAATTTTGCTTCAGTATTCCCAATTGCATTTGCCATTTGTCATTCCATCAATTAGGCTTAACTCTGTTTTTAATCACCAGCTTCTTTCCATTAGCTTTCTAGGCATTTTCCTGCAAACATAAAACCACCAAAAGACCAAAAACATCATAAATCATCACAAAATACCAAAAACATCATAAACACTACAAACAACGCATTAGGAAACAAGCACCTAGGTACATACATTACACTTCACTTCAAAGAACAGAAGCCATGAAATCCCGGTAGAAAATTAAATGAGCCTCAGATTTAGGAGATCAGATTGAGACCAAACATTTTGAGCGCCTGCTGCTCTGGGAAGGGAAATCAGGTGAACTTTTGTTTCTAGCATCCAAAATCCAGTCTTATGCGTAGGGGAGAGAGATTCATGTAAGATTATATAAGAGAAGCTTAAGTTTGATTTCTAGAACACCACTTGTTTCATCTAGACCTAGAATTAGTACACCTTCAACTCAAACCCATCTTCCATCCTTTACTGATCCTGGACTTTTAGAAGATCTAAGGTCACCTATTCCATTAGAGAAACTTTCCACTTCATCCACTGAACCTGCTATAGAAGAAGATCTAAAGACTCCTGTTAGGGACACAAACCTTTCTACTTCCACAGGAGAGTCAACCATGGCAGAAGAAGGAGGAGGAGGAGTTGTTAATGGAGAACACACATTATTTGGAGGAGGAGGTAGAGGTAGAGGTAGAGGTAGAGGTGCAGATGGAGGAAGAGGTAGAATAGGAAGCTCTTTTGGGTTCCCTATACTTGATGAAGAAACCAATACAACCATGAAAAACATTTCACCCTCTGTCCTTCCGAACTTCTATGGACTTAAAACTGAAGATCCTGAAACTTTCTTATTCGAATTTGAAGTACTGTGTAGAACTTATGACTATCTACAAGATGCTCAAAAATTGAAATTATTTCCTTCAACTCTGAAAGGAGCAGCATTGAAGTGGTTTATGAGTTTAAACAGTAGTTCTATTAGAACATGGGAAGACATGAAATAAGCATTTCTAGAGAGATACTTGGATTATTGTATGCCGGTTAATCATAAGGAAGAAGTGTTCAAGATGTTACAAAAAGAAGATGAAAACTTAGAAGATTTGTTGGAAAGATTTAAATACAACATAAAAAGGGCAAAAATGGAAAACCTAGATCAAGACACTTTAAAATCTCTTTTGTTGAAAACCATTAGGGATGAATGGTTGGATATCCTTAACATGATGGGAAAAGGGGATATATCACAACTCACATTACCTGAAATATATGAGTTATGTATCAACCTTTCCAGAGGGAAATCTAAAACTTCCAAAGGTCCAAGAGATCCTGCTCTTGCAAGGGCAAGTAAATCTGCTTCTGGGACAGTAAGTAGATCAGAAATAGGACATATGCTTGATGATTTTAAATCTGACATCTTAGGGAGTCTTAGTGAACAAATAGACACCCTCAAGATACAAAACAAGCAAAAGGTTGAATCTGATGCCTTGGCAATCTTTTGTCCCAAATGTAGGAAGAAACATGCCTTGAGAGAGTGCCCTTTGGATGTAAAAGTTGTAGAAACCTGTGTTATTTGTTCTGAGAAACATGAGACCAAGAATTGTCCTTCTCTTTCTGGTCTCAAGGCTGTTTTTCAAGAAGAAACTCCTACAGATTCCACAGAATCTCTTAACTTTGTATCTAGAAGACCTTGGCAGGGATCTCAGACACAGGGATTTCATGATCAAATGTATAATCAACCTCCACTTTGGAATTCTTGGCAGCAACCTTGGCCCCAATTTCAAAATCAATCTCAAGCTTGGGCACAAGGATCACAAGGTCCCTATGGAAGATACTCTCCATATTATCAATATCCACCATCCTATCCACCATATCCACATTTTTATCCTCAAAATTCCCAACAAAAATTTCCTCAAAATTTTCAACAAAATTTTCAACAAAATCCTCAACAACATCATCCGAACCAACCTCATCAAAATCAACCACTTCCATTACCATTCCCTCAAAAATCCAATCAATTGCCAGCTCAGCCCATACCAAACCCCAATAATAAGAACCCTCAGAATACATACATGATAGAAGGACAAAAATTTCCAACTTATTTAATTACTCCTCTAGACCTTAGTGATGTTCAACTTAGGTCTGGAAGGATACTTGAGAAGAGGAAACCTTCTGTGATCATACAAGAACAAGATAATTCTGAGGAAGACTCCCTACGGGTTAATAAAAGTCTTGAGGAAGATACATATTTTCAAGACCAAAACATTGAAAAACTAAAACAAAAAGATCCAATAAATCCAACTCCAGTATTAGAGCAACCATCCACATCTACTTCTATACCTCCCTTTCCGGAAAGACTACAAATTGATAAAGGTGTAGAAAAACAAATAATGGTTCCTAATTATGATTTCTTAGATGAATTGAGAAATGTTTTCATTAAAATTCCATTATTGCAGGCCATCAAGGAAATCCCAATTTTAGCCAAAACAATAAAGGAGTTGAGTATGAAGACAACAAGAAAAAGAATAAGAGGAACCAAGAAAATTCAACTGGTAGGACAAATAGCAGACATTATGATGGGAAAGATAGCTATTCCAAAGTACCTTGACCCAGGAAATCCAGTTGTCAAAATTCACATCAACAGAATTGAAATTCAAAACACACTCATTGACTTAGGAGCAGCAATAAATATCATGAGTAGACAAATCATGGACAAACTGAAACTTCCTAATCTTCTCTTTACACCCACACTATTACAATTAGCAGATAGATCTGTGATCAGACCAGATGGGGTAATAGAATACATTCCAGTGTCCCTAGACTCTTGGGAGTACTCTGTGGATTTCATGATCCTAACACCCAAGAATAATCTAGGAGGCCATCCTATTATACTAGGAAGACCTTGGTTAGCTACAGCTGATGCTTTTATTAGCTGTAAGTCTGGTGATATGTATATTTCTGATGGTAGTTCAACAAAGAAATTCACTTTATATCCTCCAGCTAGGACAATTACAGATCTAGATGACACTCAATGGATAGAGGATGAAGAATATTTACAACCACTCTTCACAATTTCAGAAATTAGTGAAGATAATCAAATTCTGAACACTCTAGAAAACTTTGAATCCTCTCCAGAACACAAACATGAATCATTTCAAGAGGGATCCAATATTGAGTTTTTGTCATCTAGGCAGATGTCTCTTCATTCTATGGACAAATTTGGCAGCTCTACAAGTGAAATTTTTCCAGACAAAACCTTGAACATAAACAAAAACCTAGAAAAAACTCAACAAGAAGAGTTAGTCAAAGTATTACAGAGACATTCTTCTGCATATGCATGGGAATACATTGACATGAAAGGGATAAGTCCCAAGACTTGTACTCATCACATCTATATAGAGGCAAACTGCAAACCAATCAGACAGCCTCAAAGACGGATGAATCCAAATCTTAGGGAAATTGTCAAGGAAGAACTGCAAAAATTATTAAATGTTAATTTCATCTATCCTATTTCAGATAGTCAGTGGGTTTCTCCTTTAGTAATTGTACCTAAGAAAAATGGAAAATGGAGGGTGTGTGTTGACTATCGAGAACTGAATAAAGCTACTCTTAAAGACCATTTTCCCTTACCTTTCATAGATCAAGTATTAGATACATTAGCAGGTAAAAAGTACTTTTCATTCCTGGATGGATTTAGTGGTTACAATCAAATCCAAGTAGCACTTAAAGACCAAGATAAAACCACATTTACTTGTCCTTGGGGTACCTATGCCTACCGAGTATTGCCATTTGGATTGTGCAATGCACCTGCAACATTCCAAAGGGCAGTATTAGGAATTTTTTTTGATCTGATACATGACTGTGTAGAGGTGTACATGGATGATTTTACAGTTTATGGGGATACATTTGAAGAGGCTTTAGAAAACTTGGAAAAGGTCTTAAAAAGATGTCAAGAAGCAAACCTTTCACTTAGTCATAAAAAATGTTTTATGATGTTTACTGAAGGTATTGTTTTAGGGCACCACATTTCAGGGGATGGGATTAGAGTTGATGAGGCGAAAGTTGAAGTTATTTCTAACCTATCCATTCCAAGTTGTCAAAGATATGTTAGAAGTTTTCTAGGATTTACAGGGTATTATCGGAGATTTATAGAAAACTTCACCAAAATAGCATCTCCACTCTTCAAATTACTTACCAAAGATTGTGAATTTAAGTGGACTTCTGATTGCCAGTTAGCTTTTGAAACCCTAAAAACCAAAATTTATGAAGCACCTATATTAAGGGGACCTAACTGGAAGTTACCTTTTCATATCTCAACAGATGCTTCCGATACAGCTCTAGGAGCAGTATTGGGACAGAAAGATTTAATTCCCTATGCCATCTATTATATCAGTAAAAATTTGACTCCTGCAGAGTTAAACTATACTGTAACTGAAAAAGAGTTTTTAGCCGTTGTTCATGCCATTAACAAATTTAGACACTATATAACAGGCTATGAAACTTTTATTCACACTGATCATTCTGCCATTAGATATTTAATGAATAAATCAATCACTAATGGTAGAGTTATAAGATGGTTGTTATTATTGCAAGAATTCAACATTACTATTTTAGATAGGCCTGGAAAACAAAACACTGTGGCTGACTTCCTGTCTAGAATTCAAAATATCAAAGATGACACTCCGGTTGAAGATCAATTTCCTGATGAATATCTTTTTGCAGTTTCTACTCAAACTCCATGGTTTGCTGATATTGCTAATTATTTAGTTTCAGGAAAATTTCCCTCAATTATGAATGCAAGGGATAAAAGAAAAATCATTAATGATAGTGCAAGATATTCATGGGTCGCTAATGAGTTGTACAAGACAGGTCCATATTTGATCATTAGAAGGTGTGTTCGTGAAGATGAGATGCCTGAAATTCTCAAGGCATGTCATGATGAACCTTGTGGCGGACACTTTGCAGATAAGAGGACAGCCTATAAGATCCTTAATTTAGGATATTATTGGCCATCTTTTTTTAAAGATGCAAGGGAGTATGTCAAAAGGTGTGACAGTTGCCAAAGGGTAGGGAAACCTTCTCCTTCAAGTGAGATGCCATTACAACCTCAGGTACACATTGAACCTTTTGAAAAATGGGCTTTGGATTTTGTAGGACCTATTAGTCCTCCATCAAGACAAAAGAAATATATATTAGTTTGCACCGATTATGTTACTAAATGGGTAGAAGCTAAACCATTACTTGTTGCTAATGAATCATCTGTAGTTACTTTTCTTTTTGAGGATATTTTCACTCGTTTTGGTGTCCCAAGGGAAATTGTTACAGATCAAGGAGCTCAATTTACATAAAGGCTAGTGGAGCAAATGATGGAGAAGTACAAAATCAGACATAGAACATCTACTCCTTATCATCCACAAGCAAATGGTCAAGTGGAATCCACTAATAAGGTCATTGAAGGAATCCTAACAAAGACTGTTCATCTACATAGAAGAAATTGGGTAGATAGGCTTCCTGAAGCCTTGTGGGCCTATAGAACTACATGGAGAAACACAACAGGCCATACTCCTTATGAGCTTGTTTATGGAAAGCAAGTTTTGTTTCCCATAGAGTTCCAAATTCAAACATTCAAGATGGCAGTTCAGCTAGGACTTTATCTAACGGAGGCACAAAAGCATAGACTGGAGCAAATTAATAAATTGGATGAGATCAAACAAGATGCAATTCAGAAAACAAGTCTAGTCCAACAGCAAAGGGATAGATGGCATGACAAGTACATCAAGGAGAAGAAATTCAAAGAGGGTGACTAGGCTCTCTTGTTTGATTCAAAATTCAAGGATTTTCAAGGGAAATTTCAGACACATTGGCTTGGGCCATATGAAATTGTTCGAATTTTTGATAATGGGGCAGAAAAAATCAGAACTATAGATGAAGAAGAGGTCACTTTTCTTGTGAATGGTCATAGACTGAAGCTATACCACAAGCCACTCTCAAGAGAAGAGTTTGTCAAGAAGTTCCAAGAAGACAATGATGTGAAGTTAATGAAGAAGAGCCTCTCTTCTTCATCAACTTGATTAAATTTTCTGAAGCATTTCTCTTTTGAAAAAAATAAATAAATAAAGGTATAAACATGAAAACCAATCATTGATTGGCATGTTTATACAGAAAAGATAGGGTGAAAATCAGAGTCTCTCTGACACTCTAACTTTTCCCATTTTTGTTTTTATAAGCAGCTGTTATAAAAATCATAAGTTCAGTTCCATGGTGCTTATGATTCATTTCATTTCACTCCATCCACTTATTCATCCATACTCCATCTCATCCATCATTCATATTTCACTCCATTCCACATTTCATTCATCTCATTCCATCTTCCATCCATCTCATTTTCATGTCAAAATACAAAATTTGATATCTTGCTGTAAGTGAATAAAATATGTCATGAATTGCAGTACAGCCTTATGTTCCTTCATTCCATTTCATGAACTGAATCCATTCCATTTTATTATCCATTTCATACACATCATAATCCATCATCCATTTTCATTCATACCACATAACATTTCACCCATACTCCAAAAACATTCCATTTTCATGATTAAAGTGCTCTACAGGAACATTCTGTAGCTCAGTGGACATTCTGCAGTTGATCAGCCTTTCTGCAGCCAGACAGTCTTTCCGCAGCTATAAACCCTGAAGGTATCAACCAGCAGACATCAGAATTGCAACAAAGTGACCCAGTGTATTCATGAATCAAAAGCATCAAGAAAATTATGAAGACTCCTCCAAAGGTGAACAAGAAGACAAAGGCTACAAAAATCAAATGAAAGGCAGAGGTAACAAGTTTAAATTATAATGGCATTTCATAAAATTTTAGCATAGTTTAGTTATGGATTGTTCGAAAAGGTTGTTTTAATTTTTTTTATTGATCAACACCAATAAACCCTCCACAGACTTTGGATTAAAATCTTCCATTTCAAATTTCATATCCGATATCATTTAAGCGGTTAAAAAAATGGCCGAGGTATTTGAATTCTCCACGTCTCTTAACCAAATCATTCAATGATGATTCCCTCTGCCGTCGCAAAATCCTCCGCCGTCTCTTCAATCATTAATACAATCCCTCCACCTTACTCCACTACTCCATTCCGTGACCACTGCCATAACTTCATTCTGTAGCCGGCATTCCATTCCGAAGACGGAGATATTATTATCACCGAGAGCAGAGCCAAAGGATATCAGTTTGAATAGCATTGAGCATTGTAAACGCAGAACAGAGCAGAAGGGTAAATTTGGAAGTATAACAGTGTGAGGACTTGAAGCCACTTGATCCCGTGGGCAGATAAAATATCACTGTGGACGGAGTTTGAAGCATTTTCACTATAAACACATAATTGTAGCAGTGTGGAGTTTGAAGTCTTTTGTTACCAAAAGACAGAGGTGTTAAAATTGAAACCATTTGCTACCAAGAGCCAGAGGTATTGCACAAAAAGAAATTTGAAGCCATCTGCCACTGTCTATCAGAGACATATCAGCTCGAAATTTGAAACTTCTTTCATTATCAAACAGAGGCATATCACTCCAAAGTTCAATTGTCAACAGAAGCATATCAGTCCGAGGTTTTGAAGGCATTTGTCATTATCAATCAGAGGTATGTCATTATGAATTTTGGAGCTATTTTCATTTAGAACTTGAAGTCCTTTCAATTCAAAGGTAAAAGTCATTGTTTTTTGGGTAGAAGATTGTTTATTTGAACATTGAAGAATCAATAATGGGTTTAATTGTAAGAACCGAACCAGTGGGTTCAAAATATTTAGAAGGCTACCCACAATGCAAAGAAATGTTACAACAAATAGGATGGCTTCATTTTTTGGAAAAAATTAATGGCTTCCACAAGGAAGTCACTAAAACATTTGCAAGATCATTTCAAGGAACCGAAGTTGAAGTGGGGGATGTCAAGTTTACTGTCACTGAAGTTTTTATTGCAGAGGCTACAGGGTTGCTCAGAACTAGAGAGAGATGGTTTAAAAATAGAGAATTCCACAATGACTCCTGGAAACAAATTTTAAAATCACCAAATATGGATGTTAGTGTATTCAAGAAAGGAATTCCCAGCTCTGCATTGAAAAACAAATGGAGAAACATACTACTTCTTTTGCAAAAATTTGTTACATGTGAGGGTAGATATGGGACATTTTATGTCTACCACATTAGACTAATGATGCATTTTCTGGGAGAAGACTTAAACCTACCATATTTCTTGCTTCAAAGTCTAAAGAAGATGGCTTCTTGTGTTCAGAGAAGAGTTCAATTTTTAGAGACAACCCTGTATCATCATGGTTTGGTCAAAATTTTGATTGAGCATCATCTAGCTAAAACAAATGATACATGGGATGATTTCTTAATAAGAAATCATTTTGAAGAAGCAAAAGAACCATCACCTGAACCACAACCTACAAGAAGAAGTAGGAAATGGAGGGCTTCAGAAGTTGAAATTGATAAAACAGTCCAAGAAAGCAGTGAGGAAAACATTTTATAGAAGTTGACTCAAATCAAGAGGCAAATTAAGGAAGAAAAGGTAATCAGGAAATCTGCCATGGAGAAAGGAGAGGGATCTTCTCAGCCTATAAGAAGCCACAGATTAAAAGGGAAACTGAAGAAAACACTAATCAAGCAAACAGGGGTAATCAATATAGAAGATGAAGAAACATCCATTGAAGAGGATGTTGAAGAAGATTTTTATGAGGGAACCCTTGAAGTTGACCCTGCTCAACAGGAAATTTATGACTATGTAGAAACTTTGGAGAGGAGAGCTACAGAAAGCAGAGAGAGAACCCCCAGTCCTCCACTGTCTGAAATAGATATATTAAGAAGGGATAGGTATGAGTTGGAATTACTGAATAGACACATCAAAAATGAGAATGAAATTCTCAAGGATCAAATCAAGCTCAAAACTGATATGAACTCAACCTTATCCCTGCATATAGACAAAGTGGAGAAGACCAATGAGAAGTTGAAGACAAGGAACAAAAAGCTAATCAGGGCACTCACCAACCTCAGGTTCAAACTTGTTATCAGGAAACCCAGAAGACCTCTAGCTTCCATACAAAGGAGAAGAAGGGGATTAGATGTCCTTGCAGAAGCCTCTGAATTCATAGGATAATTTGCATGAGGACATGCAAAGAGACAACAGTGGGGGTATGTTGAGCCTCAAAATTGTGCTTTCCTTCACCTCATTTTACCTCATTTTCCCTTGTCCATTTCTATCTTAGACCCAATTGATCAATAAATATAGTTAAAATTACTTATAGAATGATTTACATGACTGACTTGTTGAATTTTGTGATTTTTTCCATTGTTAAGCATTTTGACCGGAACTAGCTGCAGAATGCAGACATTCCGTAGCTAACTGGTGATTCTGCAGCTGCCTTCATGTTTGAGTATGTTCCAGGTGGCCTCTTGAGAAAAACCGCATATGGGCATGATCCACGTCGTGTCTACATGGTTCGTTGCTCATCATGGAGGAAGAAATGGATTCTGGGTACGGTTATGCACGTGGGAATACATTTATGAAGGAAGACTTCTATTAGGACTGTCTCAGTCCAGATGTCTTTTCTTCTTCACGCAGCCACTTTAAAGAATCCTAACGTGATTCGGATAAGGAAAGACATTGTTTCTAAATTGTTGTAATTATTGTTACGTGCATGTGCTTTATAAACTCTTGGGAGACCGAGAGCTAGTTAGAGATTTGATGTTAGATTTGCTGCTAGATTTTGTTTAAACTCTGTGATACATTCCTGAAAACGCAGAGTGTTATGTTCAAACTATTGCATCGTTAATGGAGTAGACAAAGTTATTTTGAAGGCGTGATTTAATTTGGAGTTGAATGTCGTCAAGTGGTAGAGGGCCCCTGCCTCTTGCACGGATTTATTTTGCGTAAATTAGATAAGTTTCCTAGCTGCCTTTACGTTTTGCATTTGAATTTGTAGTTGTTTTTTTAATTAGTTACTGTAGTCATATTCATTCTAACTCTTCCACAAGAAGACACTCTTCCAACAGATTATAATGATGAATGTTGAATGACTATAGTATTGTAGGATTAGGAGTTGAATTTATAGTTGTTTTAACTAGCTACTGTAGTTATATTCATTCCAGCTCTTCCACAAGAAGACACTCTTCCAACAGATTATAATGATGAATGATGAATAGCTATAGTACTGTAGGATTTAGTTGTAGTTTTTGCTGTTCACTATCACAGTTACACTTGTTCTAATCACTCTTCCAAGAAATTCTTAAGAAGTTCAAGACATGACCGTGATAATGAATGATTTAGTTGTGTGTTTGTACTAAGTATCATCTCTGTTCTTGCTCTTAAACGCTTGCCCAAGACATCATAATGACGAGTAAGGTATGGATATGATATCTTAGTTTTTCATTTGCTTTCAGTCTATTTGCTTACAATTGCACCCAATTACACAGTCAGAATTGTTCTATCTCTTCCAAAAGAAGGAACTCTTCCAAAATATCACTAATGATGAACAAACAAATTGTGTAACTTCATAGAATAATGCATGTTAGCATAGTTAGAATGCTCCGGAGTTTCATTACATTTAACTCATGTTCAGTTACTTTGTTTCAAGTTTGATGATGACTTATAGTTCAACATTGTTCTAGTTTAGTGGCATCTTAGGTTCATTCTTAGATTAACTTATTGCACTTGCACTTCATATTCAAATTGTCATCCATTGCACAATAAATTACTTCAGTTGTTAGGATTAACAAGACAGCCTTCATTATTCACAAACCTCTTCTTGTTCTAAAATCCCTAATTGATCTATAACCCTATGAACAGAAGACAACATTATTCTAAGGCCTGAAATATCTCTGTAATTTCCTCATCATTTTATAAACAGAGCTCTTCCTCAAAAGAACTACTTTGAAAAAGAAACCAATAACTCTTTGAGTAAAGGTTCTATGACATACAATTAAATTGCAGAATAGAACTAGGAATTAGTCATAGAATAGAAGAGCTTAGAACAAAATGTTGCATCATGGTGAGATTAATGTTTAACTGTTTAGTTAGAGGATTTTCATATTTAGTGATCATTTCTCAAGTTTAGTTTGTGTCATTTGCCTAAAAAGTCATTATCAAGCTTTTTATTTTATTTAGTCATAGTTTAGATTCTTCTTCAGTGTTTCCAATTGCATTTGCCATTCCATACATTAGGCTTAACTCTGTTTTTGACCACCAACTCTTTTCCATTAGTTTTCTAGACATTTCCATTGTGAACATAAAAATCAAGACATTTCCATTGTGAACATAAAAATCACCAAAAGACCAAAAACATCACAAAACACTACACACAACGCATTAGGAAACAAGCACCTAGGTACATATGGTACACTTCACTTCAGCAGTTTACAAATCCTGGTTGACAATTAAATGAGCTCAGTTTAGGAGACTAGATTGAGACCAAACAAATCCTTCACAAAATTTTAAACTGCAATTATAAACAAATTTCTCCATATGATTTCAAAACCGTACCTTTATGTGTTTGCCCAGATTCTATATCTTTGCCATTTAGAAATTCTCTTGCTTTAGTTCTGGATTCTGCCATTTTAATTGAATTGCATTTCTAGCTTCATGCTTTCTTCAACACTACGATCCTTCAAATAAACTTTCCATAACATTTCCTACCATATCGAACTCTATTTGATTGCAATTTAAGAATTAAACAGGCTTAAAATAAAACTATGCACCGATTTTCAACGTTGTTCATCCTTTAACATAGTTTAACACATTCCACAATCATTTTGCCATCATTCGACTTCCAGCTCTGCATTTAACTTAATAACGTGATCAAACAACCAATCGAATTCAATCATTATGATACTTAACATCGATTTCTCCCATCATATGCAGAATACCATTAAATCCAAATTGCTGAGTTTTAAATATACATTTGCTCAATAAATCAGTACATAATTCTGAAAACACACTTTCATATAAACAAATTACTTACAGAAATCTTGTTCCTGGCCTGATTTCCAATCATTGGCCCTTTTTACAAAATCCCGTAGGCTTACAAACTTTTCTGTCCAAACCTCACCTCTCAATTTTCTGATCTATTTTTCCTTTGAGGCATATCAATTTATACAAATTTAATTGAACCAATTTTGGTTCATATCCCTTTAATGACTCAACAAACCCTCAAATATCTCAACAAAATCCTAAAATCACTCTTGAATCCCTAAGGATCCTCTCTCACCAAAAATTAATGAAACTAATTTCTAAATTAATATTTAGAAAAATCTCTCATCCCTTTACATCCTCAATTGACCAAATTCTCTCATATTCTCAAAAATTTGAGAATTATTTACAATATTTAATTAAAAATACATAAAACCCACTCAAATCATTTATAAAAATCTAGCTCTTTTAAAAACTTAAAAACCCCTAAGTTTTAATAAATACAAAGTATTTCTCTTTGCCTAATGCTCCTGCATCAGAAAGCCATTCCACCATGGGAGGATAACTGCACCAACATTGTCATAGGCTTGGGAGGGCAGCCTTTTACATCTATGGAGGAGGTAGCCATTGCATTGGAGGAAATCACTAATGCAGCCATACAAGAAGAAAACCCCAAGTTCCACCAAGGTATGAATGAATTTCCACTTTTCATTTCAGCAAATAATTTAAGGGAATGTAGAAACTCACATGTAGAGGTCCAAGAATCTACATAATTTTCTATTCTAGAGCACCATGATTGCGTTGTGTTGTGCAAAGGGTTCAAGGAGGAGATGGACCCTCATCCTCATACATCTTGGTTGAGTTGCATTCAGCCATTGAGGTTGTAGTGTGAACTTTTGGAGGATGGAGGGAACCATGACACCCCCATGAAAAACAATGAAACAAATTTTAAACCGGAGGATGAAACAGTTGCTACACCATTGGAGGAATTAGCAGTGCTGTTAAACCTAGATGGAGAGGAGATGTTACATCCATCACAATTGAGTCCTCATGGATCCAACATAATCATGGGTGAGAGATCTTCTCTAGGAGGTCTCCAAGGATTTTCATTTCAACATTCCATGAAATGCAAAGGGGAAGATATGGCTTGGAAGAATGGAAACCCTCATGGGAGGAGTACCAAAGGAGGAAGAAGGAGAAGACATACACAAGGAGTTGAGTGGGTGTGGATGAGGAGCAAGAGGCTGACTTTCCACTTACAAATATATGATATGGGGCAGCAAGAGGCTTGGCTGCGTTGGCTCCTCTTGAAGGAGTTTGGCCATCACTTGGTGTATCCTCTTTTCAGGAGGATGGGAGTGGAGAAGAGGTGGTAGGATGTTTACATCATTGAGCAGCAGAGAGTAGGGATACATGGAGATGATATGGCATACATATCAGTCATGATACCTTCATCACGTGAGTTACATTATGTGAGCATGAGGAGGCAACAAGGACTTGAATTGCTTGAACTATCTTGGAGAGAGCACAAGAAGATTTGTTCTCATATGATGTATGGTGTTGCAAGAGTAGAAGAGGGCACTCTCATAGTGCAAATGGATTACTCCTTAGCTTGGACTGATCAGGAGGCATTTCCATCTTGGGAGAAGCTTCATATTTGTGGCAGCATCACTAGAGGTGTTCTTGACAAGGATCATGTCAAGAGACAAAGATTGGCATGGACAAGAGCCTTTTTGCATGAGCTCACAACGCTGACACTTGGGAGCAGGGTCACATACATGGATCCATCTATCATATTACCTCCAGCTTATGGTAAGAGCCCTGTGTTTACATTTTCTGATTTACATACTCTTATCATTATGTTGCAATGCAGGGCTCCTCAAAGGGGTAGATTTTTCATGTTGCTCCTGTTTCGGGAAATAACTCCCTAGAGGTCGTTGGGTCAAAACCTCCACAGATCAGGGCATGCTATTCAAGAAGGACTCACACAACCACAATTATATGCTAAAAACTATATATTATAGATTGTATAACTCACCTGTAGATCCTACGTTTGATGTAGATCCCGCGGGGTCCAAGCCCCCAGCTACCCTTCTTCCTCTTCAACCTGGAAATCAAGAAGAGACATGCATGGAAATCTAGTTGTACGACATATATATTTCCTAAATGTCAGTGTAATCCATGTGAAAAATCATATAAACAATAATAAATTCTTAATTAACAATCTTTTCACATATGCAAGCAGATGTTAACACGTGAATTTAGGAACAAGATGGTTCTTCTTCATTACGAATAGCATGTACAATAATAGAAAGGTGGAGAGATCACCTGAATCCTTCCATGATATTCGAACAGACCATCGTCTGGATCCGTCCCGCCCTTGCCTCACTAGGATACTTTCAAGACTTGTGCACACGAGATGACATATAAGCTGATGAACATCTCCAGGAAACAAGGGTTTCCTGTAAAAATATGGGAAGTGCAGGAGGCACGAGAAATCAAACTTGAATTGGGCTCCAACAAAGTATAATGTCTATAATTTTCTCTCTCCCTTAGGCCATGCACATGAGGGGCTTTTATACTCCCTCAAAGTAGTTTCAGTCTGTTAGAAATATTTGGCCACGGGCTGTGGTGGTTGAATTACTGGAATAACCATCAACCCAACCTCGAAAATAGGGATTTTTATATATATTTTTAATGATTTTAATGGCATACACGGAAAATTCTGGGCATACCCGCGTATGGGATTTTAAACACTGTTTTTTATGAACTTTATTCAAGTCTGTGGGAATGGGTTCCCAAGGCCAAAGAGACAATCATGAATCACATGAGGGTGAAAAATGATGCTATAACAGATGCCCCCTAATATATGAGGTCAGAAGGGGTACATGATGGCCGAAATGTATTATGTGCATAGAAAGAACTTCGCGAGGACAAGAGAGGACTTCACCAGATCTCAGCCTGCCCAAAAACCAATGAAAGAAAACAGAGATTCAGCTCATGTCTGAGGCGGGCATACCCATGCTCAGTCAAAAATATATCCATATAGAAAGTATAGAAATAGATCCAGAATGTATACAAGTATAGCTGAACTGAAAGTACACAATGAATCAACTGAGCACGGCCCGTAAGTACAAGTCAGAATCAATGTCCAAGTATCACATATATCAAACTGATCAATAGTGCTGAAAATGGATGTCTGATCACAAAAGTAACTGAATCTCTAGGTACCAAATCATAAGGGGTGGAACACATGGTACAATCACGCAAATCGGGAGCCAACATATAGGATGTTGCTGTACTGACACTGGAACATATAAGGGTGGATGGCATCACTGGTAGAAACTAAATGGACTATCAAAAGTGAACCGAAAGATGCTGATGCAACCCAAGGTCTTCACCGATCTCGATGGCACAATTCTACACAATGGGAATAAATGAGCTGAAGTCGACCATGTGAGAAATCGTTTGATTACCGGTTAATAATGTATACCATTAACAAACATGAGACAACCCACCGATAATGAAAATGAGTGTCAAGGTGCCCCAGTACAATCTAACAAGTGCGAATGAATGAGTTGAAGTCGAACACTTGGAAGAATATACCAATCAGGAGGCAATGATGAACCCCCACTGTCGATAGCAAAGAGTCTGCCACTAATGACTGCAAACCCTAAGGTACTGAAAAAAGACTCTAGACCTTATTCCCAGAGAAATGAGTCAGATTTGATGGGAAAAGATCTGCTGGAAGGAAGGCATTAAGGCATCCCACATCAATCCAGTGTGAGTGTAACCTGCAGGCCAAGATTTGGAAGGAATCAGACGAAGCAGAGTGACAGAACCAAATTGAAGTATGTTTCCGACATGCACAAGATGAAGCTAGTGCACGGAAGAAACCCTCTGAACCAACCAATAATGAAAGTTGACATAGAGGCGAGATATCCACCGATAGGGTCAAATGGAAATCAAGGTACCACACGAATCCCAAGTGTGATAATGTATGCTGACGTCGAACACAAGGAAAACCACTCAGTCAAAGATCCATAATGATGATCAAATGCTGAGCACAAGGTCACCTATCAATGATGGAAATAGGGCTAGGGTGCAGCTCTAGGTTTACTCTCAGAGCAATATGTCGTAGTCGATGAGAGACAAACCTGCCAGCAAGAAGTCAATGGAGGCCTTCTCAAACCAGCACAAGCAAAAGACCAGAACATCTGATGTGATAGAACAAGATACTAACAAGACCAGGTAGGCCGACTGAAATAATGAGTCAAGAGACACCGCAGAATGGCCGACTCTGGTTAGACTTCCCTTGAACAAAAGCACGACTCGTGATGACCATGGCAGTAAAAATGACACTGTATAAGTCTGTTATGCAGGAGGTAAAAACAAACTCTCCATATGATTGGAAGAGATAACCAATCGGGGGAGGATTGACTAGTGAAACAAGGAAAAAGTTGAACCTAGGTCAAAACTAAAACCATCCCAAATGAAGGAAATATATAACTGTATGTGCTTTTTTCAAGGGTGACAAACTGATACTATACTGCCATCAAATTACGAAGTAACATCCCGTTCCCGTTCTTTTTGTTATATTTGATTTTTTTGTCTTTTTCATATAATAAGCTTGAAAAGAATAAAATAATGCTATGGTACAATGGATAGAATGAGTATCAAGAAAAAAATGCACTAGTTCCTGGGATAGGAACGATCCTATGCATAATGCAAGGTGGCGGAAACTGGTAAGCGATACTCAAAGGAATTTTCCATCCATGGGTAAAAAGGGTGTCAAGTCGCGATAGCTAAGTGCCTGCAATGGTTAACTTGTACAAACAGTCAAGGTCAAAAGATGGCTTAAAAATCGAGTCCAAATGAAGCCGACTAAAGGCCAGGAAAAACAAGTAGCCAATATGCAATTCAGTAGTACAACTCAACAACACCAGGGAGCCTCTAGGGTAATAGCCAGAAAAATGATAGTGAAGAAGAAGAAGAATGAAGCTTCAACACATAAGTCAAAAGAGGACTCCCGAGCCTACATAAAACACAACATGGGCAACAAGTGATAGCGAGGAACTAACTAGGAAGCCCATGTAAAGGAAGGCTCTACCACCAAGTCATGATTAAATAATCGGCGAGTGAAATGGGTGAAATACTCATGACCTGATGGGATTGACCCTATGGCAAGTGATCAGAATGGAGGCTAGTATGAAAAATGCAACGGAAAGTGGATTTCCTAACCTATATGCCAGTGAAGATCATATACCTGCCATGACAGGTCAGCAATCATGGATCAAAAACCGGAAAAATCTCAACTTCATCAAAATGTACCTGAAAATATACCAATCTGGGCACTTACAAGCATCTGGGTTATGCAACTTAAGATAGATTGAAAAAATAGGCATAACAAATTTTTGCAAAAATTTTCAATTTCTGGGCATAAATACACATGTTACCTCACATTTGGTTCATTGTTACTTGTTGATTTGGGAAAAAGAGCTCTGGCGGAAAACCCTCTTTCGTCAAAACAGGAGCAATCAGTGAGCAAACTTCGCCGAATTAGTTAGGTAAGCTCTTAATCCATCATTATTATCAATTTTGTCCATTAATAGATTTAAAATTCGGGAATTTCATCGTAGAAATATTTTTTTTAATTTATGGCTCTACGCATACGCGGGTTCATATGGACCAAGCTGCGTATATACGCGACTGTGTACAGGGTAAGTCACGTATGCGCAACCCGAAATGTAAAAAAGCATTTCTAATGGAAAAATGAATGAATCTTTCAGGATGAATATCACCTAGAGGGAACGTGAGCATAGTGAAATTGATAATGAAGTAATGCAAGATCAATTATCGCTCAATATCCTCCGAAATTGTGGATTGCTAAAATTTTTCAAAATGCCAAATATGAAGAGTAATGTCCGGTTACTTGAAATGCTAGTAAATTATTGGGAACCGGAGGAAGATTGCTTCGTGATAGATCAAATGCCCATACACATAGATGTAGAAGAAATCTACTTCATTACTGGACTCTCGCGGAGGGGAGACCCAGTATATTTGCACATCAAGCCTTTGGGAGGGCTTACCATGGATGACTATGTCCACGTCTATTGTGTAGAGGGGTCCAAGAAAGTAGGGACTCAGATTGCTATAAAATATTTGAGAGATCTACACATGAAGATTCTCCTATTCACCATTGGTAGGGTAGCAGGATTTTCTTCCTTGCATCAGGCATCCAGGACTCATATGAGCATAGTTGTGGAATGCCTAGCTCACATGTATGATTGGTGTATAGCTCTACTAATGAACATGAAGCAACAACTGACTTCCATCCAGAAAGAAAAAAAAAACATTTCAGATATGGAACCATCTTGATGACATTCTTATTTGAGAAGATTCCTGGGCTTTGACCCAAAGTGATCTCTTCAATCAACAGCCCAAGAGACCCAAGAATTGCCCAATGGGCAGATCTGATGAAGAGACTGGGGGGAAGTGAAGTTCCCCGAACCACCTGGGATGATGAGTTCTTCCAATGGTGGGGAGAACAAAGCATCGCCGTGGAGGACTACCGCTATGCCAGGATGGATTTCCGCGGTGATCCAGACCTTGCCCTTCCACCTGGCTCAGCATGGGGCACAATCGGTAAGATTGCAATTTTTTAATTATATGATTTTTTTTGGATTTTTTCAATATATATGAAAAAATGTGAAAACAAAACATGTTTTTGATTGGATTCAAAATGACTTACAATATTATGATGATCATTATACAGATATTGGACCAGCTCGTCCTGAAAGCTACCCATGGCATAAGCGCCGCAGAGGCGAGGCGGATACTATAGACTCAGACAGGACCCTCCATGCTGTACAGAGGAACTTGGAGGGTTTAACTCGCCAAGTGCCTATGGCTGCAGTGGAAGATCTACCCGAGGCCATCCAGAGACGGGTAGTGGAGTACCACTTGATTGGGTGCGATTATTCCGTTGAGTCTCCACTGCGATCGTGTTCTATAGGAACACGAATTTTGGGCAGGGACCACAGGAGTAGATGGATATTATTACCGGATGACTATATATTTTTTGATACTGAACATGATCGGGCATAAGCCCTAATTTTGTATGAGTTATGGATCCAAATTTTGTATATTTTTTTTAAAACTCTAATGAGATATATATATACAGTGATTTATGATGTGATGTGACAAATGTATAAAAATGCATGATGTTTTTTATGATTAAATTTTAATGTATGGAATGATTAATATGCCAATCAATTGCTTGATTAGCTAATGAGTCTGCCATCCAATTGTTTGCTCGAGGAATGTGAATGAATGTTAAAAATTGAAATGATCTTTGTAACAAACGTACCCTCAAAAATAACCGGAGTAAAAATGGATCTCGAACCTGTTAAGTATTGTTCAACTGCAACACCACCAGCTGGGAGTCCAAGAAAACTACCAACAAATCAACACCCAAAGATATTGCCTCCGAGAGTAGATAAATAACTGCAGTGTACTCTGCTATATTATTGGAAGCAGAACCAATGCGGACTCCTCTTGATACTAACAGCTGACCAGATGGATGATGAAGCACCCAAGCCGTGGAAGCCAAGTTCCGGGTGTGTCTACTAGCACCATCGGCGAAACCATAATGACTCATTACATTCGACACAACCTCCCAAAGCAGATAAAAAATATCACCATCACATCAAAGACCAAAAAACAGATATGTACAAAACAAGACTACTATATACAAAATAAAAATGCCAGGCGGAAGCCTAGGCATAATACCTTTTCAAATAGAGCCCATTTTTGGGCTCTAGCAACTCATTTCCTTCAAAATCAATCAAGGTATATGCTCCTTTTTAAAGGAATTTTTTAACGATAAAGGGGCCATACCACATAGACTTAAACTTTCCTGCACCCAGGGCATCCTTCTCTTGGGCATAGACCAAAACAAGGTCGCCTTCTGAGAAAACCCTAGGCTTGACCACCTTATCATACTGAACTTTGATTCGTTTCTTATGCGCCTCATTCATCATGGTGGCATCCCAACGCTGCTCATCGAGATGTTCCAGATGCAGGAGACATTCTTCAAGACTAGAAGTGTCAGGAAGAAGCTCAACATCTAACTTAAGAGAAGGAATCTCACATTCAATGGGAAATATGGATTCCAACCTATAAACTAGTTGAAACGGAGTAAAGCCAGTTGCAGTTTTCACTGACGTCCTGTATGCCCAAAGTGCAAGATATAGCATGATATGCCAGTTGGATCGAGCTTTATTAATTATCCTTTGAAGAATGGTCTTCAAGGATTTTTTCACGGCTTCCACTTGCCCATTGGCCTGAGGATAATACGAAGATGAATGCTCCTATCAGAAACCTAATTTTAGAGCCAACTCAACCATCATGCTATTATGAAAATGAATGCCATGATCAGTGACAATCTCTCTAGGAATACCAAAACGAGAAATAACCTGGTTGAAAATAAAAAGAGCTGCTGTCTCACCATCATTCCCAAAAGTAGGCATAGCCTCGACCCACTTCGTAAAGTAGTCTACTGCTACAATAATATACTTGTGACCTTTAGCCGACGGTGGGTTACAAGTAGTATAATCAATACCCCACTTTGTAAAGGGACCGACAGTAATGACTGGAAAAAGCAGAGCTGGATGAGCACACATTTTTTGAGTATAGACTTGACATGGATGACACGTTTTGACCGACTCCATACAATCTTTGAAAATTGAAGGCCAAAAGTATCCAGCACGCAAGATTTTTTGGGCTGTAGTAAGCCCAGATAAATGACCACCACAAGCTCCACTGTGGAAATCATTCAGCACAGCTTCAGCCTCTTCGAGAGTTAAGCAACGTCTCAGGATTGAATCAACCCCTCAACGGTATAAAGCATCACCAATAATCAATTAATTCTTAACCAAGTGACGCAACTTACAGCGCTCATCTTTCGAAAAAGTAGAGGGAAACTTCGCAGTCTCAAGATACACAATGATATCTCCATACCAAGGATCTTGTGGAGAGATGAGAAACAAATTTTCATCCGGGAAGGATTCATCATAGACTATCTCTTCTCCATAGGGCAACTCGGAGATTAATTCTATGAAAACTAATGATTTCTTGGACTTGGTAGACATCAACTCAAGATCAAATTCCTTCAAAATCACAATCCATCTATTATATTTGCCCCCAATCACTCGCCTACTGAGAACAAACTGAAATGGATTGGCTGCTGCCAAAACATAATTTTTTCGTAGAAGAATATAATGTCTGAGTTGTTGTACAACATGAATAGCTGCTAAAGCTAGCTTCTCTATCAAAGTATACTGGAGTTCAGGTCCTACCAAGCCTCGACTAAGATATTATATAACATGCTCTGCCAGAGCATTGTCCTCCTAAACCAGAACCATACCAATGGTAGATTCTGCTGCTGTAAGATACAAAAGGAAATCTTTGCTATAATCAGGTGGACTCAATAAAGGAGCAGAGGTCAATGCTTTTTTCAAAGCATCGAATGAGCGTTGAGAAAATTCATCCCAAAAGAATGGAACTCCCTTCTTCAACAATCTCATAAATCCTTTGGTAACTTCAGCATAATTTACGATAAATCTCTGAAGAAAATTAGCCTTTCCTTGTAGACTTTGAAGTTGACGAATAGATGATGGGGGAGGCAACTGAAGTATTGCCTCAACCTTGAAGGGATCTACCCTAATCCCTTCCGACGACACAATGAATCCCAATAACTGACCGGATGTAACCGCGAAAACACACTTGTTCGGATTCAACCTAATCTTGTAGAAACGACATCGTTCAAATACTTGATGGAGGTGAGCAGGATGATCAATTCTCTTTCGAGAAATAGCAACTAAATCATCCAAATATGCCTCGATAATATGTTTGATGTCATGGAAGGCGTATGGCATGGCCCACTGAAACGTAGCCCCAACATTTTTAATACCAAAAGGCATCTTCTTGTAAGAAAAAGTACCCCAGGGACAAATAAAGGTAGTCTTATGCTGATCTTCAGGACGGATAGTAATCTGATTGTATCCAGAGAAACCGTCCATGAAGGAGAAAATCTCATTACCAGCACACTCATCGATAATCTGATCTATAAATGGTGTGGGGTAATTATCTCTCGGACATGCTTTATTAAGGTCTCTGAAATCAATGTAGACTCGAATTGTTCCTTGTTTTTTATCCATGGGAACAGGATTCGAAACCCACTCTATCAAAGGAACAAGGAAAATAAATCCCTCCTTGAGCAGCTTCTCCACCTCAGCTTTGATAGCTGCAGCCTTCCTAGGATTGACTGGACGAAGTTTTTGCCTCACAGGCTTAGCATTTTCATAAGTCTTGATCTCATGCTGGACAATAGATGGATCTATACCAGACATTTCCTCATAAGACCAAGCGAATACATCCCTAAACTCTTTAAAGAGATTGGTGTAAATCTGAATCTCTTCAGGGGAACATTCAGCTCCAATGGAGACATTCTCTATAACATTGAGATCCCTGGAAATGTTCACCTAGATAGTTGGATAAATCACAGCCATGTTCCCTTCAGCATATACCTGTGTTGGTGCTAAAGGGTTCAGGACTGGGTGAACAGGACTAGGAGACAAAGGACTTGGAAAACTTGATTCAACTTTGCTCAAATCAGGTAAAAAGTAAGACCGATGATGCAAATCATCCCATGGTCTATCTATACCAGTCATAGCTTCCAGGATGGCCTCTTCAGATGGAACAGTGGTATCAAGGCAATCCTGGGTAGAAGAAGAACTAAGTGTCCAAGCCGAAGCCACATCGCAATCCAAATCTTTCGGAGAAAGTGGAGCTAGAATGGACTCTACAAAGTCAACAATAGATTGATAAGCAATCTCAGCTGTAGACATCGGAAATGCCATTCCACCCACTTGACCTTCTGCTAATGTGGAGGTAGGGGAAGGCAAGGTCCAAGGATCTGAAAAATAATGAGTTCTGAAGAACTCTCTTCGAATAGGAGCCATGGAGGATGAAATTTCATTTATATGAATGGTAGGAGGTGGAATATCAAAAGTACCCATCAAAGAAGAATACATTCCAACCCCTAAATTCTCAACAGGTGGCTTGGCATTATCCAACTTTGGAATAGTTGAGTCAGTACATGCATTCGGGTCTACAGGAGAACAGTCCAGTTGATCCACTGTAACAATCCTCCCTTCGTGGGGGAAAAAAATAACCAAAAATAATGAGGATGCAATGGCATCCATCTCATAAATCCAGTTTCGCCCCAACAGAAGGTTGTATTCCAAGCTTGCATTGAATATCTCAACATCTATATTTACAATTTTTCCCCCAACACAGATGGGAAAAGCTGGGATAATACCATGCGGTCTGTGAGAATGACCATCAAACGCAGTTATAAGAGTAGCAGATGGAACAGATGCAGGAGATCCAATTCCCTTCCAGCATGCGAGAGACATCACACATGTGGAAGCGCCTTCATCAACAACCATTCGAAAAATATTGAATCTATGAAACGACGATTTGATATGAAAGCCATATGATGGGGGAGTCTCTTTTTAAAATTAGACATATCGAATTTCATCACAAGAGAGTTCTTTGGATACACAGCCCCAATAGGAGTGAGCAGAGCACTGCGCTGAGAAGGACAAGACTGGAGCACCTCAAGAGCCGACATGGCACAAGGACTCTGTGCCAGATCTTCCAAAATAGAGTAGTTCTGGGCAGCCCTGGCATTTAGATTAATCATCATATGCTTAGTAGATTCTTTTGGCATCCAAGGTATAGGCTCAATAGTAGGCCTCATGATATGAAGCAGCTCAGTACCATCGGGAGCACCCTTGGCTTTGGAAGACTCATCTTCACCATAATCACGGGATCTCATGGCGATATCCGCATGAGCACTCATCATGTATATTTTTGATGGAGTTTCCCCTTCCTGGGTGCCCCTAGAGGAAGCCCCAGTATTTTTATTCGTGCCAACAACTAGCTATTTCCCTTGGGGAAAAGGGTTTGTCAACACGGCCTGGGAACTAGAAGAACCCTGCTGAACTAACAAGCGTTGCGCATCCTGAATTTTAGGGCAAAGGTGAGTAAGATGGTCTCCAGCACATAACTTGCATGAAAACTTCACTTTATTTTTATCCTTTGGACCCTCACCAACATGCTCATTGGATTTATTTGCATTACCCTTCCCATTCTTTCCATTTTTCTTATTATTGTTCCGTCCCTTCTTCTTCCCTTCGGATTGTTGATTTTATTTAGGGTTAGAAGTCTGAACGGAATTTACCGACAAATATTGAGAAGGCGATGACTCAGCAAGCACAGCCTGACCAGAAGAAGCAGATTGTATAGACAATTGCTACAATTGACTAAGCAGGTTAGTTGCACCACTATTGATCGACCCTATAAGTCCGTCACCATGAGGACCAGGTTTAGTTTTGGATATGTCTAATTTGGAGCGAGGAGCATTAGGCAAATATTTATGAAGGACACCAGACTGAGAATATATCAATTCAAGCTGTTGGGCCCTAAAAATACCCTGCTCCTCAGAAAATACCCCTGAGAGGGATACATCCTTAGAAATATCTGCCTACAGAGATTTCAAAAACCATTCCAAAAGAAATTCTCCCGGAATATAAGCTTTGATAAGCCTCTTCCTTCTCCGCCATTCCTGAATACGATCAGAAATGTGGGTTGTGTCGTCCTGCTTAAAATTAGCTAGGAGTTCAGTCCCGGCATCATTAAGAACAGGAAACTGGAAATGATTTAGAAATATAGTAGCCAGATCTCCAAAAGTAGAAAAACTGCCCCCAGTTAACTCAATATACCACTTGGCAGCATTTCCAGTCAAGGTGCGTTGAAACAACCTCAACCTAATCGAATCCTCGATCAGGGAGTTAGATGAACACCATAAATGGAAAGTGGTGATATGATTAGCCGGGTCCTCTCCATTCTTGCCTTCAAACTTTGGAATGTCTGAAGGTAGTTTGGTAGGAACCGAAGGCCACCCCGGACTATATCGGATTGGATCATTCGTCAATTTTGACAAATCTGGCAAGTTCAACGTTGCCAGAAAAGGTAAACAAGGAGGAGCCTGAGGATTCCATCCTTGGTAGGATGAATTCCCAACATTCTGAAAAGAATAACCTGGATTTGATGAGGCACCAGGTTTCCAAAAAGAACTCGTAGAAAATGTTGGGCCATAGGACCCAGCATTTGGAGAAGGACCCCCTCCCAACGTAGAGTTACCATAGACCGAACCATTTCCCCCCCCCTCGAAGTAGTGAATAAAGAGGAAACCCCCTGGTAGGGGTTCCAAAGTCTGATAAGCACTCGACAAAGGCAAAGAAGAATTCCATTGTTGACCAGCAAGAAATTGATTCCCTGCCCCCACTGCTGTAAATATAGGGTTCCAACCTGTAAAGGTAGTCGAACTCTAACCTCCAGACCAAGGGTTAAAACTCTAAGTCTGAGAAGTAAAAGGAAAAGACCCTAAGGAAGGATTCGAACTAGGAATATTCCCACTTCTGAAGGGGAACACTTGAAAAGAAGCTGACCCACTAGCCATGGAGGACATGGGTGCAGACGCAGTTGCAGCAGCGGAAAAGGAAAATGAAGGAATTCCACTAGTGGGCATTCCAAAACAAAAGGGACCAGATTGAGAAGCCTGTGCTTGGGTGAAACCAGAGCCAAACACAGCAGTACTAGAAGTAATCAAATATATAGCAATTGTGCCTCCTCCTTCTACTAAAGTAGGAGTCTGAATGCCTGCAGCACTCACAGCCGAAGCCGCGTTCCCAGTCGTGTCCATCGAAAGGTATGAGTAAGATGGATAAGGACTTTCTGGTCTTTCTGACTTAGGTCCAATGTATTCAACAACAAACGGATAATCAGGAGGAAGAGGAGATGGAAGTGACTCAGAAAGCTGAGATACTTCTTCTACTTATACTTCTTCTTCCCATGGAAATAAGACTCTCGAGGTGAGCAAAGTGCTCCTCTCGGAACCAACACTGGAACCAACTACAAAACCTTCAATCCCTTATGGAGGATCTCTCTCCAGTACGTCAAATACCACTGGGTGATATTCACTTGCTATATTACTCCTACGCCTTCTTGAAGAAGGCTCAATAGTTTAGGGAGATAACCCCCAAACTCTCCTCGATCGACGAGGCACTTGATCAGCCACTTTAACAAATTAATTAGACTCGAAAAATTATAAAGCTAGGCAAGCTAGGAGCAAAGAGCACTCACTACAAAAATCCCTAAGATTCAACCAAGAAAGCAGCCTTCAGGTATTTCCGCTCCGAGTGATTAGGACCGGACACCAAAATACGAGAAAGCGAAAAATAGGACCTCCCAAAAGTAGTCTGGGATAATTACGGCCCAGGCCTACTAGCAAAGGTAACAGAAATAGTTACGCTGACCTCCTAACAACAGCCTTTGCCAGTGCAAGTACCCAAGCTTCGTCGGGGCACCCTCCAGAAACACTGCTGGAAGTGATACGACGTCTGCCTCAAGTACCACGGGTATTCCCCCCCGCAGTCACCTGTGCGGAACCTAGGAATGGCAACTAAGGGCACCAATCTGTGTCAGCAGCCGGGCGGAATGATCTTAAGGCAAGATTGAGTAAATCGGAGAGGGGGTATCTCTCTTCTCAACCTTCACTTCCCCTCGTGCTTGACTCTTTGGAGGAGAGCTTTCCCGGTCCACCTAACGGTGTTGGATTTCGCTCATTTAATAAACTTCTATGTTTTAGTTTGAGCGGCCTTGGAGAGTTAACTCTCCACTCACCTAATCCAAGGCCCTACAACCTAGCTAGTTGATGTATGACACTTAAAAAAAAACTTGCTAGTTGTTTTTAAATTAATGCGCTTATTTTAGTTGGCTGTTATATTAAGTCAAGGGAATATGGAAATGAAACTCGTGATGTTTTATGACGCAGAAAAGAAATTAATGAAAACCAAACTACATGCAGATGTAGTAATTTCCTTTCGAAGAAAAGAAATTTCTACACGGGTTCTACGAGACTATTTTTTTTCCTTTTCAGATATCAAACCTCACACTCGCAAAATTTATGAAAAAGACTACAAATGTTTAAGTGCACCTAATGCAAATTACTAAGAGCATGCAAAATTTTCTAAGATGAAAAATCTAACAAAGAAAAGAGAAATTTCCAAGAATCCTCCAGTTTTATCACTTTTCCAGTTGTCCACAAAGCTAGTTCCCAAATCAGAAACTCTCAGTATAAAGACACCAAAATATGCTCGAAATAAGAGAAAGAAACCAATGAAAATTTCCTTCCCAAATCAAGTCAGAAACTGAAGGTAAGAAATCTCAACAAGGCTTCAAAATATAGAAAGAAACCCAAACAAAAATGCAAAACAAAGGCAATGGCAAAACAAAATGTTTTTGAGCTTTTGAATTTTATAAAAAGAAGACTTAAAAAAGACCAATAAAACTATCCAATTACCAAGCCAAAGAATCTCCGAATTTCAAGCAAAACTTCAACGAAAATGCTCCAAATTTTATAGTGCCACTTAGTAGCAATATTTATATGAGCAAAAGGAAGACAAGAAACTCAGCAACTTAGCCTAGAAGAATAGCACAATCTTGCGGCAAACAAAACTTCAAAGACCCAAAAATGACTCTTCAAAAATTGCAACAAGACCTAGTCAAATGAAATCAAGAAAACCAACTGAAAAGTAGGCAAAAATTAAAGTGCAAAGCAAAACACAAAGTTAGGAAAGAGCATATGAGCA
The DNA here is from genome assembly GCA_034641835.2 of Pinus albicaulis. Taxonomy (NCBI): domain Eukaryota; kingdom Viridiplantae; phylum Streptophyta; class Pinopsida; order Pinales; family Pinaceae; genus Pinus; species Pinus albicaulis. The sequence goes on along the minus strand of CM076571.1, from coordinate 88,478,353 downwards.
TAAGCTCTCTGTCCTGATTAAGCAGAACAACCAAGAATCTCTAGAAAGAGATCTTGGTACTCGAACCAGAAATGCAAGCACTAAAAACAAGATTTGCCAAATGAGCCAGTCTTCAATTGAACAAGAGAGAAAAATACCAATAACCACCTTCAACACAATCCAGAGACTAAAAGGACACTACAGGAACAAGTCTCCACAGGCAGACAAGACCAAAAAGTAAAAAAAAAATAAAAATTTCCCAGGCATACGCTACTTAGCAGTTTTGAAACAAGCATGCATACGCGACTGTGGCAAAGGAAAAACGCGTATACGTGACTTCCTTTCACCAAACCTACATGTATACGTGCCTGTGTAGAGGAAAACCAGCATATGGAAAGGTAAATAATGAAAAACAAAAATGATCAAGCCTGGCTAAAAAACCAGGTCTTTAGTCTGACTGAGAAAAAACTAACTGGACTGGAAATAATGATTAAAACTGTTGGAAACCTTTAAAACAGCTGAAACCACCCAACAGGGGAATCACAAGAATGCGATCCCCAGCGGAGTCGCCAGTTCTGTTTCGAGAAATAACTCCCTAGAGGTCGTTGGGTCAAAACCTCCACAGATGAGGGCATGTTATTCAAGAAGGACTCACACAACCACACTTATACGCTAAAAACTAGATATTATATATTGTAGAGCTCACCCGTAGATCCTACATTTGATGTAGATCCCACGGGGTCCAAACCCCCAGCAACCCTTCTTCCTCTTCAACCTGGAAATCAAGAAGAGACATGCACGGAAATCTAGTTGTACAACATATATATTTCCTAAATGTCAGCGTAATCCATGTGAAACATCATATAAACAATAATAAATGCTTAATTAACAATCTTTTCACATATGCAAGTAGATATTAACACGTGAATTCGGGAACAAGATGGTTCTTCTTCATTACGAACAACATGTACAATAATAGAAAGGTGGAGAGATCACCTGAATCCTTCCACGATCTTCGAACAGACCGTCGTCTGGATTCATCCCACCCTTGCCTCACTAGGATACTTTCAAGACTTGTGCACACGAGATGACATATAAGCTGATGAACATCTCCAGGAAACAAGGGTTTCCTGTAAAAATCTGGGAAGTGCAGGAGGCACGGGAAATCAGACTTGAATTTGGGCTCCAACAGAGTATAATGTCTATAATTTTCTCTCTCCCTTAGGCCATGCACATGAGGGGCTTTTATACTCCCTCAAAGTAGTTTCAATCTGTTAGAAACAGTTGGCCACGGGATGGGGTGGTTGAATTACTGGAATAATCATCAACCCAGCCTTGAAAATAGGGATTTTTATATATATTTTTAATGATTTTAATGGCATACGCGGAAAAGTATCTTTGGACTCGCGTATACACACGGAAAATTCTAGGCATACCCGCGTATGGGATTTTAAACACTGTTTTTTATGAACTTTATTCAAGTCTGTGGGAATGGGTGCCCAAGGCCAAAGAGACAATCATGAATCACATGAGGGTGAAAAATGATGCTATAACAGCTCCACGAGCAAAGTTGGGCCAAACCATATGATGGAGACAACCATATTTTACATGGCCTTGGGAAAATGTTTTTCCATTCTACACATGTTCAGCTAATTCATATGATTAGCATTATAGTTCAAAACATTTTTCCTTGTACATTTCTAAAGCAACAGTTTGCAAAACTGCGTTATGCACCATTGGGAGACTATTGGTATTTTCTAGCACCATATGAAACTATCAGTAATTCCCCTATTTTATTATTGAACATGATTCTATTTGCTGTTATGTCTCATATTCTTATTGGAAGCATGATCGGAAGATTGACACATGAGTTTGGTGTGTCCTTGAGGGAAGGTGATTCCCACAATTTATGCATGGCATGTTCTAAGGGGAACATGAGGAGAGACATGGCCACCACAGCCACTTATTTTCCTTCTTTTGAGGTGGGCCATGATTTTGATGATGATATCCATCCATTGTATACATATGGGCATGTATTTGATCTTGTATTACTGATTCACTCATCTATTTACTATTCAGTAGTAGAGGTGATATTTTATGTACAGTACTTTCCATGTTATTTTCTGCAGCTGCAGTCGATGAGGTTGCGTTGTAGCCCTATGAGAATTTTTTTTTACCTTGCTACACATGGTATAACCTACAGAAAACATGTCATTGGGGTATTCTATGATGATCATGTCCTACTCATCATGGATGAAATGTCTTGGGCCAGCCGGATTATCATTGATGGAGGATAAATCCTTGGAGGATTGCTCTTCATTTTTCCACTTGAGGCAAATAATTTTGCAGCCCATGATCAGCACACACTCTACACTTATCATAAGTGGAGAGGAGGATAGCATGGGGCAAGCTATGAGACTTTCCATATTCATATTTTCAGCCCACCTTCATTTCCAGAGCTCAAGGTGGAGGGAGATTTCTGTGAGTTGCCATGTTGGGAGGCAACTTATGTTGTATGGATGATTGCTTGGGGATGGGAGATTCATATGGGGATGATGAGTCTCATTATATATCAAATCTCATGCCTCAAGGAGGCCCTTAGACATCCCATTGTTTCCTTCATGGATTTTTGTTTCTACATGATAGCTATTTGGGGATGTTCACCAAAAGCTAGATTACATATGTTGGAGGGACAAATTGGAAATTTGATTGATGATATGCAATAATTTTCTCAGAGGAGTTCATCATTCCTAGATGCTATAGGGAGAGTAAGGGGAAATGAATCAGTCTATCCTTGCACTTTCTTGAGGACAAGCAATATTTGAGAGGGGAGGACTGCAATGTTCCCAATTTAATGGAACATTAATTTTTGCCATTTTCACATAGGAGATAAATAAAATGGGTAGGAGACCCATTCATTTCATGAATAAAGGATAAAAATCCTCTTATTGTGAAAGAGGATCACTTATATAGCTGGATTTCACACCTCCATGTGTGGAAGGGGACTTTTGTAAGAAGGCTAGGTCAAGTTTGACCAAGTCAAACTACGCAGTGGTAGGTGATGGAAAGGTATCTCGTGGGCCAGCGCAGTGGAAAAGGAGGGAAGGTTTCTTGAGGAGGAAGCTAACATGAGTGGGACCCATGGACAGGGAGCTCTCATTGTTTAAAAGGAGGGCAAGGTAGCCATTGTGATCATGTTGAGTATTATTCATCTCTGGTCTTTTAGACTTGTTGCAATCTCTTGCTGCTTAGCAAGAATTTCCGGGAAATTCCTATTTAGGATTTCCCCTCCTTCTTGAGTAGCTCTTGGAGGATTTCACTCCATTCACCATGTTCAAACATTGAGGTCAAGTATCATCCGTCTTCATCAACATAGTTTCAGCTGGAGATTGTGCAGTGTTGCTGGGTGTTACTGGGGAGGTTTTCTACAACACCATCCTTGGCTAGTTTTTCAGAGGAGGGAGCTTCCATCCCTTTGGGAGATTAGCAAAGGAGGGTCATGAGCTTACTCCACCATATTTGGCACCAGGCCAACCAATTTCCACCATATGCAGCGCATTCCCTCTCTTAGACAACGTTATTCTTGGAGAGTATTTGTTGTGAGGGATTAGCAGTTACCTTGGAGGGTGAGATCTTTGGTGAAGGGATCAGCCTTTCAATTTAGATTTCCATTGGAGGAGGGTTCTTCATTTGATGCAGCCATTTCAACCTTATCCATCTATTTCCAGTTCCTGAGTTCCTGCTACTACCCAGCAACTCCGACATTTCTGTAGGAATGCCATTTTTCTTGTATTTCAGCCAATCCTTCTAGAGGATTGATGTATTGTATTTTCAGGGGTTGAGATCATGCTCCCCAACTTTATTTGAGCTTCAGATTTTCATATATTTTTATCATTATCATTTATGTAGTAGTGCCTTTATAAACAACGTAGTCATAGCCTAGGGCTTATTTCATATAGCAGTGTTCCTCATATTTATCATGCATGTAATGAGAGGCTTGTATTGTATTGATTGAATGACTGATTCCTCAAGTCATTGAATTAATTTTACTACTGTAATCATATATATATTTTTTACATCTCATCACAAGCAAGCTCTTGAAAATAACACTTAGAATCCATTGTATGTTCATACATTGTTGCCACCCCATTCCTTGGGAAATTTCTGAAGGGAACTAGGTGTGGGAGGCTTGTCTCACCACCCTAGAAGGATTTCTTTGGTCCCAACTCTAGGATTTTGGTCTTAGACACATTGGTCTAAGGGATATAGGTCTTGGTATCAAATCCTTTTGCCTCCATTTCTGGAAAATGCTTTTTCCAGCCATGGATTGCTAGCTATTCCTCAAAAGGGATATTACAGCTGTAATATTCCAAATTTTGTGGAATATTAATTTTTGACATTTTCACTTAGGAGATGAATAAAATGGGTAGGAGACCCATTCATTTTTTATATAGGGAATAAAAATCCTCTTATCATTAAGGAGGATCACTTTTGGAGTTTGATTTTACACCTCCATGTGTGAAAAGGGACTTTTGTAGGATGACTAGGTCAAGTTTGACCAAGTCAAACATCGTAGTGGTATGAGGTGGAGAGCACATTGTGGGACAACACAGAGAAAGAGGAGGGAAGATTCCTTGAGAGGGAAAACCATAATGAGTGGGACCCATGGAGAGGGAGCTCACAATTGTATAAGACGAGGACAAGGAAACCATTGTTTCCCATGTTATGGATTATAGATTTCCATGTTTGTTCAGACTTGGAGCATCTTCTTGCTATTTAGAAAGAGTTGCCGAGGGAATTCCTATTTAGGATTTCCTCTCCTTCTTGAGATACCTCTTGAGGGATTGTACTTCATTATCCCCATATCCAGGCTTGAGGCCAAATTATTTCATTTATCTATAGTGCAGTCTCCATTGGTGGCTGGGTTGTGTTGCTGGGTGTTGCAGGGGAGGGTTCCACAACACCACTCCGGAGATTGTTTTTTAGAGGAGGGGATATCCATTTAATTGGGAAATCATTTAGGAGTGTTCTTGGGCAGATTTTCATATCTTGGCATCAAGACAATGTTTTCCAGCTCACCTACAACGCAGTATCTCTCCTAGACTGCATTATTCTCATTGTGTATTTGCAGTGAGGGATTACAAGATTGATTGGAGGGGAAATCTTTGGTGAAGGGATCAGCCTTTCACTTTAGAGATCTATTGGAGGAGGCTATTTTAGATTTCATACCATATTTAGCTATCTCCTTCTATTTTTTTTATGAGTTGCTGTTGCTACCCAACAACTCCGACATTATTTTATTTTCCCATTTTGTACATGTATTGTAGCCCATCCTTCTAAGGATTGTTGTGCGATTGTTTTCAGGGGTTGAGAGCTTTATCCACCTTATTTCTTGAGCTATCATTGATATTTCATTATATTTGCATTGTACATGTTACAGTGTCTTCATATAATAGCGCAGTCCTAGCCTGGGCACACTTGTGCAGTAGTATTTTGAGGCAAGGTTTTGCTGGTCTTGAGCAACATTTCCCTCATGATCTTGTATTCATTTGTTGCTACTATTATTTAATGAGATGGCTATGGATTTCATTCACATTTCTATGAGATAAATGTTACTGTTGTTCTATTGGTGTGTTTGTATAACTTTGATGCTCCAAGTCTTATGCATGCATTGTTGCAACCCTTTCATTAGGAAAATTCTAAAGAGAACTAGGTGTGGGAGGCTTGTCTCACCACCCTAGAAGGATTTCCTTGGTCCCAAATCTTGGATTTTGGTCTTAGACACATCGATATAAGGGATCCAGGTCTTGGTATCAAATCCTGCTACCTCCATTTCTAGAAAATGTGTTTTCCAGCCATGGATTGGTAGCCATTCCAAATTTGGGATATTACAATGGTATCAACGCACCTTTCTTGGCTCAGCCTGTGGCCTTCAAGCCCAAGAAAGAAGAAGATGATGATGATGAAGAAGATGAGCTTGATCTCGTCTTTTTTCAGAACAAAGAAGAGCCTCCCCGAGGAGGAGAAGCAAAGAGAAGAAGAGGAAGGTCCATGCACTTCCTATTCTCAAAAAGAAAGCAAGCATGAGAGATGCTTGGATCATCAGGTTCTAGATCAATTCTAAATCATTCAGGGGAGCTACAATGTTCCCACATTTTATTCTACAAAAGGAGGAGAGAAGGCCCTATGGAAAAAGAGAAATCAAAGGAAATAGGTTTCTATTGTCTACATTTGATGGGAACACTTCAGCTAGAGCTTGGGTGAAAAAGCTAGAGGAATTTTTCTTGCTACATCCAGTGGCAGAGAAATAAGTAGTGGAGATTGCAACGCTACACATGGAGGATGAAGCCTCTATTTGGTGGTTCAAACATTTGGTCCATTCAAGGGTGAGTTCTTTTGCAGAATTTTCTCAAAGATTGATCCAAACCTTTGATGGAGAGAGGACAAAGGAAGAGAAATCCATTCTGCCATGGGAGGATAATTGCACCAACGTTGTCACAGCTTTGGGAGGGCAGCCTTTTACATCTATGGAGGAGGAAACCATTGCATTGGAGGAGACAAATAATGTAGCCATACAAGAATAAAACCCCAAGTTCCACCAAGTTATGAATGAATTTCCACTTTTCATTTCAGAAAATAATTTAAGGGAATGTGGAAACTCACATGTAGAGGTCCAAGAATATACATACTTTGCTATTCTAGAGCACCATGATTGCATTGCACTGTGAAAAGGGTTCAAGGAGGAGATGAACCCTCATCCTCATACATCTAGGTTGAGTTTCATTCAACCATTGAGTTTTGAGTGTGAACTTTTGGAGGATGGAGTGAACCATGACACCCCCATGAAAAACAATGAAACAAATTTTAAACCAAAGAATGAAACAGTTGCTACACCATTGGAGGAATTAGCAGCGCTGCTAAACAATGATGGAGAGGAGAAATTAACTCCATCATATTTTAATCCTCATGGATTCGATATAGTCATGGGTGAGAGGTCTCCTTTAGGAGGTCTCCAAGGAGCTTCATTCCAATATTCCATGGAATGAAAGAGAGGTGATTTGGTTTGGAATGATGGTAGCCCTTATGGGAGGAGTACCAAAGGAGGAAGAACGAGAAGAAATCCACAAGGAGATGAATGGGTGTGGATGAGGAGCAAGAGGCTGATTTTCCACTTGAAAATATATGATATCGGGCAGCAAGAGGCTTGGTTGTGTTGGCTCCTCTTGAAGGACTTTGGCCATCACTTGGGGTACCCTTTTTCCAGGAGGATGGGAGTAGAGAAGAGGTGGCAGGATGTTTACATAATTGAGCAATGGAGAGTAGGGATACATGGTGCTGATATGGTATATATATCAGTCATGATACCTTCATCACATGATCTACATGATGTGAGCATGAGGAGGAGCAAGCACTTGGATTGCTTGAACTATCTTGGAGATAGCATAAGTAGATAGCACTTGGATTGATTGAACTATCTTGGAGATAGCGTAAGTAGATTTTTTATGTGCAAAGTATTCATTAATCCAACTTCAATGTGTGAATAAGCAAGATTATGTATTCTACAAATGAATTATAGTGGTTTGAAGATGAACTAATAAGTTTTGTTCTCTATTTAAACCTGCTTGGGAAAAGTTTACTTATAAAAATTTACTGTTTAAAGGAGAAAAATCTGAAATAATGCAGCAAAAATATACAGTATGACAGCAAATAATTTTTTAAGCAGTTCACCCCTCTCTTGGGCTACCTCTGCTGGGTCCAAAAGCCTCTAATTAGGCTTTTCCCTTTTTTATTAAATGCTCAAAATGTGAATACAATTGTATAGAAGCCTCAAATGGAAAAATACACTGCAAATTAAGATTCAAAAGGCTCAAATCAGTATAAAATGACTAAACAAACACCTCCATTGGATGAAGATAGTCCAAAACAACTCTTCTTTCCTTAGGCCCTGGTCGCTCCACGACCAAAAACGCTGGTAAATTCTCTGATAGAGCACTCTGATGGCTTTTCAAACACTCCCAACAGCTCCAGAATGATCCAAAATCCCAGAATCAAAAAAAAATTCATCCAAAAAGGACTTTCCTAGCCAAAGTTATGGCTAACTGAAGTTTGCCTAGATTCTCTCCAGCTAAGTCTGGCTAACTGCCAGATAACTCCGACAAATATTGAGGTCGACGCTAAATTAGAGGAATCGCCGAAACTTCTGCCAGTGGGAGGGGGCTAAAGTATCGAGCCACGTGACCATACCCTCCGGCATTCATTTGGAAACTTTGAGTTATATGCGCGTATATTAAAGTTTCAAACCATAACATTAATTGGACTCCGCGCTGAGTGCTAACTCCACAGGACCACGTCCCACGCGGTTAAACACGCCCATGAACATTCAAATGTTTAAATAAATTTCCACACCAATGGTTTAACAAGCCACTGTCGTAGCCCGTTGATCGGGCCTATGCGTTGTGTTCCGCCAGACCCGTGTTCAATTCCTGTCGTTCAAATCTTTAAACTCCGCTCCAATTTTGTTTTAATTCCGCGCATGTTTTCTAAAAACCCATGCATACCATAGCCCACGTGAACCACCACGTGCCTTTGAATTTTAAACCATTCATAACGTGCCCATCTCCAATGTTTAAACCATTGAACGTATAAAATGAAGTTTGCATTAATATATGGTATGGTTAAATTTTTTTTTAAATAAGTTTTAATTAAAATTTAAAATTAATTAAAACATATAATTAATTAATATAATATATGATTAAATTAAACCATATAAAATATTAAAAACTATATAGTTTAATTAATTTATTAAACCTTAATAAAAATAAATAAAATTATTCCAACACATATATTAAAAAATATTTCTTTCAAAATTGAAAGTTATTGGGCAAATTCAAACTGCAACATCTCCTCCATACGACAACGGATTTGAGTGCCGTTCACGGCTACAGGATCGTTTTGGTGAGATCTTTCCAGTCGATTTGGTTTGGACCAATTCTGAGCAAATTCATTTTTGAGCATTTTTCTACAAGGGACTTGATCTCCTGATCAGGTAAGAGCCTTGTGTTTACATTTTCTGATTTACATACTCTTATCATTATGTGGCAGTGCATGGCTCCTCAAAGGGGCATATTTTTCATATTACTCCATGAGAAAAGTTGGGCCAAACCATATGATGGAGACATTCATCTTTTATGTGGCCTTGGGCAAAGGTTTTCTCATTACATATATGTTCATAAAATTCATGTACTTGACCATGTATTAAGAAACATTTTGCCATGTAAAATTCTGAAGCAGTAGTTTGAAAAATTGCGTTGTTGCTACTCGGGAGACTGTTGGTGCCATCAAGCATCATGTAAAACCATCAGTACTTCCTCCATGTCGATGATGAGCATGTTTCCATTTGCTGATATTTTCCATATTATTATTGGGAGCATGATTGGTGAATTGACACATGAGTTGAATGTGTCTTTGAGGGGAGATGATCCCCATAGTTTATGCATTGCATGTTCTAGTAGGAAAATGAGGGGAGACATGGCCACCATAGCCACCTATTTGCCTTATTTTTAGGTGGGCCATGAGTTTGATGATGATATCCATCCATTGTATGTATATGGGCATGTATTTGATTTTGTATTGCTGATTCATTCATCTATTTACTATTCAGTAGTAGAGGTGATATTTTCTGTACAATGCTTGCCATGTTATTTTCTGCAGCTGCAGTGGATGAGGTTGCGTTGTAACCCTATGAGACATTTTTTTTACCTTTCTGCACATGATATAACCTACAACAAACATGTCATTGGGGTATTATATGATGATCATGTCCTACTCATCATAAATGAAATGTCTTGAGCCAGCCGGGTTATCATTGATGGAGGAGAAATCCTTGGAGGATTGCTCTTCATTTTGCCACTTGAGGGCCATATTTTTGCATCCCATGATCATAACACACTCTAAACTTATCAAAAGTGGAGAGAATGATAGCATGGGGAAAGCCATGAGACTTTCCATATTCAGATTTTCAGCCCACCTTCATTTCTGGAGCTCAAGGTAGAGGGATATTTCTATGAGTTGCCATGTTGGGAGGCAGCTTATGTTGTATGGATGATTGCTTTGGGATGGGAGATTCATATGGAGATGATGAGTCCCATTTTATATCAGATCCCATGCCTCAAGGAGGCCCTTAGACAGCCCATTGTTTCCTTCATGGATATTTGTTTCAACATGATATCCATTTGGGGATGTTCACTGAAGGCTAGATTACATATGATGGAGGGACAAATTGGACACTTGATTGATGATATGGCATCATTTTCTTGGAGGAGTTTATCATACATGGATGCTACAGGGAAATTAAGGGGAAATAAATCATTCTATCCTTGTACTTGCTTGAGGACAAGCAATCTTTGAGAGGGGAGGACTGTAATATTCCAAATTTTGTGGAATATTAATTTTTGACATTTGCAATTAGGAGATGAATAAAATGGGTAGGAGACCCATTAATTTTTTCTATAGGGAATAAAAATCCTCTTATTATGAAGGAGGATCACTTTTGGAGTTTGATTTCACACCTCCATGTGTGAAAAGGGACTTTGCAGGATGACTAGGTCAAGTTTGACCAAGTCAAACAACACAGTGGTATGAGGTGGAGAGCACATTATGGGATAGCGCAGAGAAAGAGGAGGGAAGATTCCTTGAGAAGGAAAACCCTAATGAGTGGGACCCATGGAGAGGGAGCTCACAATTGTATAAGAGGAGGGAAAGGTTGTTTAGTCAATTTAGTGTCCTAAATTGTTAACATAAATTATCGACCACGGCTAGTAAACTGATGAAGTATAATGAACTATATGTGCCTAAGTATCCCTTCTTCCTACTTCGTTGTTTTAAGGTTTTATTGATGTTTTTAGAAGTTTTTATATCTTTATTATTAGCATTCTATGAAATTAATCTATTTAAAAGGAAGGAAAGAAATTGTTTATCAAATGATTTAAAGCAGAGTTCTATTCACAAGGTTTTGAAGTTTATTTTCTAATTAAGAAATGGTGAAAAATAGAAGTTATAATCCATGGATATTGCAACTCAATTGAGAATTCAAGAAATGAAAACAACTAATAACTCAAACATTACAACTGAATCCAATATATAATTAAGATTTATTGGAAGAGCTTGAGAAAAATATTAAGTGTAATGTATGAGGATCTCCTATAACATGAAATGAAATATTGAAACAATAACTCAGACTTTACAACTAAATCCAATTCATATAATTAAGATTTATTGAAAGATCTTGAGAAAAAGATTAAGTGTAATGTATGAGGATCTCCTATAACATGAAATGAAATACTGAAACAATAACTTAGACTTTACAACTAAAACCAATTCATATAATTAATATTTATTGGAAGAGCTTGAGAAAATGATTAATTGTAATGTATGAGGATCTCCTATAACATGAAATGAAATACTGAAACAATAACTCAGACTTCACAACTAAATCCAATTCATATAATTAAGATTTATTGGAAGAGCTTGAGAAAAGGATTAAGTGTAATGTATGAGGATCTCCTATATAGTTAATGTATCTACAAGTCACTAACCATTTCAATTTAAGATTTAGATGGTCTTTACTTGGTCGAGCACAGTAACTTTTTAACCATAAAATACAAGAAATGAAACCTAAGAAAATACTGCACTTGTGAGTCACTATCCATTCATTTAACAGACTTTACTCAGTTGGATACAATAATTACAATTTATGAAAACAGTAAAGAAAATATAGAGAAATGCTTAAACAGAAACTAGAATGAACTTATCTAGAAAATGCATGAAACCTTCTTGAATAGCAGGGGCCCTATGCTAGCAATTCAGTGTAATCCTTAGCTCCTTAAAGATGTGATCAAAACAACATCAAAGAACTTCTTTATTGATAAACTCACAAATATAAATCCCATTCCATCTCAAGCCTTGTTACAAAACACGTTATAATCCCTTCTCTTCTTCTCCTATTTTTTCACATCCATGTTAGGAGAAAGCTTCCCCTATTTATACAAAAATATGAGAAGTTATCTCATTAATGAGAGTCCATGAATCTCTCCCTCTATCTCTAGAGTTACAATCACAATAGGAAATGATAAGACACATGTATTTTTAGAGTTTCAATACAAAATAGGAAATGAGACACATATCTTCTTAGAGTTTTAATACAAAAAGGAAATGAAACACATATCCTCATGATCCCATGATCTTCTCCACTCAAATTCGAATTTGGTTTTGGTAGGCCACATAAAGTTCTTTTATAAGCTTCCTTTTTACCTACACATGGCAACAATCTCATCCCACTTGTTAGGTATAAGCATATGCACATTATTTTCTAATTTTTAACCACAAATTCACTTAAAAATGCTAAGAATTAATAAAGTTTGGAAAAACATAAATGTAACCCAATAGTGGTAATGGTAAGGTAAATGTAATGAAATGGAGGTGGACTGAATGTGGTAATATGGAAATATAAGTGAAAATTTAATGGAAGTGAATGACAATTTCAAGGCCCAACAAAGGCAACCATTGTTTCTCATGTTATGGATTATAGATTTCCATGTCTGTTTAGACTTGGAGCATCTTCTTGCTGTTTAGCAAGAGTTGCCGAGGGAATTCCTATTTAGGATTTTCTCTCCTTCTTGAGATACCTCTTGAGTTATTGTACTTAATTATCCCCATATTCAGGCTTGAGGCCAAAGCATTTCATTTAGCTATAGTGCAGTCTCCATTGGTGGCTGGGTTGTGTTGCTAGGTGTTGCAGGGGAGGGTTCCACAACACCACTCCGGAGATTGATTTTCAGAGGAGGGGATCTCCATTTCATTGGGAGATCATTGAGGAGTGTTCTTGGGCATATTTTCATATCTTGGCAGCAGGACAATGTTTTCCAGCTCACCTACAACGCAGTATCTCTCCTAGACTGCATTATTCTCATGATGTATTTGTAGTGAGGGACTACAAGATTGATTGGAGGGGAAATCTTTGGTGAAGGGATCAGCCTTTCACTTTAGAGATCCATTAGAGGAGGCTATTTCAGATTGCAGATCATATTCATCCATCTCCTTTTATTTTGTTTATGAGTTGCTGTTGTTACCCAGCAACTCCAGCATTAATGTATTTTCCCACTTTGTACATGTATTGTAGCCCATCCTTCTAAGGATTGTTGTGCTATTGTTTTCAGGGGTTGAGAGCTTGCCCCACCCTATTTCTTGAGCTATCATTGATATATCATTATATTTTCATTGTACATGTTTTAGTGTATTCATATAACAGCGCAGTCCTAGCTTGGGCACACTTGTACAACATTATTTTGAGGTAGGGTTTTGCTGGTCTTGAGCAACATTTCCCTCATGATCTTGTATTCATTTGTTGCTACTATTATTTAATGATATGGATATGTATTTCATTAAAATTTCTATGAGATAAATGTCACTTTTTTTCTATTGGTGTGCTTGTATAACGCTGATGCTCCAAGTCTTGTTTATGCATTGTTGCAGCCCTTTCACTGGGCACTTTCTGAGGACATGTAGTAGTGGGAGATCTATTTAACCACTCTAGAAGGATTTCTTTGGAGCCTCCTCTTGGATTCAAGTCTTAGATGCATAGATCTAGGAGATCTAGGTCCTGGTTTCAATTCCTGTAGCAGCCATTACTGGAAAATGTGTTTTCCTGTCATGCCTTGCTAGTTGTCCCGAATTGAGAACATTACAGTGGCAGAAAAATTTGGAACATTACAGTCCTCCCCTCCCAAATTTTTCTTGTCCTCAAGCAACTGCAAGGATAGAACTAAGAAATTTCCCCCAAGGCATGGAGACTCAAATTTTTGGGAAAACATCTTCCCCAAATGGATTCTCCATCCCCAAGCAATCATCCAAACAAAATTAGCCACCTCCCAATAAGGCAACTCATGAAAATATTCTTCCACCTCAAGCTCCGGAAATGAAGGTGGGCTAAAAATCTGATCATGGTAAGCATCATAGCCTACCTCATGCTGTCCTTATCTCCACTCATGATAATTGTAGAGTGTGTGCTAATCCTGGGCTACAAAAGTATTGTCCTCAAATGGAAAGTGAGGAACAATCCTCCAAAGAGTTCTCCTCCAACAATGAAGAACAAGCTAGCCCAAAATGTTTCATCCATGATGAATAGGACACGATCATCATATAGTATCCCAATGAGAAGTTTTATACATTTTTCACATGATAATTCATGATACAAACAATAGCTCAGAAGGATACAACGTAGTTTCATCCACTGCAACTCCAGAAAATAGTGTGGCAAGTAGCATACAAGAATCATCTCACCTACTAATGAATAGTAGATGTTTGAATGTGCTATCAATACATGATCATATACTAGCCCATGGTTATATAATGGATGAATATCAATCTTATGGCCCATTTTACTTTTCATAGGAATATTACAGTTGCTCCAGGAATAACGCTGTGATGGAAGGAGGTAGCTTGGCCAAATGCCAGAATGAGGAACTGGAGCTCACAAATCCTCTCCTTCCTTGAGGATGAAGTAGGGATTCCCAACCAGGAACACCCTTGTGCTCAAGAGCACTGCAACCCTGCTAAATAGCCTGGGTAGGCAAGTCTAAGCATACCATACGAAAATGATAAAACCAAAAGCATAAATAACAATGGCTCTCCTCCTCTCCTTATATAGCAAGTGCTCCTCTCCACCATGGGTCCCATCCACATGTGCCTTCCAACTCATGCTTGTGATCCTCCTCTAAAACTACGCAATCCACCAAGGAGATACATTGTGTAGAAATTATATGCACTAAGCATACATATGTCCTTGATTCACCTAATCTCACAATATTTAACTTTATGCAAAATATTGAATAAATTCCACTTGTTAATCTTTTGTGGAAAAATTAATTGCACACACATGTGAAGCATAAACAAAAATATTCAATCGCACATAACACAATTTTTAACCGGGAAAGCCTGAAGTTGAAAACCCCAACTATATATTATGTAACATGGAGATCATATGACAATCTCATACAAACATACAAAGCTTATCACAAGCCCTCAGTATAGTACAATCTTCATACACTAATCAGATCTAATCTTGCAAATCCATGCACCGATATTTTCCACCTGCTAGCCTGCCTCCACTACACAATATCTGCTGAACAATAACTCTGAATGAATTTGAATTACTCCATCCTTGACAGCGCAATCCTCATTGGCATCTCCACTGAGTGTGTGATTCAATCAATTCATCACTATAGTCACAACAGATAGTCTATCTTGCCCTTTCACCTACCTCTCCACTGGTATCCACTTAAACTACCATGCATTGTAGTTAACTGATGTATTGTTCAGTTGATTAATGAGTTATTATTTATGAATTAATTAACTAATTAATTCACTCCACTCTCACTAGTGTATTAATCAGTTAGACTAGATACAACTAGCTCAACTGAGTCTAACTGAGTTAAACTAATACAACTCCATAACTAATTCTTCTAACTGTATCATAACTCTTCCACTTGAGTTCTAACTGAGTCCTTCATGCATTAGCTCTAGTACACCCTTAGGAATAGCGTAATTCCTTCTGTCAGATGCTATGCCACATCTGTGCACTGAACTGAAGTGCTCCAAGAGAATAAGCTACTGTTTAGAGTCTGGTTATTATTAAGAGCTAATAATAATTGACATGCATCTATTTTTAGATTCACGATCTATAAATAGAATTCACCCAATATTCTAAAAACAGAATTTCATGTATTTTTCCAACTTAACCAACCATCCACAAATAGCATCCTGAAACTTCTGAAATATGATCATCATGTCTAAAAATAGACATAGTCTAAAAATAGACTTTGTGCCAAAAATAGCCTACGGGCCCACTTAATGAAGGGAAATCTTTTCACTAAGCTCATCATTTTTTTGAATCTCAACACTCCCTCTCATTGAGATAGGGATTATCCTTCACCCCGATCCTGTGTCTATGGTATTCGAATTTTCTTCTGGTTAGCGCCTTCGTCAGAATATCTGCATCCTGATCCTCCGTGGAAATGTACTAAAGCAACATGATCTTCCGCTGCACACAATCTCTGATATGATGATACCAGATATCAATATGTTTAGATATATCATGAAACACAGGATTAACTGAGATTTTAATGAAACTCTGATTATCACAATGAATCACGGTGGGATCTAAATGTGAACCGAACAAACCAACTAGAATCTTCCTCATCCAGATAGCCTCACATGTAGCTAAACTTGCTGCCATGTATTCTGCTTCTACTAAACTGAGTGCCATAGATATTTATTTTCTATTGTGCCAAGAAAATGTCATAGATCTGATACTGAAAATCCCCCCTGATGTGCTCTTTCTGTCTGTTGGGCTTCCTTCCCAATCTGCATCCATGAAGCCATGCAACTTCACCTCATCCGTCTGTATGTACCATAATCCATACTCAGATGTGCCCCTGAGATATCTCAATACATGCTTTCCTACCTTCCAAAAGAGCTTGGTAGGCTTAACCATCGCTTGTGAAATCTGGTTCACCGCATAGCATATGTCTGGTCTTGTATTGACTAAATACATGAGCAAACCCACCAACTCTTGATAAACAGTGGCATCCACTACCTCTGCCGAGGTAGCATCCTCTTTCTTCCAATTACCAGGACGAGGAGTGTTGATTGGCTTGCAGCCTTGCATGTGAAACTTCTCCAGTATCTCCCAGGCATACTTGCCTTAAGACACAAACAATTCACCTTCCTGCTACCATATTTCCAATCCAAGGAAATAATGAAGGAGGCCTAAATCCTTCATCTCAAACTCCTCTGCAAGATCAGCCTTGCATGAGTGTATCAAATGCTCATCACCTGTTAGTATCAAATCATCAACATAAAGTACAATGATCAAAAGCTTACCCTCAACCACAATCTGGTATAGGTTTGCATCTGCCTCACTCTTGGTGAAGCCAAGTCCATTGAAATAATTGTCGATCTAAGTGTACCAAGCATGGGGTGCTTGTTTCAACCCATACAGTGCTCTTTTGAGCCCGCACACATGTGACTCACTACTAAAGATCTCAAATCCTTCAGGCAACTCAATGTACACCTCTTCCTCAAGGATCCCATTAAGGAACACAGTCTTCACATCCATCTGATGAATGTTCCAACCCATCTGCGCTGAGAGAGAAAGGATGGTCCGTATGGAAGAATATCATGTGACAGGTGCAAAGGTTTCTTCATAGTCTATCCCCTCAATCTGTGAGAAGCCCCAGGCAAAAAATCTTGCCTTATACTTATCAACACTCCCATCAGCAGCTTGCTTTACCTTGTAGATCCATCTTGATCCTACAACTGATTTTCCCACCAGCCTTGGAACAATCTCCCAAGCATTGTTTTTGACAATGGAGTCATACTCCTCCACCATGGAATCTACCCATGTGGGCTCCTACGCTACTTCTTCAAAAGAAGATGGCTCCGTAACAATACACTTTCTCATAAGAGCCATGTATCTAGTATATCGGTCAAGTGACTGTCTCTATCTGCACTGTGATGTAGGGACTCCTACATTCTGTGCCGCATCCACCTTCAGTCTCTCAGCTTCTGTGGTATGCTTCTTGCCTTGTCTGATGTTTGGTTTTGCATGAGTGGAATCCTCCACTCCATGAATCTCCTCCTGTGGTTGATCCACATCCAGAGGCTCATCTTTGGGAAAAATAAGTTCATCCTCCGCATGCAAATGTAGCTCCCTCTCAAGCAACAACTTCATGGCTTTCACATCATTGAATTTTATATCCCGTCGCATAACAGTCATATGACTATTTGGAAAATAGACATGATAGTTATGGAGTGTTTCTGTGTACCCCAAAAATATCCCAACTTCTGCAGTCGGCTCCAACTTCTTCCTGGCATCCTTTGTCACATGAATGTAAACAGGTGAGCCAAAAATCTTCAAATGAGAAATATCAGGCTTCTTACTAGTAAAAGCTTCCTCGGGTGTACTCATGCCAATTACTCTATGAGGACAATAGTTTTGCACATAAACCGTAGTGTTGCATGCTTTTGCCCACAAGTGCATCGTTAGGCCCTGATCATGCAGCATCGCTCGTGCAACACCCATGATCGTTTTGTTCTTTCTCTCCATGACCCCATTCTGCTGTGGGTTTTGAGGTGCTATGAGTTCTCTTCGAATTCCTTCTTTGCTACAAAAGTCTTTGAATTCCCCTAAGATGTATTCACCACCATTATTTCTCCTTAGAGCTTTCACCTACTTCCCCAACTCCTTCTCCACCAATTCCTTGAACTCACATAACTTTGAGAACATTTCACTCTTCTTCTGCATGAAAAAGATCCAGCATATACAAGAAAAGTCATCAACAAATATTACATAATACCTATGTTTTGTTGTTGAAACAACCGAGAATGGTCCACACACATCTGTGTGAATTCTCTCCAGGATCTTCGAAGCACGGTTCTCCTTCTCATGAAAGGTGGTCTTCAAAAACTTACCCATTATACATCATTTGCATTGATCTAACTACGCAAGAGTACCTTGGGAAGTCTAGTAGAAATTTTTTGCAAAAACTTCAAAGCACCATGGTGAAGATGGCCCCAATCTCCTGTGCCATAATTTGCCCTCATCCTGGCTCACCACTTCTTCTACGTTGCCCACCATTGTAGTGCAGCCATCTACCTCCAGCTTGTAGAGATTCTTAATTCGAACCCCTACCTTCTTGGTTTGACCCATTGTTCTATGTCGAAGGAAGGGTTTTGCCTCACTGAAAACAACATCATAACCCCTATCTTCTAGCATTATGACTGAGACCAAGTTCTTCTTTAGACCTGGAACATGCATGAAATTCTTCAACAAGGATGGATTACCGAACTCCCTCTCAAAGGTAATGGTCCCAATGTCAGTCGCACTATACCAACCATCATCGCCCATCTCTATATGCATCTAGAGGTCCTTCTCCTCCGAGTCAATAAACAACTCTTTGTCTCCCGTCATATGGAAATATGCACCACTATCAAGATACCACACCAATCCCATGCAGCTTGAAACCAAGCATGCAATAAAGGAAAAATCTAGCTCAAATTTCGAGGCTAAGGACTCTCTAGCTGCAGATCCAGTAGCTTGCTTATTCTTCTTCTTCTGTGGACAGTTAGTGGTGAAATGTCCATGCTCGTGACAGTGAAAACACTTCACTTTGGACAAATCCTACTTCTTTCTTTTCGCATTGGATTTAGAAGGATTTTTCTTCCCCTTTCCTTTCCTTGCTTTGGCAGCCAAAGTTCAATTCTCTTCATCTTCATTCTTTGATGAAGATCCATCCCTGGTACCCCACCTTATCTCCTCCTGCACAAGATCTGACCAAAGTCGCTCCCATCCTAGCAGTTTCTCCCGTCCATTGATAGAGTATTCATAGCTATGCCAAATCTTCGGAAGCCTAAGGAGAGCCAATCTCACCAAGTCTTCTTCATCAACAATAACCCCCACACTTCCCAGCTCATCCTTGCAGTGAACAAACTTTGTGAGGTATTTTGGAATACTGTCTCCTTTCTCCATTTTTATTTTTCTGAGCTTGTCTTTAAGCGCCAAATTCCTCTGGTCACTTCTAATTTGGAACAATTCTATCAAAGCCTTCCACATTAAGAATGGAGTGGATTTCTCATGAAGGCTAGACATAATGTGGTCCTTCACACCTTCCAACAGAATTCTCCTCGTCTTTGCAGTATTCTTTTTCCATGCAACAAGTAATGCATCATCGCTAGATCTTGGCTTAGGAACATTTCTATTGATGAACTCCTTCAGCCCATTATCCTCCAGCACTGCCTCCATCATGTCCTTCCAGGCTATGTAATTCAAGCTCCCATCAAGGGTGTTATCACCTAATTTGAACCTTAGGCCGAATGAAGGAAAATCAGGTTAACCTTTAAACCACGCTCAACCTTGTAGCTTGCCCTACAAGGTCAAGAGAGGGCTCTCTCCACAAAAATATATTCAATGAAGTATAATAACAAAAATAATTTTAGGCTAGGTATAATAATGGGAAAATGTTTTAATGAATTTCAGGGTTGTATGGAAAAGATGGGGCAGTTTGAAACTGGGAATTAAATCAGAGATACAGGGTATTTCATGGGGCAAGGTAGGCAGGAAATTTAGCAATTAATTTTAAATAATGATGGGATGGTAAGACTAGTGAGGAGCTGAAAAGGGCATAGGAGATGGATCCTTTTCAAACAGAAGAAAACATAGAATATTAAATGATTTCCCAAGGCAGAGCATTAAAAATGGATTCTACCGATATAACTTGAAAGCATTCAACTAGAAATGTTTATGAATGTATGGTGAACATAAAAAATTTACATATGAACACAAAGGAGAGAACAAATGCTAAAATTCATACCACATGGATCCCACAAATCAGAGATGCATATATTATTAATTCCCTGTCAAATTGTTACAATGGGAGCACAGAGCGTCCTCCTTGATTTCCACACTATTCCCCTTACTTGTTGACTACTTACAAATGACTAAAAATTACATTAAATAGACAAAAATGTGGGGAAATAGATCCACAAAAAAAAGGAGCTATTTCCAGCTCAAGAAATGAAATCTGATCATAGAAAGAAACCAACAGCATGCCCCTGAAAAAGAGGGAGAACAATACATTTAGACCATCTTTGAAGTTTCGTTGTTATGCTGAATGAGTGAAAATAGGAAATTTGAAGAACAGATCCCTATTTTACTGCTGCTGTAGAAGTATCTATTTCACATTTAGCTCACGACCTTTGATTGCTGCTTTCTTTTGTTTGAAAATATTTTTATGCCGAAGAAAACCCTTTAGAACTAATTAAACTGAAATATGCCTTAAATGAAGAAAATTCTGCTTTTTTATTGGAAAAGAATGAAGGGAAGGGAGTGGGACCCATATGCAATCACAAATTGGAGGAAGGGATGGGAAGTATCATATAATGGAGAGATGCGATGGAAAATCACGATTGCGATTAGTGTAAAGGGAAAAAGAGAAATCACAATCACAATTGGAAATCGGAGCAGGAGAGGAATAGGTATATTTAGAACAAGGCATGGAACATTGCGATGCAATTTGGAACAAGTGCAAAAGGGACAAAAGGATAATCGGAAGGGGTAATGGGTTAAATACCTTTGGAAATGTTTGGCGCTTTTACAAAGGAAAAGATGATTTTTTGGTCGAAAAAGCAAAGGGGTTTAAGGCAGGACCCATAGGTCAATCGCAATTGCAAATCGGCTTTTGGGAGTGGAGGCTTAAGTGTTTCGGGAATGAAATGTGTGATGCGATGGAGAAAATGGTGATACAATGAGAAATTGGAAGAAAACCTTTGAAAACTCATATACTTTAATATTTCCACTTTACAAAGGAAAAGACCTTTTCTTATTCGAAAAGCGAAAGGACCTTCAAGGTGGGACCCAATCGCAATCGGAATCGGGAGGGGAGTGGGACAAAGAGTATTGTGCAAAGGGATTTCACTGATTGCGATGGAGCAATTGGCTGTGGGCCGTCCAATCAAATGGGTGGATCGACGGTTGGGATGCAATCGGGAGGGGTCAATTGCATCAGAGATTTTGTGATCGGATGGGTCAATCGGGATGCGAAATTTAAATGTTGCGATTGCGATCAGAGGAGGGGTGATGTAATTGGGAAATCGTATTGGAAATATTCAATTGAACATATTACAATGAGCGGCCCTTGAACTTTGCGATGCGATCAATGGCATCGGAGGTTTTACAATCGGGAAGGGTCGGCCGGAGGGGAAATTTTAATCGTATCAGGGATTTTTATAAGTCAAAAGAACTTTATGAATGCGATTATGCCGTCAAGTAGGGGAAAAGAGGTTTTATAAAGAAAAACTTCAAAATTTTTATGAAATAAAGTGTAAGAAGAAAATGGGAAAAGGGGAAGGGTTAGGCTATAGGGGAACTTCTTTCACTTAGGCATAAATTTCAATCCAGGAGTCAGTTTTGAGAGTATAATATACCGTTTGAAAGCTCTTTCCGGGCTCTTTCTGATGGACATAATCAGAACATGATTTATACTAAAAATGTTGTGGAAAAAACCTTTGAAATATAGGGTGGTGGCTTGGTGGAGATAGCAGCTTCTGAAGTGCAGCTTATTACATATGAAGACATAAAATTACATAATAAATGATAATAAAGGAAAAGTACCATGTTTTCACCTCAAAACATGGTTTTGAGGTGACAATTACATCAAGCTCAATAGAATATTTCTCTGATATTCCCAGATGCTGTGACTTTGAGTTTATTAGACCTCCTCATGACCTTGTTGATATTTATTGACACTTGCCTCATATATTTAACCATGCTGAGACCTTAGAACCTAACAGAACCAACCTTATGACCTAACGACATGAATTATAAAGTGAAAGTGAATCATGACTAAAGAACATAGAGAGGAGAATCAACAAGTTTCACACGAGGGAAAACTGATGAAAGACCACTACCATCAATGAATCCATGACCTAGTGGAATGATGAAAATTTATGGTATGGGACTCCTAATATGCAAATGCAAAAGAGAAATTTTGATCACTGATGGCAGTATGACCAGACTGACACTAACATTGGCTCCAATGGGGATGGTAGCTCCTTGGAGGTGCCAAGAACACCGTAGACCAAGTAGCCTTATCCATTGGGCATGGAGTCAAAAAAAATACTGAAAAGTGACACAATGCAGACTGAATCTAACTCAAAACTAAGACTGAAAACTAAAACCAAACTTTACACATATCATTTAAGTTTTATGGCCTTCACCTCGAGCTCCAAACTTCAATGATTGTGTATTTTGAAATCTGACAAAAAATAACATGGTATATACAATGATTGTGACATATTTTTTGATCTATTATCTTCAACAATGGTAGTGCTTCAAAAGCCCACCATTCACTGGTCCTCCAGGGCAATCTTGGCCATCCATCTCTAAAGGCAAGAAAGCATTTTGTCCCCTGTATGCTGAAATATTGTATGGTTCTTTCCACAGGTTGTCGAACTTACCATGCTTCCCTTTGTCCTCATTTCGTGCATCCCATCTCAACACCACATCATCCAAATGAAACTTTTCTTCTTTGGTCTTACGGTCATAGATCTTCTTAATCTTCTCCTGCAGCTGAATAGCGTTTTGAGACACTTCCTCCCTTGTTTGCTGAAGGTGGATCATTTGATTGATCCTTTGCTGATTATCATCTTCTTCACTGCCAACTTCTTGTAATAATCTCATGACCGAAGCTGTAAGTGATGTAGGAAAGAGAGCATCAGTACCATAAACCAATTCAAATGGTGACATACCTATGGATTTCTTGCTGCTGACTCTGTCTGCCCATAATGCGTTGATGAGCTTTCGATGCCATTTTCTTTTGTTTTCTTCCAGCATTTTCTTGATTATGTTTATCAGAGACTTATTCGACGATTCTGCTAGGTCGTTGCCTTGTGGGTAGTACGATGTTGAATGGTCCAACACAATGTTTTATTTGTCACAGAAATCCATGATATTATTATATTTGAACGTTGTTGCGTTATCTGTTACAATTTTGTGAGGAAAACCAAAACGAGATAAAATATTTGACTCTAAAAATTGTATGATTACCATGTCAATAGCCTGCCTTGCTGGAATGGCCTCAATCCATTTGGTGAAGTAATTTGTACCTATCAATATCCATCGATGTTGTGCTGATGATGTGGGATGGATTTCCCCTATGAATTTGAGTACCCATTGCTGAAAGGGAGCGTTTATTGAAACTGGTTTCAAAGGAAGAGGAAGCAATTTCCTTTCCCTTTGGAAAATTTGACACTCATGGAAACTCATGACTACTTTGTACAAATATGAAATTAAAGTAGGCCAGTAATATCCTGCTTTCAACACTTTATTAGTTGTAGTTTTCCAAAACAAATGGCCACCACAATCACCTTTGTGAAAATCATGCATCACTTGCCGCGCCTCATCTCCGACCAAACAATTAAGCAGAATACCTCCTGGGTCTTTCCAATAAAGAGCACTGTTTAAAATGCAATATCTGGCAGATTTAAGTTTCAGTGATCTACCTTTTATTTTAGACATTCCTGGAGGTGGTGAAAGATGTTGAAGAACATAAACAATGTCTGAATGCCATGGGGATTGTAGAAAAATGTCTGTAACTGGAACAAGAAAAACTTCATTCTCATCCTCTGACATTGCTGATATGAGATTTATATCCAGGGCATATAGGTTTGATTGAGCCATTAGCTTTGCCAAGCCTTGTCCTTTGATCAACTTGGTGGGTTTAATCTCCAAATCATACTCCAAAATTGCTGCTATCCATTTACCTCTTCGACCTTCTGGATCAGTTTGCATCAAGACATCCTTTACTGCTACATTAGGAACATATGCTATAGTATGTGAATGTAGAATGTATGCTCCAAAATCTTTCAATGCTTTTATAAGAGCCAATGCTTTTTTCTCAATGATATTATACCGCAAAGCAGCATCTCTAATAGTCCTATTGAAAAAGGCAATTGGCTTTTCAATCTGATCTCTTTTCTGCATCAAAACCGCAGCCATAGTATGCTCCGATGCAAATGAAAAAATAATGAAATCTTGAGTATAGTTGGGACTAATCAAAACTGGGGCATTGGAAAAAGAAAACTTTACTAGATTAAATGACTTGATAGCCTCCTCACTCCATTTGACAGTGCTATATTTCTTCAACATTTTAGTCATTTCTCTTTAAGTGTTCAGCCAAATTGGGTATAAATCTGCACAAGAAGTTCATCTTACCATTCAATGCTTGAATTTCCTTTTTGTTGCGTGGAATGTCTATGTGCTGAATTGCCTCCACTATTGAAGGATCAATATGGATACCATCTTTAGAGATGATATGCCCTAGTAGCTTGCCTTCATCCATAGCAAAGAGACTTTTCTTTGGATTGAGAGAAATCCAAAACATTCTGCATCGCTGAAAAAAACTCTCAAATGGTGCAAGTGTTCATCATCAAAACCAGAAAACACTGTCAGATCATCCAAATAAACAACAAGAAAAACATCCTTTTCATTGGAAAAATAAATGTCCATTGCTCGCTGGAAGTTGCTTCAGCGTTCTTCAGTCCAAATGGGACTTTGGCATATTGGAAAGTTCCCTAGGGTGTTGTGAAGGCAGTTTTGTCTTGGTCTTTCTCATGTACCAAGATCTGGTTATAACCTGAGTAGCCATTGAGTAGTGACATCCTTGATGCTCCAACTACTCTATGCAGAATATGGTCCATTTTCGGAAGTGGATAGTTATCCTTTAAGGATGCTTTACTCAAGTTTCAAAAATCTATACATAATCTTATCTCTCCTGTATTTTTACGTACCAGGACCAAATTTGAAATCTAGTTAGAAAATCTAATTGGGACTATGATACCAGCTTTATACAATCTGTTTACCTCTTTTTCAATGGATGGCAGTAGCTTTGGGTTGATTCTTCTCAGCTTATGTCTAAATGGCTTCTGATTCGGCTTGATGGGAATAGTATGCTGGATTATATTTTTTTCATACACCTTCAAATCTGAATAATCCCATGCAAACACATCAGAAAATTCTGAAATTAATTTAACATACTATTCCTTTACCTCAGGGGATAATGTTTTTGATAACTTCACAAGCTTGGGCTTGTCATCTGTTCCGAGATTAACATCTTCAACTCCTTTCTCAATAGGTACTAAGCTTGGTTTCTTCGCAACATCATCTTGATCAAAATTCTCCTCTAAAGGTATGAGACCTCTAGGAATTACATTATCTTTCAACTGCAATATGTCCATCTAATTTACTTTGATTTCTTGATCATCAACCTCATAATCACCTTCTATGGGAGTATCTTTGTATTTTCCTTCACTCTACAAAAAAGAATTGATTTCATTGTCATCCCAAAACACTTGCCAATACCTTAAATTGTCAGGAACAACAGGCCTATGTTTGACATAAATCTCAAACTTGTTACTAGAGTTCATTGGAATTTTCAAATTGCTTGCAGCAGTGGCAAGAGAATCAGCAATTAGATTCTGCATTCTGGGTACTGTTGTCAAAGTGTACTCAGGAAATGTCCTCAAAATGTCTAGGACAAAATTTCTGTAGGCCCTCAATCATGGATGCTTTTCTTGATACTCTCCTTTTACCTACTTTATTATCAACTCTGAGTCTCCATAGACAGAAATCCTCTTTGCATTCAGCTTCTTCAAAATTTTCAGACCTGCAATCAAAGCTTCATACTTTGCTTCATTGTTAGAGCAGTCAAAATCCAACTTGTAAGCACATACTCTAACATTACTAGGAACTTTTTCAGGCTGGAAAACAGGGCTCCGAATCCATACTCCAATACCAGCACCGTCCTTACCAACAGCTCCATCAAAGTCCATGCTCCAAAGGCCTTCTTCTTCTTCATCTAGATGCTGAAATTTTTCTTCTTTCTCTACTTTATCTTGACTGACTCCTGCATTCTTTTGTTGTTCATTTTCTTTTTTTTGCTGGCAGGCGGAAGGCTCAGAAGTGCTTGTTCCTTTATCCTTTTCCTGTTTGAGGACTTCCCTGAAATTTTATGAAATTTCAGGTATCTCATCTACTTCTACCAACTGAACATTTTCATCATTCAAACCACCATCTGAATATAATACAAATGACTCTAAATTTGTGTGGACTGCATTAATGGGATGATTAACTGGCTTCTCTTTGTTGGTAATCATGTATTTCATTTTATTCTCCCTATATAGTTTTCTCAACTGACCAAACATGGGAATGGTGGCATAAGAGAAGTCAAGCTGCATGGCTCCTTTAAGTTTTGCACCCCAAGACCTAGATAGAAGCATTCCAAAATGCGGTGGGACATTGGCAACAACTACATCCATTAAAACATTCTTGGCTGGGATTTGATCTAAAGATACTACCAAGTCTTTGATAAGACCAATACAATGGACACTACCTGAGTCAAAAGAATACAAATCATGGTATTTGTGAGTAATATCAAGTCCTAACTTCTCCATAATGGATTTGGGCATCAAATTATGTGAGGCTCCAGAGTCCAACATAGCATTATGTAGGATGAACTCATGCAATCTAAGACTCAGGTAGAAGGGAGGGAATTCACTTTCTTCAGACTGATATTCTGTGGCTAGACCAAAGATGAGTTTAGGGTAGTCATCTTCAACATTAACCATATCTGATACAGAGTCTATTTGCAAAATTCTAGACACCTGATTTTTATAAGCACTATTTTTCACCAACTCAGTCAAAGGAATTGACACTTTTAGCTTAGAAATTTCATTTTCTAAATTAAAAGAAGGA
The DNA here is from genome assembly GCA_034641835.2 of Pinus albicaulis. Lineage (NCBI taxonomy): Eukaryota > Viridiplantae > Streptophyta > Pinopsida > Pinales > Pinaceae > Pinus > Pinus albicaulis. The sequence continues at coordinate 88,451,010 of CM076571.1, read as the reverse complement.
AATTTTTCTACCTCTTTGATGGGAGGATCTTTCTTCTCTACTTGCTTCTTTGCTGCGATGTGTTGGTTCTTTTCATTTGCAGTGTTAATCGTTGAAGATGTCTTGCTGGAGGAAGGATCGGCAAGCTCTTTCACTTTCTTCTGAGTATTTGAATAATCGTTCTTTGATTGAAGCTCTTTTATTTTCTGAATGGGACTGATCGGCACAGCTCTACTCCTCAAATAGTACTGCTTCTGTTGCGCTGATAAAGTGTTCATGTATCCTCTTTGGAAATCATTGGACTCTTCTTCTAACACTATGTCATTAGCCAATATGAAATCTAAGTCCCTTTGAATGTCTGAAATCACTGTATATTCTTCATCTTCTGTGAGAAATATGGGCACACCATCAGCTATGAAAAAATGGTTGGCTTCGACTACAAGATCATCATCATCCTCTGTTTCTATTCCCTGAACATAATTTTGCTATAATGGAGTTATGATTTGTTTTTGTGGTGCTGCTTGGTCCTGTGTTCTCTGTTCTCTTTGTTTAATCCTGAATTGTGGCTGCTGCCCTCTGAAATTTGGATTCCTGATTTGTGTTTCGGGCCTGTCTGAAATAGTCAATCGATCAACCATCTTTTCTATTGTTTGGATCAAAGTATCCATCTTGCTATCTGAGGGAGATGCCTCTTCTTTCACAGTCACTTTCTTTTCGGCTCTTGTTCGCACTCTTTTGGCCAGCAGATTTGCTTCAACGCTCACATCTATCTTCTACATGTCTTCAAGTGTGGCGGGATCTCTTTCTAGTAGCTGATATGCCATATCAGCATCGAAACCATCTATAAATTTGAGCAAGGCTAATCCCACAGGGGGTTTAAGATTGGCCAGAATAGCATTATATATAGTATTAAATCTCACACAATAATCCTGTATAGTTTCACCCACATTTCTTTTAATATTTTCATATTTAGACAAAATTTGGAGTGGGTTTCTCTTTACCTCCCATCTATCTAAGAACTGTGTATGTAACTCCTGCAAGGGACGGATAGAGCCTACTGGTAAGGCTTTGAACCACTTTCTAAATTCACCTCCAAAGCTTTGGATGAACAAACTTGTGGTTACATTCTCTGCCTCTACCTCATGAAGATCAAAAAAGTCATTCATTTTATCAACATGCTGCTAGGCTGTGATGCTTTGAGTGGCATCAAAGATAGGTATTTTACTTTGGTAATCAGCAGGCATATCATTCAAAACTTGAGGTAAAACAAGGGGTGCATACCGGGCAACCATGACTCGAGGTGGATTTACAATAGTGTTTGCGCTACTAGGATTTAAGGGAGGTGTTGATGAAAGCTGAGAATTGACTGATGGAAATGTTGATGAATTAAGGGGAGGAAAAGTTGCTTCTGATAACTCTGAAGGCTCAGGGATATTATGACTGAGGGGAATTCAAAATATAATCATCAGTTGATGTATTTTCCCTTTGAACTTCAATATTTATAAGAAATTTTGGATCTAAAATTGTGTCATCAAGTGCAGTTTCAGACTTACTTCTAAACAAAGAAAGCTCAAAACACTCATCAAAAGAAAGATCTTCAACAAACAACCACTCATTGGGCTAGGTATGGGATTTGAAAATAGGCCTAGGACTTAGTGATCCCTCTTGTCTTCTGACTATCCTTGGAATGAGATAAGGATTTTCAAACACGGGGGGAGGATTTGGATCAGGATTGGCCCTTGTGTATCTTCTTGAAGCCAGTGTGGTGAAATTTCTACTTTACAATGTTTTATTTCAGCCTATCAAACTCTGAACATCATCATCCAGAGTCCAGGAATTTATATTGAAGATATTACTGGGGTAATCATTCTTTTATGCTAAAATGTGTCCCCAGTATGGTCGCCAGAAATGTTATCACCTAATTTGAACCTTAGGCTGAAGGAAGGAAAATTAGGGTAACCTTTAAAACATGCTCAACCTTGTAGCTAGCCCTACAAGGTCACGAGAGGGCTCTCTCCGCAAAAATATATTCAATGAAGTATAATAACAAAACTGATTTTAGGCTAGGTATAATAATGGGAAAATGTTTTAATGAATTTTAGGGTTGTATGGAAAAGATGGGAAAGTTTGAAATTGGGAATTAAATCAGAGATACAGGGTATTTCATGGGCCAAGGTAGGCAAGAAATTTAGCAATTAAGTTTAAATAATAATGGGATGGTAAGACTAGTGAGGAGATGAAAAGGGCATAGGAGATGGATCCTTTTCAAATAGAAGAAAACACAGAATATTGAATGATTTCCCAAGGCAGAGCATTAAAAATGGATTCTACCTATCTAACTTGAAAGCATTCAACCAGAAATGTTTATGAATGTATGGTGAACATAAAAAATTTACATATGAACACAAAGGAGAGAACAAATGCTAAAATCCATACCACATGGATCCCACAAATCAGAGCTGCATATCTTATTAATTCCCTGTCAAACTATTACAATGGGAGCGCAGAGCATCCTCCTTGATTTCCACACTATTCCCCTTACTTGTTTACTACTTACAAATGACCGAAAATTACATTAAATAGACATAAATTTGGGGAAATAGATCCACAAAAAAGGGGAGCTATGTTGAAAATGCAACAAGATGATGGAGCTTAGTGAAATGAAGTTGCCTTCACTAAGTGGGCCTGCAGGCTATTTTTTGGCGCAAAGTCTATTTTTAGACTATGTCTATTTTTAGACATATGGATCATGGTCTATGAGTTGCAGGATGCTCTTTATGGATGATTGGTAAAGTTGGTAAAAATATATGGACCTCTATTTTTAGACATTGGGCGGTTTCTATTTTTAGACTGCCGGGCTAAAAATAGAACAGTCAAATATTATTAACCCTTAATAATATTTAGACTATAAACATTATCTTATCCTCTTGGAGCACATCAGTTTGATGCTTGGATGTGGCACATGCAGCTGACAGAAGGAAATACGCTTTTCCTAAGGGTTAGTTGAGCTATTGCATGGTTGACTTCAGTTAGAACTCATGTGGCAGAGTTTGGTGGAGTTGATGAGATAGTTGGTGGAGTTGTGTTCGGTTTAACTTAGTTGAACTAGTTGTATTTAGTCTAACTGAAAAATACACTAATGATGAGTGGTGTGAATTAATTATTAATTAATTCACTAATTATTAACTCATAAATAAACTAAAGAACACATCATTTAACTGCAATGCATGGATAGTTCAGTGGAGACCAATGTTAGAGGTGGGTGAAAGGGTGAGTGTGACTATCAGTTGTGACTATACCTGTGCATGAGATTTGCACACACATTGATGGAGATTTCCAATGAGGATTGCGCAGTTGGAGCTAGTGGGATTCGAACTTAGATCTCATCTATTCTCATCTTGGATTGCGCAATAGAGGCAGGCAGACTTGTGGAGGAGATTTGAACCAGTGACTAGTTCACTTTCCACAATAGTTTTGCGTGTAGCATTGAGATAGTGTTGAGAGCTATGAGAGCTTTGTGCTATGTATTTTTACATGTTCTCTATCATTATAATATATATATAGTTGGGGGTTTTCAGCTATTTCTTTCCCCATTACATCCTGTGTTGATATGTGTGCTTGATTATGTTTTAATGAGCGCATGTGACTGCTTTCTATTTCCACATATTGATGATCAATTGTAGAAGAGGTTATGTATTATGCATGAAGCTTAAATAGTGTGTAATCAGGATAATCTCGGTGAATAATTCATCTATTATTCAAATTTCTACATGGTATCAGAGGGAGATTGATCATCGGATCTATTACAGTGATTACAATTATTTCGGTAGACAGAGTCTGTAATGGGCCAGGTAGCCTCTGGATCCATCCTTTCTTTGAAAGGTGATATATCCAGTAAATTCCCCTACAGTCGATCTCTGTGCTAGAAATAATTTTTTCTCACAGATCGGAAGCTGTTGAGTTTTCAGCTGGTGGAATTCGAATTTGCAGCAGAATTTGGAATTCGAATTTGCAGCAGTTTTCTTGGTGCCGGAGTTGAAATGTATTTCAACGGATTGCGACTGGAATATTCCCTTGAGGGCAGTTCAAATTATGTTTCATGGAAGGACAGAATGGAGGCGATACTAGATGATAACGGGCTGAAGGAGTTCATAGAAGCTGAGATCCCAAAGCCTACTGATGATGCTCAAGTTGAGGCTTGGCAAAAGAAGATGGAAAAATGTCGAAGGATTTTGTTGGAGGGTGTGAAGGATCACATTGTATCCATAATGCATGGAAAATCTTCTCCATACTTGATGTGGAAAGCGTTGAGATATTTATTCCAAAGCAAGAGCGACTAGAGGAAGTTGGCGCTCAAGCATAAACTCAGACATATAAAGATGGAGAAAGGCAACAGTATGCCCAAGTACCTCACGAAGTTCATCCAATGCAAGGATGAGCTGGGAAGTGTGGGGGTGACTGTTGATGATGAGGAATTGGTGAGCTTGGCTCTCCTTGGTCTTCTGAAGAGTTGGCATGCCTATCAGGATTTTGTCAATGTTCAGGAGAAATTGCCAGGATGGGAGCAACTTTGGTCGGATCTTGTGCAAGAGGAGATAAGGCGGAATACCAGAGACGGATCTTCATCAAAGGCATCTGATGAATAAAATTTCACTTTGGATGCCAAAGAAAAGAAGGGGAAGAGCAAGAAAGCTTCTCATTCTGGTGTGAAAGGCAAGAAGCAATACATGTCCAAGGTGAAGTGTTTTCATTGTCACCAACACAGACATTATGCCACAAATTGTCCGCAGAAGAAGAAAAATAAGCAAGCTGCTGGATCTGCAGCGGGAGAGGCCTTAGCCTCATAGTTTGAGATAGATTTTTCACTGATCGCATGCTTGGTCTCAAGTGTGATGGGATAAGTATGGTTCTTGGACAGTGGTGCGTCTTTTCACATGATTGGAGATCCAGATCTGTTTTCAGATTTGGATGAGAAAGATCTTGGAGTGCACATCAAGATGGGTGATGATGGTAGATACAGTGCGACTGGTATCGGTACCATTTCCTTTAAGAGGGAGTCTGGTAAACCCTTCGTATTGAAGGATGTGATGCATGTTCCAGGATTGAAGAAGAATCTGATCTTTGTGGCGATGTTAGAAGACAAGGGGTATGATGTGGTCTTTAGCGAAGGAAAATCTTTCCTGCGTAGTAAGACAACTGGAGAGACCTGGAAGATAGGGGTTTGAGTCAAGAACCTTTATCAGTTGCAAGTAGATGGCTGCGCAGCAATGGCATGCAAGGCGGAAGGAGTGGTGAGCCGGGATGATGGTGAGCTGTGGCACCGGAGATTGGGCCACGTTCACCATGGAGCTTTGAAGATACTGCAGCAGATTTCTACTGGGCTTCCTAAGGGCACTCTTGTGCAGTCAGATCAGTTCAAGGGGTGTACCTTGGGAAAATTTGTGAAAGCCACCTTTCACGAGAAGGATAGTCGCGCCACGACGATCCTTGAGAGAATTCACACAGACGTGTGTGGACCTTTCTCAGTAGATTCGATAGCAAAGCACAAGTACTATGTGATCTTTGTTGATGATTTCTCTCGGAAGTGCCGGATCTTCTTCATGTAGAAGAAGAGCGAGACATACTCAAAATTCTGTGAGTTCAAGGCACTGGTTGAGAAGGAATCGGGGAAGCATGTGAAGGCTCTTAGGAGCGACAATGGTGGTGAATTCATCTCTGCTGAATTCAAGGAATTTTTCCGCGCAGAAGGGATTCGGAGAGAGCTCATTGCACCCCATAACCCACAGCAAAATGGGGTTGCTGAGCAGAAGAACAGAACGATCGTGGGTGCTGCACGGGCGATGTTGCATGATCAGGGCCTACCCCTTCAGTTGTGGGCTGAGGCATGCAATACTGCAGTATATGTGCAAAACCGTTGTCCTCACAAGATACTTGGCATGAGTACACCAGAGGAGGCGTTTTCTAGTAAGAGACCTGATATTTCCCATTTGAGGATTTTTGGTTCACCTGTCTACTTGCATGTGATGAAGGATGCTAGAAAAAAGCCGGATCCGACCGCAGAGGTTGGAATATTTTTTGGGTACAATGATACACCCCACAACTATCGTGTGTATTTACCAGACAGTCACAAGACTGTTGTGCGACGGGATATCAAATTTCAGGAGGAGAAAGCCATGTAGTGTTCGCTTGAGAGGGAGCCACACTTGCATGCAGATGAGGAGCTATTAGTTCCTAAGGATGAGCTTTCGGATGTGGATCAGTCACAAGAGGAATTTCATGGAGTGGAAGAGACCACTCATGTAGCGCCAACCATCAGAGGGCGCAAGCGCACTACAGAAGCTGAGCGACTGGCTCAAGATGTAGAGAAGATTGTAGGACCACCTACATCACAGTGCAGATAGAGACAGTCACTAGATCAGTACACTGGATACATGCCTCTTGTGAGAAAATGTGTCATGAAAGAGCCATCCTCTTTCGAGGAAGCTATGGAGGACCCCGCATGGGTAGATGCCATGGTGGAAGAGTATGATTATATTGTCAGAAACAGTGCATGGGAGATTGTCCCGCGATCGGAAGGGAAATCAGTGGTGGGTTCGTGATGGATCTACAAAGTGAAGCAGGTGGCTGACGGGAGTGTGGAGAAGTACAAGGCAAGATTTGTTGCCCGAGGCTTCTCACAGATAGAGGGGATCGATTATGAGGAGACTTTTGCACCTGTCGCAAGGTACTCTTCCATACGGACGATCCTAGCTCTCTTAGTGAAGATGGGGTGGCACATCCATCAGATGGATGTGAAGACTGCGTTCCTCAATGGAGTCATTGAGGAGGAGGTGTACATAGAGCAACCCGAAGGTTTCGAGATCTTCAGCAGTGAGTCACATGTGTGTAGATTCAAGAGAGCACTATATGGGTTGAAACAAGCACCTTGTGCTTGGTACACACGGATAGACAGTTATTTCACCAGACTTGGATTCTCCAAGAGTGAGGCAGATCCTAACTAGTACCAGATTGTGGTGGAGGGGAAGTTGTTGATCATTGTACTGTATGTAGATGATCTGATTTTAATGGGTGATGAGCTGTTGATACTTTCATGCAAGGAGGATCTTGCAAGAGAGTTTGAGATGAAGGACTTGGGCCTCCTTCATTGTTTCCTAGGATTGGAAATTTGGCAGTGCAGTGATGGATTGTTTGTTTCTTAGGGTAAGTATGCCCGAGAAATATTGGAGAAGTTCAGCATGCATGGCTGCAAGCCTGTTGATACTCCTCTTCCTGGAGGTTGGAGGAAGGAGGATGCTACTTTGGCGGAGGTAGTGGATGCCACTGTTTATCGACAGTTGGTGGGGTCGCTTATGTATCTGGTCAATACACGATATATGCTATGCTGTTAACCAGCTTTCGCAAGCTATGGTTAAGCCTACCAAGCTCTTCTGGAAGGCAGGCAAGCATGTATTACGTTATCTTAGAGGCACATCAGGATATGGCTTGTGGTACAAACATGAGGATGAGGTGAAGCTGTGTGGCTTCACGGATGTAGATTGGGCAAGGGGCCCAATGGACAGAAAGAGAACATATGGAGGGATATTCAGTATCGGGTCGACAACAGTTTCTTGGTACAACAGGAAGCAGAGATCTGTGGCACTCAGTTCAGCAGAGGCTGAGTATATGGCAGCAAGCTTGGCTGCATGCGAGGCCATATGGATGAGGAAGATCCTGGTCGGGTTGTTCGGTTCGCACTTGGAGCCTACTGTGATTTATTGTGATAACCAGAGTTGCATTAAACTCTTGGCTAATCCAGTATTTCATGATAGAACCAAACACATCGACATCAGGTACCATCATATCAGAGATTGTGTGCAGCGGAGAATCATGTTACTTTCATATATTCCCACGGAGGATCAGGATGCTGATATCTTGACAAAGGCGCTCACCAAGAGAAAATTTGAATACCACAGAGGCAGGATAGGTGTTGCAGATAATCCATATCTTGTTGAGAGGGAGTGTTGAAAATGCAACAAGATGATGGAGCTTAGTGAAATGAAGTCGCCTTCACTAAGTGGGCCCGCAGGCTATTTTTTGGCGCAAAGTCTATTTTTAGACTATGTATATTTTTAGACATATGGATCGTGGTCTATGAGTTGCAGGATACTATTTATGGATGATTGGTTGAGTTGGTAAAAATAGATGGACCTCTATTTTTAGACATTGGGCAGTTTCTATTTTTAGACTGCCGGGCTAAAAATAGAACAGTCAAATATTATTAACCCTTAATAATATTTAGACTATAAACATTATCTTATCCTCTTGGAACACTTCAGTTTGATGCTTGGATGTGGCACATGTAGCTGACAGAAGGAAATACGCTTTTCCTAAGGGTTAGTTGAGCTATTGCATGGTTGACTTCAGTTAGAACTCATGTGGCAGAGTTTGGTGGAGTTGATGAGACAGTTGGTGGAGTTGTGTTCTGTTTAACTTAGTTGAACTAGTTGTATTTAGTCTAACCGAAAAATACACTAGTGATGAGTGGTGTGAATTAATTATTAATTAATTCACTAATTTTTAACTCATAAATCAACTAAAGAACACATCAGTTAACTGCAATGCACACAGCTCATGGAGCATCTAAAGAAAGAGAGGTGGGGGTGAAAGTGGGTGAGTGAGGACTACTGGGCCGTTAGACTAAGATGTGCATGAGATTTGCACACACATTGATGGAGATTGCCAATGAGGATTGCGCAGTTGGAGCTAGTGGGATTCGAACTTAGATCTCATCTATTCTCATCTTGGATTGCGCAGTAGAGGCAGGTAGACTTGTGGAGGAGATTTGAACCTGTGACTAGTTCACTTTCCACAATAGTTTTGTGTGTAGCATTGAGATAGTGCTGAGAGCTATGAGAGATTTGTGCTATGTATTGCTACATGTTCTCTATCATTATAATATATAGATATTTGGGGGTTTTCAGCTATTTCTTTCCCCATTACATCCTATGTTGATATGTGTGCTTGATTATGTTTTAATGAGCGCATGCGACTACTTTCTATTTCCACATATTGATGATCAATTGTAGAAGAGGTTATGTATTATGCATGAAGCTTAAATAGTGTGTAATCAGGATAATCTCGGTGAATAATTCAGCTATTATTCAAATTTCTACAAGCTATTTTACCAGCTCAAGAACTGAAATCTGATCATAGAAAGAAACCAACAGCATGCCCTTGAAAAAGAGGGAGAACAATACATTTTGACCATATTTGAAGTTTCGCTGTTATGCTGAATGAGTGAAAATAGGAAATCTGAAGAACAGATCCCTATTTTACTGCTTCTGTAGAAGTCTCTATTTCACATTTAGCTCACAGCCTTTGACTGCTACTTTCTTTTGTTTGAAAATCTTTTTATGTCGAAGAAAACCCTTTAGAACTAATAAAACTGAAATATGCCTTAAATGAAGAAAAGTACACTTTTTTATTGGAAAAGAGCGAAGGGAAGGGAGTGGGACCCATATGTGATCGCAAATTGGAGGAAGGGATGGGAAGTATCATATAATGGAGAGATGCGATGGAAAATTGCGATTGCGATTAATGTAAAGGGAAAAAGAGAAATCGCAATCGCAATCAGAGATCGGAGTGGGAGAGGAATAGGTATATTTAGAACAAGGCATGGAACATTGCAATGTGATTTGGATCAAGTGAAAAAGGGAAAAAAGGATAATCATAAGGGTTAATTGGTTAAATCCCTTTGGAAATGGTTTGGCGCTTTTACAAAGGAAAAGATGATTTTTTGGTTGAAAAAAGAAAAGGGGTTTAAGGTAGAACCCATGGGTCAATCACAATTGCAAATCGCCGTTTGGGAGTGGAGGCTTAAGTGTTTTGGGAATGAAATGTACAATGAAATGGAGCAAAGATTCATATAGTGAGAAATGGGAAGAAAACCTTTGAAAACTCATATACTTTAATATTTCTGCTTTACAAAGGAAAAGACCTTTTCTTATTCGAAAAGTGGAAGGGCCTTCAAGGTGGAACCCAATCGCAATCAGAATCAGGAGGGGAGCGGGGCAAAGTGTATTATGAAAAGGTATTTTTCCGATTGTGATGGAGCAATTGGCTGTGGGCCATCCGATCAAATGGGCGGATCGACGGTTGGGATGCAATCGGGTGGGGTCAATCGCATCGGCAATTTTTTGATCGTATGGGTAAATCGGGATGCGCAATTTAAATGTTGCGATTGCGATCGAAGGAGGGGTGATGCGATTGGGCAATCAGATTGGAAATATTCAATTGAACATATTACAATGAGTGGCCCTTGAACTTTGCGATGTGATCAATCGCATCGGATGTTTTACAATCGGGAAGGGTCGATCGGAGGGGAAATTTTAATCGCATCGGGGATTTTTATAAGTCAAAATAACTTTATGAATTCAATTATGTCATCAAGTAGGGGAAAAGGGGTTTTATAAAGAAAAACTTCAAACATTTTATGAAATAAAGTGTAAGAAGAAAATGGGAAAAGGGGAAGGGTTAGGCTATAGGGGACCTTCTTTCACTTAGGCATAAATTTCAATCCAGGAGTCAGTTTTGAGAGTATAATATACCATTGGAAAGAAATTTCCAGGCTCTTTATGATGGAAATACTCAGAACATGATTTTATGCTGAAAATTTTGTGGAAAACACCTTTGAAATATAGGGTGGTGGCTTGGTGGAGATAGCAGCTTCTGAAGTGCAGCTTATTACATATGAAGACATAAAATTACATAATAAATGATAATAAATGCAAAGCACCATGTTTTCACCTAAAAACATGGTTTTGAGGTGAAAATTACATCAAGTTAAATAGAATATTTCTCTAATTTTCCCAGATGTTGTGACTTTGAGTTTATTAGACCTCCTCATGATCTTGCTGATATTTATTGACACTTGACTCATATATTTGACCATGATGAGACCTTAGAACCTAATGGAACCAACCTTATGACCTAACAACATGAAATAGAAAGTGAAAGTGAATCATGAATAAAGACCATAGAGAGGAGAATCAACAAGTTTCACATGAGGGAAAACTGATGAAAGACCACTACCATCAATGAATCCATGGCCTAGCGGAATGATGAAAATTTATGGTATGGGACTCCCAATATGCAAATGCAAAAGATAAATTTTGATCACTGATGGTAGTATGACTAGACTATCACTAAAAAAGTTCATACTCCAATCTAAACCCACTGAAAGACGTTTTAATGTATACTCGATTTCTGCACCAAGAATCTACTGTAGCAAATTCGAATTGTCCACCAGCACAAACTCACTTCACAATTGCAATCTTCAATCAACAATGCTCTGATACCATGTATAAATTATATGCAGTAAGCATGCATATGTCCTTGATTCACCTGATCTCACACTATTTAAATTTATGCAAAATACTGAATCAATTCCACTTGTTAATCTTTTGCAGAAAAAATAATTGCACACACATGTGGAGCATAAAAAAAAATATATTCAATCGCACATAACACAGTTTTTAACCGGGAAAGCCTGAAGCTGAAAACCCAAAATATATATTATGTAACATGGAGATCATATGAAAATCTCATACAAACATTCAAAGCTTATCACAAGCCCTCAGTACAGTACTATCGTCATACACTAATCAAGCCTAATCTTGCAAATCCATGCACCGATATTTTCCACCTGCTAACCTGCCTCCACTGCACAATCTCTACTGAAGAATAGCTTTGAATGAATTTGAATTAATCCATCCTTGACTGTGCAATCCTCATTGGCATCTCCACTAAGTGTGTGATGCAATCAATGCATCACTATAGTCACAACAGATAGTCTATCTTTCCCTTTCACCTACCTCTCCACTGGTCTCCACTGAAACTGCCATTCACTATAGTTAACTAATGTATTGTTTAGTTGAATAATGAGTTATTATTTATGAATTAATTAACTAATTAATTCACTCCACTCTCACTAGTGTATTAATCAGTTAGACTAGACACAACTAGCTCAACTGAGTCTAACTGAGTTAAACTAAATACAACTCCATAACTGCTTCTTCCAACTGTGTCATAATTGTGCCACTTGAGTTCTAACTGAGTCCTTTATGCATTAGTTTCAATAAAACCTTAGGAATAGTGTAATTCCTTCTGTCAGTTGTTGTGCCACATCTGTGCACTAAACTGAAGTGCTCCAAGAGAATAAGTTGTTGTTTAGAATCTGATCATTATTTAGAGCTAATAATAATCAACATGCATCTATTTTTAGATTGAAAATATATAAATAGACTTTGCCCAATATTCTAAAAATATAATTTCATCTATTTTTCCAACTTGATCAACCATCCACAAATAGCATCCTGAAACTTCTGAAATATGTTAATCATGTCTAAAAATAGACTTGCACCAAAAATAGTCTGCGGGCCCACTTAGTGAAGGAGACTCTTTTCACTAAGCTCATCATCTTTTTGAATCTCAACACATTGTATCTAGACAATGTATGTGGACTTGGTCAAAATGACTAGATCAAGCATGATCCAATCCCGTTCACACCATGTGGTGCTCAATTTAGCTGCTTTATTCTTCCTCCTTTCACATGAGGAGTGTTTATTCTTCCTTCTCAAGGATTATGGGGCCTCCTTAACCATTTTATTTAACCAAATGAAATACTACTAACTATAATGTTCCTGTTATCTTGAGACTAAAAATAGGGAACATTACAGTCCTCCCCCTTCAAAATGTTGCTTGTCCTCAAGAAACTGCAAGGTAGAGAAAAATTCCTCCTCCTCTTATTGTGGCCTCCTCATCAATAGATCCCACCATAGCTCAACAAAGTATGCAATAAATATGTCCTCCATGTATCTCTCTAAGTGTGTGAAACCAAAGTATACATCATGAGATAATAGAAGATGCAAGTGGAAATATCCTTGTTGTTCAATGGCCTCCTCAAGGTAGGAGTGATGAAAAACACGGGAAGTCTTATTCCCAATGAGTGAATCCTTCACCCATGCAATTCATCCAAATGAAATGAGCCATCCTAGGTAGCTCAACAAATCAGTCCTCAACCCCGGATATATGCAACATGTTGGGGCTGAATGGAGAGTTTATATTTTTCCATCCAAGTAGTTTCTCCCTCCATTTATGCTAAATATGAGGGGGTTGCTGATATTGCGCTGAAAATTCATGGCCTCCATAATTGGCCCAAGCCTCCCCAAAAAATGAATTAATGATGAAATTCCTCCTCCAACAACGCATTTTCTCCCAATAGCTCCTCCTATATGAAGAGAGAAGTAGTGACATGGCAATCATGATGTGCCCATTGTTTCTTCTGAAGCATACAACATGTGAAAAGGGGAGAAACATACTCCCAATGGGCATCTTCAACTCCAAGCCCACTCTCCAAACAAAGCCTCCCATGAGTATACAAACATTGGCAACATATGGAAGCAAAATACAATGAAAGCATGCTACCACATCGCAACCGGAGAGTGAATGATAGTTCCACATGAGGAACCAGTGCAGTGCATTCCATGCCTACCTCAAAAAAAAATATAACAAGTTCTTTACTAGCCACTTTTTTGCAGCCACAGTCATCTCATAATATGTGAACATGAATGTAAAATGTGGTGTTAATAGTGTACACCAAGAGTCATGTGGCTTCCCCCACAAACCACCATTAAGGTAGCCAAAATCAATGCTACTAGTAGCTGCAAGTAAATTATACAAAATGCAATAAGGGATGATCCTTCTTGTTACAATATGTTGCTCATATAAAGTAAATAAGTAAAAAACATAATGTTAAATTATACCTCCTATACCATGTACTTGAGACCTTGAGCTGAAATGGCTCAACTAAAAAGGCTCCCCCACTCCCAATGAGTAGGAAGGTGGCTGTGACATCCTCTCTATCACCATACGGGCTTTGAATATCTCCATATGCTGATATATGTCCTGTTGGATGCCCTCCCAAGTGAAATCCTCTAACAAAACAAGATATGTAGCAAGGTGCATAGCTAGGAAGTCCTCATGTGCTGCATGTAATAGTTTCTCCTTGAGACTAGATGCCCTAGTCAAGAAGATTCTGCCATAAAAATAGATGACCATATCATCCACCATGTATCTTTCAACTCCCTCTGGGTCATCAAGAACCATGCATGCACCAAGATCCTTAGAGTACTCTACCAAAAGATGAGACCTCTAATACGAATCAATCCTCTTCATAGACAGTGCTGGTAATCTAGCATGTGAAGCTCCCCTTATGTTGTTGCCTGCTACTTTGACATCCCCCATGCCAAATTCATCCTCCAAAGTGCTTCCATGCCCATCATGTAGCTGCTCATGCTCAAATAGTGACGGTGTCCTTTGGAAGTTGGCCTCCCATGAGAAGCTATCATCCACAAGGAAACTCCCAAACTGGGTCAAAGTAACCATGAGTGGCTTACATCCACTCCTATGTATGAAAGAGTCCTTCCTCAAAGGAAGTATCCTCTCCCTCTCCAAATCTAAGGAGCAGTGATCCTGCATCATGAAGATTTTATCCTCCATCCCTACAACAAACTTTGTCAGCACAGTATAACTGATGAGAGTGGGTGATACCAAAAATGAGAGAGTGTCTCCGTCCTCCTTGGGTTTATCCCAAACTCTCTATGCTATGTTGGACTCCTCCAATGTCTTCACCCCTCGGGAATCCAAGAGTGGTGAATCAAGTAACAAGATGCCCCTCATCAACTCTAGATTAGGTGGCCTCCCAGGTGGAATGCCTCCATATAGTGAGACATCAAGTTTAGAAGTGGACTGTATGTATAAGTGGAATGATTTGTCCCTCTCTTCACTACACAGTACAGTCTCCTCCTCTGGTGCAGAATCTTTCCAGAATAGATAAGGGTGTATCAACCCTTGATGTTGATCCTTCTCTTCCTCCTCCATCTCACAATCTCCAAAAAATGTTACATATGGCTCTGGAAATGTGCCTTGGTTTCCACATGTTGAAACATTTGTAACCCCTTGAAAAGATACAAGGTCTCCTCTAATAGAAGCAATGGCTCCCATTTCACCTCCATGTGGTGATGGATCTCCTCCCAATGGGACAGCGCTGTTAGATCTCTTATGCTCATCCTCCCCGTAAATAATTGATATTACCTCATCATCAAGGAGAGACCCTAGATCTTGGTCATCTCTTGAAGGAAGTACCTCCATGACTTCACAAATGGAAGAGGGCCCTTCACACAATGGGGATATTTCCCTTATAAAACCATCATACATGTTTTCATCCCCTTCAGGAATATGGAATGGATTTTGTTTCATGTTTCCCTCCAATGCATGCAAAGTGTTTTATGTTTTGATGCATGATGTTTCACAGTGATTTTCATCAAGCTTCCTCACTAACCCCTTAGTGAATCCATCATATGAGCTCACATTTGCATGATAATATGAAAAAAAAATTTTAAACCACCAACCATGTGCCATACCTTTGAGACGCAGTGATGTTATAGTGATGGCCTCCGCCGGTTGCAACTTGGTGTAGCTAAAAATATGCATCTAGCTCCTCTCCCCAAGTTGTGGCTTTGCACCTTTTTGATCCATAGAAATTAGATAGAAAGAACATATATATCTCTCTCCCTCTGGGGCTCCTGGATCTTGCTCCCTTGAACCTGCAAAACTCTTTGAGGTATAAGTGCACATCGAATCTCCATGATTGAGATTCATACTCCCAAAGAAAATCACTCAAGGTTTCCTCCCTCCATTCTCCCTGCAGTAGATATGGGAAATGTACTGCTTTGTAGATCTCCATGTGTGGCTGAATTCTCACACCCAATGTGGTCACAACTAGGGCTTGCTTCATCCACAAACCCTCTCGGAAAATCTCTCCAGTTTTCCCTTTCTATCTCCTCAAGGTCTTCAATGATACCTTCCATGGTCTGGAAAAGAAGAAGGGAAACCTCCTCTTCCATCATTCCTCTCTTCTTGTTTCCTTTGTAAATCTCCTCTCCTTGGAGAGAAGCTCCTCTTCCTGATGGCATTAAATATTGTGCAGAGGCTGAGCCAAGATTGATGCTCTGATACCACTGTAATATTCCTTTTTCAGGATTTGCTGCAATAGGGTCTAGAAGGACGCTGTATAAGGAAGGAAATGTAAAAATAAGCTGAAAGGGGACTTGGATCCCTTATTTAACACACCATACATTACACTTCCATAATTTGAGCTTAAATAAATCCCTCAAGGAAGGTTAAACAGATCTCCTTCCCTTCGGTATCTTGAAAAAAGTGCTCAAAGAGTGAGCTACAGCAACATATGAGCATAATCATGAAAATATGAAAATATGAACATGTCAATAAAGGAAATATATTAAAGCCATCCTGTTTATTAATATATTATAAAAAATGTACAAAAATATCTTGGGGGACAAGCCACTCAATCTATTGGAACCAATCTCCCATGATTAAACTATCAAATACATGAGTTGCTGCAACTGCACAAAATGCCGGAGAGCAGTGACTGCGCAATATCTTTGAGAGTAATAGCTGCTGAATACATACAAAATTATAATGAGGTTTAAGGACACAAATATATGCCCAAGAATAGAAGAATGAGCTCCACTACAAGATTTCTAGCTAATCTAGGAGAGATTTCTAGAAATGTCGGGAAATGTACAATGTGACAATTAACTTGTCACTGAAACTAAATAAAAATATAAAATGAGGCTATAGAAGATCTGAAATGATGATGCCCTCATCTGATAGTGTATCTAAGAAAAATGTTGATCCCTTTACTGAGAAACAACTCCTCCTGATGAGCTCAAATGACCTTCCTAGCAACTACCTACAAAATAACGCAGATCTAGTTGGAGACTACATTGTGAGGGAAGAAGGATGGTTGGCCTAATGCCAATGATATTAAAATAAGCCCGGGAGACCTCCTCACTAATCGTCCAATAGATATCTAAGCTCTCCACTAAAAACAAGCCAAGGAAAGCCTCGAGATATCCTTTGTTGTTGCACCCTGCAGCACAAAGTTATCCTGCTCCAAGAATAACGCTGTGACTGAAGGAGGTAGCTTGGTCAAATGCTAGAATGAGGAAATGGAGCTCACAAACCCTCTCCTTCTTTGAGGATGAGGTAGGGATTCCTGACCAGGAACACCCTTGTGCTCAATATCACTGCAACCCTGCTAAACAACCCGGGCATGCAAGTCTAAGCATACCATACGAAAATGATAAAAACAAAAGCATGAATTAAAATGGCTCTCCTCCTCTCCTTATATAGCAAGTGCTCCTCTCCACCATGGGTCCTGTCCACATGTGCCTTCCAACTCATGCATGTGATCCTCCTCTAAAACTACACAATCCACCAAGGAGATACATTATATCTAGACAGTGTATGTGGACTTTTCTATCTCGTGGTGCAAGCAGATCACGGATATCCGTGCAGATGCAGAGCAGGAGATTTGTAACTCAGACTCTACTAAGACTCAAATTCTAAGAACTCTAAATTCTTCAATCCCGAATGCCTCTTCTGAATGAGTCTTACCTTCTTATAAAACTGAAGGGGAACAAACATCCATAAGAGTGAATTATTACACAGTCTTAGATTCTGGACAAAAGAAAAGTAAATCTAAGGACGAAGATATGAGAGTACGCCTTGGATTCGGGTATGAGTGGACAACCCATATTATCTCGTCCCTATTCCATACGGAAAGCCTTCTGGCATATGGGGATCGAATCCAAAGTTATCTCATGACTCAACATAATGCGTACCAGTAAATTTACATAGTGGAGATTCTTTAAACAAGGAGAACCCACGAAAGCCTCGTTGGAAGCATAATTGTACAAAATATCTTACACAGTGGAGATATTTGGGTCAAGGAATCCCACGGAAACCTGTCCAACACCAACTTCGGTTGGAAAGACAACACATAATCATAGCACATAATGCTCTATCTGTGGATGAGAGTAGTGCTGGTACCGAAACCTTTCAATCAAGTGATTTGATAAGTATTGTACACGCACTTCTTTTTCGAATTCCCACTGATGAAAAGGATTGTTGTCTGGAGGTGACAGGAAGTTTGTATTTTCGAAAGGATTTTGTTCTGGATTTACTCTTTCATGAAAATATTCATAATCTGGCTGGCTATCATCATAATTTGTACTGATCAATCTTACTTTGTAGATATTTGTGACGAACCAGCGTACATGGCCACATCGTTTAAATCCATGATAGAAGTGGAGGTCCTCAATGTCGGCAATATGTTGTACTGATTTGTAGAAGATGCCTGATTGATGGGCACGAGGTTCACTAAAGCCATAGATTTTTAGCATGCTCAAAGAATACGGCTTAGTGATCAAAGCTGATAGCCCATAGATTTTCCACCAGTCTAAAAACCAATCAGGAGTGGGGTCTTCTCTTTCCATTTGTTCTACGGACCATCCATCAAAGATGAAAGAGAACTGCACAGAATAAAAAAGGTTAGAAGCATAATTTTTCATATTCATACCTGTGTAGAAGCATTCTTTTTGGCGGTCTGGATGATAGTTTTGTCTATGATTACAATTGTCAAATCTTCTGATAGTGATTTCACAGCTCTGTATTTCATCCTCATCATCATCAAGACTTTCCATAATGTATGAAATACTGCCTATATGGACTAAATAGTCCAATGCTTCCTCTGCTTCTCTATTCATTTCAGACTGCAATCTTTCATTCCATAAATATGGAATGCCATCCCTATGTCAGATTTCTTTGATAGGAAACCAAGTTTCATCATGATCCATTAGATGTGTTTCTAATTCATATGTAATCCATCCACTTGGTGTTTCAATTTGAACACTTTCTTCATTTCTTCTGATAAAATTGTAGGAAAGAGAAAGTATGGAATTATTTGTTAAGAATTCTCTTCTCAACATGTCAGCAAAGCTATTCTTCTTTCCTTCAACAAATTCAATATCAAAATTATATTGGCTCAACTGCATGACCCAGCGAACCATTGCTGCATCTTCAAATTCACATTTCTGAATAGCATATTGTAATGCTTTACAATTTGTTTTGAATGAGAATTTGGTATAAATGATAAAATCTTTGAACTTAGCTATGCCTAAGCATACAACCCTAAGTTGTGTACCCATTTGTAAGTGTCCGCTGCATAAATGTGAATAAAATTTCGTGCACTTTGTTGGTGATCTTGTAAATGGTATCAGAGCCAAGTTGTTGTTTGAGTGAGGTGATTTGCTGAGAAATACTTTGTTGTTGAAAAGATATTGTTTGAGGGGAGCGCTAGATAGTTTGCTTGATGTCGT
Source organism: Pinus albicaulis (assembly GCA_034641835.2). NCBI lineage: Eukaryota > Viridiplantae > Streptophyta > Pinopsida > Pinales > Pinaceae > Pinus > Pinus albicaulis. The sequence goes on along the minus strand of CM076571.1, from coordinate 88,431,748 downwards.
GAATAGTGTTTGTAGCCTGTGTTGCCGCGGAAGGCGTTGAAGACGTTCGACTAGAACTTGTGCGTGGAAGCCGCAATATCTCAGCTAAGTGATTTCCCAAATACTTCCTGATAATTTGCTCTCTTATTGTCTGCAATACTCTCCATGCAATGGATTCATCTTCTCGTCCTATGGGTCGTTTTGGTTCTAAACACTTTGATGATTTAGAAAATGAAGAACAATTACGCTCTGGTTTAGATTCTCTTTGTGTTACTCCCGAAGCTCCTGCAAATTCCACATATTTGAATATAGAAGAAACCAATCCTTCTGATGCATGGAAACTCCCTTCTATTTCTCCTTCTGAGGTTTATAAATCCATTTCTCCTTTTCATTTTAAAGCTTTGAGTCAGATCAAAATCAAAGAAAATTCTATTCACACCGAATTGAATTTAAATGCCATGATGACTGTTCCTTTGTTAGAACAGAAACAGATTCAAGCTTCTCTAAAGTCTGGTTATAAGTATGTCCATCTGGGGATGGTGAGAGTAGGCCTGAATGCTCTCCACAGAAAAGGTCAAACAACATTTGTTTTCTCGGCCTTGCTTGATAATCGATGGACATCTTTCACCAAAGCCCTTATTGGTGGTATCGAGACTAATTTGTCCGATGGCCCTGTCCAATATGATGTTTTCCCAGATTTTTCTGTTGCCCTTAATGATCCAAACATTCTGAAATGTCTCACTTTGGGTGTTCAAACCCAAGGATATGAATATTTTGAAACCAAGTCCAAAAATTTGACTATTTTTTATATTACTTGTGTTCGGTTTTATAACACAACTATTCCAGCTATGTTGCATGCTCCTGAACAAGGGTCCGGTACTGTCACACTAATCCAGTATGATTCTTCCTGCAACCTTGTTGCTCCATTATCAGTCTCCAAGAGATCACTTACTCCTCCAGATGAATGGGTAACTAATTGGACACGTAATACCAGAAAGCCAATTTCAATTGCCCAGTCTATTATCTCTGAGTCTGATAACCAAGTTGTTACTAGATTTCCAAGAAGAAGAACAATTGAGCATGGTGAATCCTCTACCTCTTCTTCGGTTCCGACTCTTTCACAAACTCAGTCCACATCTTCAAAGGAACCTATGGTTTTAATCGATCCAGACATTTATGCTAAATTAAAGGCATGGTTTGCTGAGCCTCCTATAATTTCTCTGAATGCATCTGTACAATATTTAAATCCTCCAGTTTTAACATCAGTCTGTGATCACCCTCATTGCTCAAAAACACATTTCCAATTCTCCTCAGATCCTCCTCAGTGTTAGGTCCCTATATCACTAGTATAGCCCCTTATTATTGTTAGTGTAAACCCCTTATTGTTATTGTTGTACCCTTGTAACCCCCATTTTGTTATTATTGTGCCCTTACATTATTATTTTTAGGTTGGCTAGGATTACATTATGGCCCCATGGACTCCTATATATAGAAAGGAGGTTTTGTGAATTGTAATATCGCATCCAAGAAATTGTTCATTCTTATATAATGTGTGGAGGTTCCAACTTTAGTAATGACCTTTCTAAGGCATTGATATCTCTTTTCTTCTCTTTTGGGTTTGGTTGCAGATTTGGTATCAGAGCTTGGGATTCTAGGGTTTCGCTGCTCCAAACAGGTCATCGTGGAATTTTCGCTATAACTTTTTTTCTACGAAGTTTCAGAAGCTGAAATGTTTAGGGTGCGAAGCTGAAATCCTAAGGAATATTGTCTAAAAATTTCAGAGCTTGGTTCGCAATATTTTCGGAGATATCATCTGTGGAAGTTAGGTCTTTTTTCAAGCTCCTAAACAGGTCATCGTGGCATTTGCGCTATAAATTTTTTTCTACGAAGGTTCAGAATCTGAAATTTGTATGGTGCGAAGCTGAAATCCTGAGGAAATTCGTCAAAAAATTTCAGAGCTTGGTTCGCAATATTTTTGGAGATATGATCTGTGGAAGGTAGTGCTTTTTCAGGCTCCTGAATTTCATCTCAAAGAGGTGATCGTGGGAAAAGTTCAATAACTCTCTCTCTATAGATTGGATTGGAGTGCCGTCAAAAGTGTTCGCAAGTACATGGCCTGCCGTTTCTTGGATATTAATTTCAGAGACAAAGAACAAAAAAGTGACACGTGGCAAGTCGTACAAGTTCGCTCTACTGAACCAGTCCAAAATTAGGTCATTGTGGGAGATTGGACACAAATTTGTCTTGGAGAATCCAAATCAGGTCAGACCTGTGGCATTTGAAAGAAGCTTCAGAGGGCTACTACAGGGATGAATTTGAGATATCGAAGATTTTCAATTACAGAGAAAATTCAATTTCAATATCGAGCTCCTAAAAAAGCTAGTAAAAGGTGTGTATTTTTTTTCCGAATTACATAAGTCTTGTTTGAAGAATCAAGTTGAATTGATTCCAAGGGCAACTTGTAGAATAGATATCAATATTGGATTTTAAAATGGCCCCTAAAAATAATTCAACACCCATTAAGCCTTCAGAAGGCTTTACTATGACTCATGAAGATGAAGAATTGCAACATGATCTATCAAAATTACAAGAGCAATTGCAACAGTTTTCACTCTCGCAAAGAGCAACAAAAAATGAAATGGAAGTTTTGAAGAAAGGCATGGAAGTGAAGATGGACGGTTTGAAGAAAGGCATGGAAGCTAAAATGGATGGCATGGAAGCTAAGATGGATGACATGAAAGACAACATGGAAAACATGAAGAGTGATCTAAAAGCATACATGGAAGGCTTGATGACAAGCTTAAAACCATAAATGATTCCTAATGGCGGAAATATAGGAGAAGAACCTCATGATGAGAACAAAATAAATGTTAATCGTGATTTCATAAACTCGAATGTTGGTGGGAAGAACCACCATATTCCAAAAAATGGATATGAGGAAGTTTGATGGAAAGGATCCTGTAACATGGATACTACAGATGGAGCAATATTTTGATCTCCATAACGTGCAAAACACACAAAAGGTACGCATTGCAACTTTACATTTAGAACAAAATACATTTGTATGGTATCAATGGCTTTGTTCCCATAAAAAAATTGTCACTTGGTCAATTTTTACGGAGGAAATGATAGCACATTATGAGGATACAAAGAGCAACACCTTCTTTACCCAATTGATAAATCTCAAACAAAAGGGTTTAGTGGGGCAGCACATTGAGGACTTCCAAAAATTGAAAATAAGGGTAACTGATCTTACAGAGGAACACAGGATTGATCTCTTCCTAGGCACTTTAAAGGATAACATCCAACATGAAGTTCGCGTTTTGGAACCTGATTCATTGGAGAAGGCATTCAGGTTGACAAGAAAAGTTGAATGTAAAATTATGGCGACAAGGAAGCCTACCACTCAATTCTATAAAGAAGGAAGTGTTGCTACGCCTAGATTTCCACAACCTACAAGGTTGACACCACAACAATTGGAAGAAAAAAGAGCAAAGGGCTTTGCTACAGTTGTGATAGCAAATACACTAAAGGTCATAAGTGTGCTGAGAAGAAATTATTTTACATAGATTGTGAAGAGGAAGAAGAAAATGAACAAGAAGAGGATATACACCAGGAACCAACGCTAGAAGAGGAAGAAATGAGTCCGACCATATCGTGTAATGCATTGGCAGGAATTACTACTCCTCAAACTCTCAAGATAGAAGGACATATCAAGAAGAAAAAGGTAATAGTGTTGATTGATTCAGGTAGCACCCATAATTTTATTCATTGTAAGGTAGCCAAAGAATTAAATTGTTTCCTATACCCAGCACCAGAATGTCAAGTGATGGTTGCAAATGGAGGAACTATAAATTGCTCTGGAAAATGCCATAATATCAAGCTAACCATGGGGGAATATGTATTGACTAGTCCAATGCTTTCCATTCCTATGGGAGGTGCTGATGTTGTACTAGGAGCACAATGGTTACAATCTTTGGGGACGGTAGCTTTTAATTTTCAAGAACTTTTCTTGAAATTTTTTTCAGAAGGAAAGGAAGTCGAATTACGGGGTATTGAAGGGAAGCCGGGAAGGATAATAAGCTCTAATGTCATGACAAAGTTTCTAAAGAAAGAACAACGAGGCGTAATTGCACAATTATGCTCACTAGAAGTTCCGACATCAAAATCATCTATTTCTGCAGATCTCCAACAAGTCTTAGACAATCATTCCAAGGTGTTTGAAACTCCCAAAGGACTCCCACCTATTCGTGATCATGATCATGCTATTCATTTGATTCCAGGAAGTGTTCCTCCAAACATTCGGCCTTATAGATATCCTTACTTCCAAAAGAGCGAAATTGAACGTATGATTGCAGAAATGTTAGAGGCGGGTATAATTCAACCTAGTCAAAGTTCTTTCTCTGCTCCTGTAGTATTGGTACACAAGAAGGATAGATCATGGCGAATGTGTCCAGATTATAGGAGCTCAATAAGCTCACCATTAAAGACAAATTTCCCATTCCTATGATTGATGAATTATTGGATGAATTACATGGAGCAATTTATTTTACCAAGTTGGATCTTCGTTCAGGATATCATCAAATTAGAATGAAGACTGAAGATATTCCAAAAACAGCATTTCGAACTCATGAGGGTCATGAATTTTTGGTCATGCCTTTTGGCCTTACCAATGCACCTTCTACATTTCAAGGGTTGATGAATTCCATTTTCAAACCCTTCCTTAGAAAATTTGTGCTAGTATTTTTTGATGATATACTAATCTACAGCAGGTCTTGGAAGGATCATGCTGAACATGTTGACAGGGTGCTCAAACTATTGCAGGAGAAACAATTATATGCAAAAAAATCCAAATGTTTCTTTGTAGTACAAGAGGTGGAATATCCGGGTCATATTGTATCTCACGAGGGTGTTAAAGTAGACCCTAACAAAATTAAAGCCATTAAGGAATGGAAAGTTCCCACAACCATAAAGCAGTTGCGAGGATTTCTCGGGTTAACAGGGTATTATCGCAAGTTTGTTAAGAATTATGGGAGAATAGCAGCAACTCTAACAACATTATTGAAGAAAGATGCATTTTCATGGACTCCTGAAGCAACTAAGGCCTTTGAACATCTTAAAGAGGCAATGTGCCTAGCACCGGTCTTAGCTACGCCAGATTTCACAAAAACCTTTATTGTGGAATGTGATGCCTCAGGAAATGGAATTGGTGCAGTTTTAATGCAGGAAGGAAGACCCATTGCTTTTGAAAGTCGTCCAATCAAAGGAAAGTATTTACAGAAACCTATTTATGAGAAGGAAATGTTATCAATACTACATGCACTAAAGAAATGGCGAACTTACCTAATGGGAAGACACTTCAAGGTGAAAACTGATCATGATAGTCTTAAACACTTTTTGGAACAAAGACTATCGTCAGAAGAACAGCAAAAATGGGTCACAAAGATGTTGGGTTATGACTTTGAAATAATCTACAAAAAGGAAAGTTGAATGTTGTTGCAGATGCACTCTCAAGAAAGAATGAAGAGGTGGAAGCATTGCTTTGTGCCATTTCTATTATCCAACCAGATTGGATAACCAAAGCAAGAGATGAATTGAAGAAGGACAAAGAAGTATGGACACTCATTCAAAAGTTGCAGCAAGATCCTAGTACATCTGATACATTTAGTTGGAAAAATGATTTCTTATGGTACAAAGATCGCTTATATCTTTGTAAGAATTCTCAACTAAAACAAAAGATTCTTCTGGAATTGCACACTTCTCCTTTAGGAGGACACTCAGGATTTTTAAAAACTTACCACAGGGTGAAGAAAGAATTTTTTTTGGGATGGCCTTAAATCTGATATTCGAAAGTTTGTGGCGGAATGTTTGGTTTGCCAGCAGAATAAAGTGGAAACAATTAAGACCCCAGGACTTCTACAACCTTTATCCACTCCAAGTCAACGTTGGGAGGAGATTTCAATGGATTTTATCACAGGTTTACCTAAGTCCGAAGGAAAGAGTGTCATCATGGTGGTAGTTGATAGACTTACTAAGTATGCACACTTTTGTGCTTTATCTCATCCATTTAAAGCAAGTACAGTTGCTACTACATTTATGGACAGAATTCAAAAGCTACATGGAAGCCCAAGGGTTATTGTGAGCGACAGAGATCCCATTTTTACCGGAAATTTTTGGACGGAGTTATTTTCTTGTTTGGGTACTCAATTAGCTCATAGCTCATCTTATCATCCTCAATCTGATGGTCAAACTGAGATAGTAAATAAATGTTTGGAAGGATATCTTCGTTGTTTTGTATCTGATAAACAAACACAATGGGTCAAGTGGTTACTTCTTGCTGAATGGTGGTATAACACTTCCTTCCATACTGCAGCAAAAATGACCCCATTTATGGCACTTTATGGATATCATCCACCATCCATCACATCATATTTAAGGGAAAATTCGAAGGTTCAAGCAGTGGAATATCACATCGAGCATCAGCAAGAAGTTCTCCAACTCTTAAAGGATAACCTGAATTTGGCACAAAACTGAATGAAACAACAGGTAGATCAACATCGCAGCGAGAGAAGTTTTGATGTAGGAGATTGGGTATTTTTACGGCTACAACCATACAAACAAATGTCCCTCAAGCAAGCTAAGAAGGATAATAAATTATCGCCAAAGTACTATGGTCCTTACAAGGTGTTGCAAAGGATTGGTACTATGGCATACAAATTGGAGCTTCCTGCTTCTTCGCGAGTACATCCAGTTTTCCATGTTTCATGCTTAAAGAAGGTTATAGGTGAAAATCTTCCAGTTCAAACAGTATTGCCAGAACCTCTTTGAGATGAAATTCAGGAGCCTGAAAAAGCACTACCTTCCATAGATCATATCTCCAAAAATATTGCGAACCAAGCTCTGAAATTTTTTGACGAATTTCCTCAGGTCTTTGAGATGAAATTCAGGAGCCTGAAAAAGCACTACCTTCCACAAATCATATCTTCAAAAAGATTGTGAACCAAGCTCTGAAATTGTTTGACGAATTTCCTCAGGATTTCAGCTTCGCACCATATGAATTTCAGATTCTGAACCTTCGTAGAAAATTTTTTATAGCGAAAATTCCACGATGACCTATTTAGGAGCCTGAAAACAAACCTAACTTCCACAGATCATATCTCCGAAAATATTGCAAACCAAGCTCTGAAATTTTTAGACAAACTTCCTCAAGATTTCAGCTTCGCACTCTAAACATTTTAGCTTCTGAAACTTCATAGAACAAAAGTTATAGCGAAAATTCCACGATGACCTGTTTGGAGCAGTGAAACCCTAGAATCCCAAGCTCTGATACCAAATGTTGTGTAACCAACTCCAAAAAGAGAAGAAAAGAGATATCAACGCCTTATAAATGAGCCACTTCGAGGGGGAAACCTCCAATACATTACATGGTTACACAACACTCAGCCTCATGGAAATTCATTTGATCAGTCCAGGAGAATATATATGATTAAGTTTGTTCCTTCTTCAGATTATTTAGAACAAACTTACAAACAAGTTACATTTTTTAATGTACATGAAGATCTCCTTGTACAGTCCGTTTCACCGACTACCTTTCGTGGTCTAGGTTTTGTTGATCCTTTAGCTATTCCTTCTGACAGACGAAATCCAATTGATAAAATTCCAAAGTCTGTTGAAATCCCTTCTGATTCAGAAGTTATTGCATTTCTAAAAATATTCAAAGGCATAGGGCCTTATGATCCAGAAGATCCTTGGAAAGGTAAGATGTTCAACTGGGACATCTATACTCATGAAAAGGAACATTTGTATATACAAGAAGTGAAACTTCTGGATAAGAAGGACATGAAAGAATTTAATTGTCAAAATGATTCTAAATGGAAAGCTTGGATGCAAGCTAATAACTAGTGGATATCATTCTATGAATGGTACTATCCTTCAATAAATTGAATTGAAGACTCTTTGATCAAACAGTTCTGAAATGAAGCCAAGCAAAAAAGGATCAAGCAGTATGATGAATATGTTGATTCTCGATTAGAACAACATCCTGTTATTATTCCATCTCCTTTACAGTTGCCAGTATTTTCTCCTAAAATACAGTCTATGTTATCTAAGCCCAATCTGCCTAAATCTTTGATAGCAGTCAGAACTAAAGGGAAAAATTTGATTAGAGAAGTTTGCTTGCGGTTTAATGTAAATATGATAAGAACTAGAACACCTAGCAAGCATAAATGGGAACTTCTTGATGGTTATATGCTTGAAACAGATACAGAATTTCCTCCTTGGAGAAATTTTGTAATTAGACAACAAGATGGCAAGATGTACAAGATACTTCCATCTCATGTTGATGAATCATCATTATCTGTAAGGGAATCAATTGCTGCAACCAACTGGACGAATTTGGAAATCTCCAGTTTGGAAAAATATTTGAAGAAAGAATTCTCTTCTCTTCATGAAGCTGACTCAGAAATAAAACTGATGATTGGCAGAGTCTTGAAAAAACAAGACTATAATACTACTTGTCTGAATGAGAGTATCAAGGTACTCACAGAGAATGATCAGGCTATTGCCCAAAGTCTTGATAGACTTACCCTAAACACAGACAAGAAGATTCATGAAGCTGCAATAGCTCACAGTAAGGAATTGGTCAAGGTAAACTCTAGCCTTGACATAATAAAGAATTGGACATTTCATCAAAATCCAATCATAGAGGAAATAAATAGACCAGATAAAAATATTGAGAAAGAAGATTCTGATGACGACACAGAAAGAACTGGTTTGGGATGCAATATATTTAACAGAGATGTTATGTATTGTGTCAAGATGAAGGTTAAAATCGGGTCTCAGTATGAATATTGGAAATTTTTGATAGACACTGGTTCCCGGTTGAATATGAAAATTTATATCCATACTTGTCTTTTAGAATTTCCATCTCACATTAGGAAACCAACCAAGACAAAAAGAAAAAAAAACCAAAAAAATGACAGAAAGTAAGAGATAGGTTATCTTGCACATATAGTGTGCCACACTTCGTCAGCTTACGAATCCCGGATTGACAAATTAATGTAGCAATTTAGGACACACTAAATTGGCCAAACATTTTGGCGCCGTTGCCGGGGAAGTGTAACTAAAATAGCCAATTTTTAAAAAAACAATAAAAGAAGGGAAAACTTGATAACTTCTTGAAGTATGCTCTCCTCTTGCACCTAGTGTGATCTGGAGGATCAGAAAAGAGAGTTATTGGTTCAATAATTTCTTAAGTATGCTCTCTTCTTGCACCTAGTGTGACCTGGAAGATCAGAAAGAGAATTATTAGCCCAACTTAAAAAATAAAAAATAGAAATAAAAATGACATGCATAGAGCAAGAGATTCTAGGGGAAGGTTTATAGCTAAAGCCAAGAGTTCGATTTTCACAACTCCATATTCTTCAAGGCTTAGACAAGATTCACCACCATCTACCCCTAGCCTTAAGATTCTTGGAATTCAAGGAGCAGCTGAATTAGAGGATTCTTCTATACCACCTACTAAATCTCATTTAGAAAAGGACCCTTTCTTTACTTCTACAGGAGAGTATATTGTAATCAAAGAAGTAGAATCACCTGAAGAAGAAAAGGAAGAGACTCCCTCTCATCCTCCCTTGATAGAAGAACCAGAGGACTTTGAGGACTCTAAAGAAACTATCATGGCAGAGGAAATAATAGATGGATTCGAAGGTAGAGGTAGAGGTAGAGGAGGAGGAAACAATGGAGACAACAATGGTGAAGGTAATAATGGAAGAAATAGGGAGGGAGACAACTTGTTTGGATTCCCTATAGTTGATGAGGAAACTCATACAACGATGAAAAACATCTCACCATCTGTCCTCCCTAACTTTTATGGATTGCGAAGTGAGGATCCTGAAACATTTCTATTTGAGTTTGAAGTCGTGTGCCGAACCTATGACTATATGGAAGACTCTAAAAAACTCAAACTGTTTCCTTCAACATTGAAGGGAGCCGCTTTGAAATGGTTCATGGGATTAGTCACCCAATCTATTAGGACTTGGAATGATATGAAACAAAATTTTTTGGATAGATACTTGGACTATTTTATGCCCACCAATCACAAGGATGAGGTATTCAAAATGGTGCAAAAAGAAGATGAAAATTTGGAAGATTTACTTGAAATATTTCAATACAACTTAAAAAGAGCAAAGATGAGCAACTTAGATGAAGAAACTTTGAAAGCCCTTATATTAAAAGCCATCAGAGATGAATGGATAGATATTTTAAACATGATGGGGAAAGGAGACATTTCTCAACTTCCACTTCGTGACATAACAGAACTATGTGTCCATCTCTCAAGGGGAAAATCTAAAACAGGAAAAGGGCCTAGAGATCTTTCTCTTATCAGGGAAAAAAAATCTGCAACTGGATATCGGCAATATTCTTGATGAGTTCAAAACTGATATCTTAGGGAGCCTTAGTGAACAACTAGACACCCTTAAAATTCAAAACAAGAAAAAATCAGAAACTGATGCTCTAGCCATCTTTTGTCCGAAATGTAGGAAGAAACATGCTTTAAGGGAATTTCCCTTGGATGCAAAAGTTTTAGAAACATGTATGATTTTCTCAGAGAATCATGAGACCAAGGATTGTCCTTCAATTCCTGGACTCAAAGCTGTCTTTCAAGAAGATCCAAATTCAGTAGAATCTCTCTGTTTTGTTGCAAGAAGACCTTGGCAGGGGCAACAAACTCAAGCGTTTAACAACCCTATGAATTCTCAACCCCCACCAAATTGGAATCCTTGGCAACAACCTTGGCCCCAACATCAAAATCCATATCAGCCATGGGTACAAGGGATGCAAAATCCTTATGGGAGATTTGCTTAATTTTATCAATATCCTCCATCTTTTCAAAATCAAAAAGCTCCACAACTTCCAAACCCAAATCCACAACTTTCATTGCCATTTCCACAACAACAACCTTCTCAGCAGAATCCAAATCCTCAACTCATGCTTCCATATCAAAAAAAGACAAATCAACTTCCAGCTCAGCCATTGCCAAATCCTAACAATAAAAATCCTCAGAATACTTACATGATAGAAGGACAACAATTTCCTACATATATGATTGTTCCTCTCAATGATGTACAACTCAGGTCTGGTAGAGTTTTAGAAAAACCTTCTATATATGTCCAAGAGCAAGATACCTCTAAGGAGGACTCTCTTAAAGCCAATAAGGGTTCTGAGGAAGCATCTCTTCAAAACTCAAACATTCAAAAAGAGAAAGAAAAGTTAACCCCCACAACTCCTATAGTTGAGCAACCTGCATCTTCATCCACACCTCCTTTCCCTGAAAGATTACAAATTGATAAAGGGGTGGAAAAACAAATCTTGTTGCCTAACTATGATTTTCTAGATGAAATAAAGAATGTTTGTATCAAGATTCCCTTGCTACAAGCCATTCGAGAGATTCCTATTCTAGCAAAAACAATAAAGGAGTTGAGTCTCAAAAGACCAGGAAGGAAACTAAAGGACACAAGAAGAATCCACCTGGTAGGAAAAATTGCAGATATCATGATGGGAAAAATTACCATGCAGAAGTATGTAGATCCAGGTAGTCCAATTTTCAAGACACATATAAATGGGATAGAAATTCCAAACACATTGATTGACTTAGGGGCTGCTATCAACATTATGAGTAGATAGACTATGGACCAGCTTAAACTTCCTAACCTTCTTTTTACACCTACTTTACTACAACTTGCAGATCAATCAATTATTAAACCAGATGGTGTATTAGAAGATATTTCAGTCTCCTTAGATTCTTGGGAATATCCAGTATATTTTATGATTTTGACTCCCAAGAGTAATCTAGGAGGGCACCCACTTATCTTAGGAAGACCTTGGCTAGCCACAGCTGATGCTTTCATTAGTTGTAGATCTGGGGATATGTACATTTCTAATGGTAATTCGACAAATAAATTCAATTTGTATCCTCCAGAAAAACCAATCACAGAAGTAGGAGACAATGAATGGGTTGATGATGAGGAAATTATACAACCTGTCTTTATCATTTCGGAAATCAGTGAGGATAGTCAAATTCTGAACACATTAGAAAATTTTGAGACATCTTCAGAATATGACCCCACACAATTTCAGTTGGAATCTGACATAGAATATTTATCATCAAGACAAATGTCTCTTTACTCTATGGAAGAGTTGGGTAGTTCTACTATTGAGATTTTTCCAGGAAAAACATTGAATATCAACAAACATTTGGAAAAGTCACAACAAGAAGAACTAACCAAAATCTTGCAAAAACATTCTACTGCATTTGCATGGGAGTATACTGACATGAAAGGTATTGATCCTAAGACTTGCATCCATCATATCTATATTGAGGAAAACAGTAGACCAATCAGACAACCTCAAAGAAGGATGAATCCAAATCTTAGGGAGATAGTGAAATAAGAGCTCCAAAAACTTCTCAATGTAAACTTCATTTATCCAATTTCAGATAGCCGATGGGTTTCTCCTTTGGTTATAGTGCCTAAAAAGAATGGTAAATGGAGAGTATGCATTGATTACAAGGAATTGAACAAAGCAAATTTGAAGGATCACTTTCCTTTGCCTTTTATTGATCAGGTATTAGATACATTAGCAGGTAAAAAGTACTTTTCATTTTTGGATGGTTTTAGTGGCTATAATCAAATTCAGGTAGCACCCGAAGATCAAGATAAGACCACATTTACTTGTCCATGGGGAACTTTTGCCTACCGAGTGCTTCCTTTTGGGTTATGTAATGCACCAGCAACATTCCAAAGAGCAATACTAGGAATTTTTTCTGATCTAATCCATGATTGTGTAGAGGTTTATATGGATGATTTTACAGTTTATGGTAATTCATTTGAAGAAGCATTAGAAAATTTGGAAAAAGTTCTTATAAGATGTAAAGAAACAAACCTTTCATTAAGCCATAAAAAATGCTTTATGATGTTTACCGAAGGGATTGTTTTAGGACATCATATTTCAGGAGATGGGATTAAGGTTGATAGATCAAAAGTTGAAGTCATCTCCAAGTTGCCTATTCCAAATTGTCAAAGAGATGTTAGAAGTTTTCTAGGATTTATTGGTTACTATAGAAGATTTATAGAAAACTTCACTAAAATAGCATCTCCACTCTTCAAGTTGCTTACAAAAGACTGTGAATTTAAATGGGATCCTGATTGTCAATCCACTTTTGAAACTTTGAAAACAAGAATATCTGAAGCACCTATCTTGAGAGGACCAAATTGGAAACTTCCTTTCCATATTTCTACAGATGCTTCAGATACAGCTCTGGGAGCTGTGTTGGGTCAAAAAGATTTAGTCCCTTATGCCATTTATTATACCAGTAAAAATTTGACTCCCACAGAGTTGAAATATACTGTGACTGAAAAAGAGTTTTTAGCTGTTGTTCATGCAATCAATAAGTTTAGACATTATATAACAGGCTATGAAACTTTTATTCATACTGACCATTCTGCAATTAGATATTTAATGAACAAACCTGTTACTAATGGCAGAGTGACAAGATGGCTCTTACTTTTGCAAGAATTCAATATTACTGTGTTGGATAGACCAGGAAAACAAAATACAGTAGCTGATTTCTTGTCTAGGATTCAGAATACTAAAGAAGATTCTCCCGTAGAGGATAAGTTTCCTGATGAATACTTGTTTGCAGTAACTATTAAGACTCCTTGGTATGCAGATATTGCTAACTATTTGGTTACAGGGAAACTGCCTTCACATTTATTTCCAAATGAAAAACGAAAAATTATTCAAGAGAGTTCAAAATATTCATGGATTTCTAACGAATTGTTTAAAACAGGGCCAGATCTTGTGATCAGAAGATGTGTCAGGGAAGATGAAATGCCTGATATTATTAAGGCATGTCATGATGAACCATGCAGCGGACACTTTGCAGACAAAAGGACGGCCTATAAAATCCTCTCTTTAGGATATTATTGGCCTTCCCTCTTCAAAGATGCAAAAAAATATGTAAAAAGGTGTGACAGCTGCCAAAGAGTAGGGAAACCTACCCTTTCAAATGAAATGCCATTGCAAACACAGGTACTCATCGAACCCTTTGAGAAATGGGCTTTAGATTTCATTGGACCTATTAACCCACCATCTAAGCAAAAGAAGTATATATTGGTTTGTACTGATTATGTTACTAAATGGGTAGAAGCTAAAGCATTAGTGTCTGCTACTGAAAATTTAGTTGTTAATTTTATTTATGAGGATATTTTTACTCGCTTTGGTGTTCCAAGAGAAATTGTGACAGATCAGGGAAGCCAATTCACATCCAAGTTGGTGGAGAAGCTGATGGAAGAATACAAAATCAAGCACAGAAGATCTACTCCTTACCATCCACAAGAAAATGGTCAAGTGGAGTCTACAAACAAATTTCTTGAAAGTATCATCACCAAAACTGTTCATCTACACAGAAGAGATTGGGCAGAAAGGCTTCCTAAAGCCTTGTGGGCCTACAGAACTACATGGAGGAATACAACAGGACATTCTCCCTATGAACTTGTTTATGGGAAAGAAGTCCTTCTCCCCATTGAGTTCCAAGTCAAAACCTTCAAGATGGCAGTTCAGTTGGGAATGGATCTATCAGAAGCCCAAAAGCATAGAATGGAGCAATTGAATGAGCTAGATGAGATCATACAAGAGGAAATTTTAAGAACTGATCTAGTTCAATATCAAAGAGCTAAATGGCATGACAAATATATCAAAGAGAAGGAAGTTTCAAGAAGGAGATTGGGAATTGTTATTTGATTCCAAGTTTAAAGATTTTCAAGGAAAATTTCGGACTCATTGGCTTGGGCCATATGAGATTGACAAGATCTTTAGCAATGGAGTCTGTAAGAATCAAGACCATTGATGAGTTTCAAACTCCTCTTATTGTGAATGGCCATAGATTGAAAGTTTATCATAAGCCACTCTCAAAAGAGGATTTTGTCAAAATGTTTCAAGAAAGTTCTGCAATCGAGTCGGTACGTAAGAATTCTTCTTCTCCACCGACCTAGCTTTTGTTCTTTTTCGATTAAAAAATAAATGAATAAATAATGGTATAAGCACGAAAACCAATCATTGATTGGCGAGTCTTATACGTGAAAATATAGGGTGAAAATCAGTGGGACACCGACACTCTATATTTTCCAAAAAAAATCTCTCTTTCATTTCACAAGCTTTGTCACCACCCACTCCACTTCATTCCACTTGATTCCACTTCATTCCATTTCATTTCATTTCATTCCACTTCATTCACTTCATTTCATTCCATTCCATCAATAAAAATCTTTTTTCATGACCATTTCCATCTGGTCATTTGTCATTTGTTCATTTCCATTCATCCGAGTAATAGGCTGTGTCGGTTTCATGGTCGACATCCTGTTTCACGTGACTCCGATTTCCGCGACCGGAAGCGTATTCATGCACTACTACTCTGTTTTCAAAGAGAATGTACGATCAGGATGTTATTTCCATAATTATGAAATAAAAATGCAGGTGAGAGGATCAAAAATGAAGACATGGAGCATTCAAGACACCAATGGAGATCAATTAGTTGAAGACCAAGGGAAAAGGCAAAGATTCCAAAGGTATGAATAAAATTTATTTCAAATAGCATTGAAAAACACATTTTTATATAGTTTTGAACCATGAGTCTGTATCCATTACGTGCAATGATTATATTGATGGTTCCGTAACCTTTCACGATCTCCATATTATCCTCTTGCATTCATTCACAAACGGTTTCATCATTAAAATTCCAATTTTCACTCATGTTCCAATATCCCACCCCGGGAGACAATGAGACGTATTTGATTTGACCAAGGACTCTTGCGACCGCATAAATCCATAACCGTTGTTAAAACGTGTTCATATTTATTATGCACCACCAAAATTCAAAACGTTTGTCGAATATCGTGTCTCTGCTCGTGTTTACGAAACCCCACTGCGTTACTGTCTTACTTCATTTCGTTCCTTGTGCTCATTCTCACCCCGGATATCTACCCACGGTCTCACTCCATTCCGTTTATGGTGCTCATTCCCATTTTATGATACATTCCCACGGTCATTGTGCTCGATCCTGTGCATTCAATCGTTCCATTTCTATTTGAACCCTCACGCGAGCAAAGTTGTGAAGAGCGAGAAAAAGGGAAATGGGTAAATTACTAAGAGCAGAGCCGGAAGGACCTAAGTTTATAGAGGGATATCCACAAGTAAAGGAGATATTGAAGAAAGCAAATTGGTCGCGTTTTATTCGGAAATTCGGGGGTTATCACAAAGAAGTTACGAAAGCATTTGCAAGGTCATTTAATGGCTTGGAAGCGAGAGATTGGAGACCTCAAGTTTGCGGTCAATGAAGCATCTATAGCAAATGACCACGGAACTTCTTCAGGGAGGGTGAGCGTTGGTTCAAAAATAAAAGCATCGATGATGAGGCATGGAGAACAATCTTACGAAATCAAGGTATGGACATAATCTGTTTTTAAAAGAGGAATTCTGTGCATGCATTGAAAGAGGAATGGGCTACTTTATTGCTAGTTGTTCAGAAATTCATTACATGTGAAGGCCGCTTTTGGGTCCATGTATATGTACCATACCGGGCTATTGATGAATTTTCTAGAAAATCAAACTCTCAATCTCCCATATTTTCTATTCAATAGCTTGAAGAAAATGGGTCGTGGACTGTTCGAGAAACACTTAGGAGATGTAGAGCCCCATCTATATCACCACGGCCTTGTAAAAATTCTGATTGAAAAGGAGTTAAAGGAAAAGAAAGATACATGGGAACAATTTATGGTTAGAAATTTCTTTGAGGAACCTCGTGAAATTCACGAAGGTAGTTCAACAAGAAGGAGTAGAAGAAAAAAGAGTAAATGTTGAAACCCAAATTACTCCTACTCAGAAATTCCTGTGACTAGCACAAAGAAGAAGAAGTAGGAGGAAAAGAACAATTGATGAAATCCAAAAACACTCCTACTACTACTATGGAAAGAACTGATAGGGAAGAGAGACTGGTAAAAAAGGAAGAAGAAGGAAATCAAGGGTAAGAAGCCAATAACACCAAAAGAAAGAGAAACTATTGAGGTTGTACATAAAACTCCTTCTTCGAAGAAGAAGATCATCAAGTGCTATCCGAAAGATTAGTTTATCTTCAAAAAACAATCATCCATGCCCAAGAAGACAGAAAAAAGGAAAACAAAAAACAAAAGGATAGTGTACCACAGACGTGTGAGGAGAAGCAAAGCAGACTTAAGGGAAAAATTGAGGAAAACACAAATTAAGGGTCCTCATTTCATTGATTTGGGTGAGAGACATCCGAACAGATCCCCAACCGACCATAGTCCATCTCGACTCGATTAGTGAACTTGGTTCATTTCATTCCCAATCGAGACATTGAACATACTCCATCCTATTCTCAGCAAGATATTGATGTAAGCCCTCCTCGACCAGATTTTGAACATAACTCTCCTTCACAAGCATTTTGGGGACGACTCAATAAAAATGACACACACGAAATAGACCCCAAAGCGACGGGAAGTATATGACTATATAGAGTCTTTGGAAAAAGGCAACCACGAAAGTCCAAGTACTTCTTCCATTCAACCCACATACATTGCAGGGATGATTTGGTCCAATCACCAAAACAAGAAATTTTTGAGTTAGAGCTTTTAAATAAGCACATCAAAAAATGAAAATGAAACATTGAAAGAACAAGGCAAAGCTGGACAAGATCATCCATGATAATACTATGTTACATTTGGGAATATGGCGAGAAGAAGAATAAGAAATTAAAAAAGGAAATGCCGAAATTGAGCAGAGCACTTGTAAATATCAAATTTAGGTGCTTAATGAAGAAACCCCGAGAATGTTGGCAGTACCAAGAAAGAAGAGGAGAGGATTGGATGTGCTTGGCTGAAGTGTCAAGGCACATGAACCGAAGAAAGAGTATCAAAATTTTGGTTGCATGAGGACATGCAACACCTTCACAGATGGGGGGGTATGTTGAGTCTCAAATCTGCATCTTTTCCATACACTTTTCTATACCTTCTTCACTCACCTAAACCTCCCAAGTTGTCAATATCATGTGCAAAAGAGCATCTAACATGGTTTTTAATTATATTTTTGTGTTTGCTATTTGATTTAGATTTTGTTCATTCGAACTGCTGAATCTTGCCACTTTCCGTATACTGCTGTAACTTTCCGCATGACTATTTTGTGAAACTATATGCTACGAGTGTCTACAATGAAAACGAGCCACATGGGCGAGTGTCGGGAATGACGTGGACATGGTTCGTGTCCTATTGGTTCAAGCAAACTCATCCAAAGAAGCCGCGGTCAAAGACGTCCACATGGAAGTCAACCATGGAGTCTCATGTCGGCGAGGACTCGTTTCGTGTCACATGAAGATTCATACGGCCGTTTCTAAGCTCGCGGAGGATAAATCGACATCCGTACAAGGTTCCTTAGTCGAATTCAAGCATCCACCTCTCGTAGATTTACTTTCCAACATGGCCATGATCCTAGATCCGTGGACGTAGTGGTCTACGTGCTCTCCACCGAGCATGAACTTTAGGGAGACAATTATATTTCTTTTGTTATATATGATGCGTTTGCATACGCATAGAAGTTAGTCGATGTTAGTCTCTCGATATCTTATTAGTCTTCTCTGTAGTGTGTTTACGTTGCACTTGTGCCGTAACATTACCATTCTGTAAATGAGTCGCTTTTTAATATAAGAAGACTCTGTTTTCCAACTTAATTCGTATTTGAGGACCGTTGCCAAGGCTGGTGTAGAGGGCCCCCTGCTCGCCTAAGGTTTTGTGCATTAGTGTATAATTTTAATTTTGTTTCTTTAGAGATCATTGTGTCATAATCCATTCATATGTTCATATATTGCATTTGTTTCATTTACTGTTTATACACTTCCATAATTTCCATTTCGATTCTGTCTTTCATGCTTTATGATTGTTAATCATCGATCGGTGTTCTTGTTTCAGAGTTATAGATAGGCGGCAGGGCATTTTCATAGCTTTTTTGACTAATGACATGGAACTAACATTGTTATCGTTGCTAGTTTGCTTTTCATAGCTTTTTGTTTAATTTCGATATTGCTTTGTACATTTCAGTTTTGCTTATCTACTTCGTAGTTAAATTTAGATATATTAAGTTGCTCATAGCATCTTCGGTTGCCTCCAAAGCCACACTGGACGTGATGGTGAGGGATTGTATTATGAAATGTGTAGTTTAGTATTAGTTTCTTTTCTGCAAATCTAGATATATTAAGTCGCTCGTAGCACCTTCGATTGCCTCCGAAAGCCACAAATTGGACTAATGGTGAGGGATTGTATCATGAAATGTGTAGTTTAATATTAGTTTCTTTTTCGCAAATTTAGATATATTAAATCGTGCATGACATCTTTAGTTGCCTCCAAAAGCCACTAGTTGGACTGATGGCGAGGGATTGAATCATGAATGTATGGTTTGATATTAGTTTACTTTCTGCAAGTTAAATATCGGTTACTCAAGTTGTTTATGATTACTTCCGAAAAATCATAGTTGGACTAATGATGACGGGTCGAAGATAAATTGATGTAATCTGATTTAGATTTATTTTGTTGCAATTTTGAATTTCCTTAAGCATAGTTTCTTTTTGTGTTTAGTCGGCGTCAAGAATAGTTTGGTTTTCATGCTCACTAGTTCATCGTTTTGATTTATTAGATTAGCAGACACCTTTTCATTTCGGCGAGTACATTTTCATTTTCTTTCAAGTCTTATCATTGTAAATTTCAAATTTCTTTTTAAAGTTTCAAGTTGGTAAATCATTATAGGGGAGATCATTTCCTTGAACAAACATAACCAAACTTGTTTTCATCTTAGAATTTCCATTTCACCTTAGAAAACCAAAAAACGACAAAAAGTTAAGAAATAGGTTATCTTGCACATATAGTGCGCCGCACTTCATCGACTTACGATTCCCGGATTGACAAATTAAATGCAACAATTTAGGATACACTAAATTGACCAAACGAGTACTATGGCATACAAATTGAGACTTCCTTCTTCTTCGCGAGTACATCCGAGTTTTCCATGTTTCATGCTTAAAGAAGGTTATAGGTGAAAATCTTCCAGTTCAAACAATATTGCGGAACTTGATGAGGAAGGAAAAAATCATATTGGAACCCGAAGAGGTCACGGAAATAAGAACTCGACATGACTATGGAATCGATCAATTTCGAGTATCTCATCAAGTGGAAGAATTTACCCACCGAAGATTCTACATGGGAGGATGAGAATTTTATACGTAAGCACCCGGAGCTACTCAAGCGTTGAGGACAACACTTTTGTGAAGGATAGGGGCATGTTAGGTCCCTATATTACTATTATAGCCCCTTATTGTTGTTAGTGTAACCCCCCTTATTGTTATTATTGTACCCTTGTAACTCCCATTTTGTTATTATTGTGCCCTTAAATTATTATTGTTAGGTAGGCTAGGATTACATAGTGGGCCACTAGGATTACATTATGGCTCCCATGGACTCCTATATATTGATAGGAGGTTTTGTAAATTGTATCATCCAAGAATTTTTTCATTTATGTAATGTATTGGAGGTTGACCCCTTGAAGTGGCTTATTTCTAAGGCATTGATCTCTCTTTTCTTCTATTTTTTGGAGTCGGTTACATAACAAGCTACATGGCGGGATGGCTAATCGGATGTGGGCTATGTTTCCTTCATTGTTTTCTTGTTGAGGAAAAGTAGCATTGGAATATGTATATGGATGTAAATACCATAATGAGTTGTGTTATAAAGCTCCAATAAGCGATATGGTTCTCATGTTGTCATGTTGGTTATGTTTTTCAACGATTTCTCATTGTAAATACTACATCAAGCTAAGTTATAAAGCTCAATGGGAAGTATTTTTTTGGTTTTCAAAGGTTTTGATGGTTGTAGGTGTCGGTGAACACCAAGGACTGTGTTCCCCTAAGGGGGAGGGGGTCTATAACAACCCCGAGTTAAATCTCCATCTAATAAATTTAATAAACGAAAAACAAGACGAAGGTTATGGAACACATAGTCCAAGATGAATGTTGGGAAAAACATCATATTGGGGGTTTTAATTTGGTTTATTATGACTATGGGGAAATTGACAAAGGCATTGACAAGGAAAATAGGTATTTCTTGGTATTTGTTTATGAAAATAAAGGAAATTTGGATAAAATTAAGGTGAAAGGTCACAGAGTTGCATGTGAGGAGGAAAATAAAGGAAAAATAATGGAAATTGAAGAAAATAGAGGTCCCATTGATAAAAAAGGCTTCGAGGATCAATTCACATATTTTGTCGAGTTGAAGTTTTTTGTAAGTTCAATTTTGGATATCTCTCTCTATTTTTCTCTTTCCATACTCTTGTACACTTTGAGAATCGATGGAGCACTTTAGCATTGGAGAAAGGAAGGCAAAGGAAGGAAAAGAAATCAAATGGAAGCAAATATCAAGAAAGGAAGAGGTTGGATCAAGAAGCTTTAGCGAGGGAATGCTTGCGGGTAACAAGTTGCACGTGTGGTTTCTTAGTCTGGTCTATGGATGCATGGTACATGCGAGTATGTATTTGGTTCTCTTGTTGTCATTGACATGGGTTTTTTCTAAGTGTGACAATGGTTTCAACCTTTCCTTTCCATTTCGGATAGTCATGGTGTGATAGAGTTCTTTTACTTGGTTGAGCTAGACTATTGGATGGTTTCAAATCCGAGTGAGGTGGTCTCAAGAAAATTCCCAAAGGGATGGAAATCCCTAGATCGGTTAAGGTGGGATATGCGGTAAAGCTTAAGGGTGGAGACGAGAAAATTCCTCACGGTTCGGGTGGTGAGATCCGGGGGAATTCATGCTTGTTTAGGCCTAGTGATCCCTTGATTGATAATGGCGGGATTGCGGTAAAGCTTGGTAGTCTATATTTATTTTTTGGGCCTAGGAATCCCTTGAATGGTAATGGAAAAATACACAGTAAAGCCCTGGTTGTATAGATGAGGGTTTTAGGCCAAGGAATCCCTTGACCAGTAAAATTATGGGATACGGTGTAAATCTTGAGGATGCCCTAGTTGGTTTTGTTGAGAGTCCCACATTCATTCTTGGAATATGGAACAACGGTGATTGGATGAAACAAAGATTTGGTCACATGTTTATTTCAGTAGGTCGGTTGACTTGGGTAAATGTGGGAGGAGGGTATTATATTATATCTGTTTGACATAAAATATCTATAACTAATATGAGAAATGAGTTTGGATAAAATGGATCAATTTTATTGGTGCATGGATAGGGTCCGTGAATGAAGTGAATCTATTTACGATGCTATGAGCGTATGGAGTAAAGAAAAATGCACATGTGATCTATTGTCGTAATTTTTAAGGGAGTTATGTTAGATAGGGAGAGCCGATGCAGAGTGGAGACTTGAGTTTGGTAGTTGTTATCAAATGACCCTGTATTTGCTGAATTTGATTTATTGTAGAGATTGATGACAACGAAATGGCTTATTGTTGCTAGGGTTTAGAGATGCTAACCTTATCCTGTGTTTTTGATTACCAAAATTGTAATATGATTGCATATTATTTCAGCTACTAAGTTATATATATCTAACAAGTGTTTGTAGGGGTGTTTTTTTTGTTAGTATTATTATTGAAGGGGTTCCATTGAAAATTATATTTCTATAGTTGTCTTATATTGTTTTGAGTTAGATTTTTTGGCTTAGTATATAGAAGTTGGTTGTGTATGTATGGTTGCCATAGTTTAGGGGGTGCTTATGCCACTGTCACACATTTTTTATGGATACCAAAGCCTTGTAATGGCCGAGTGCTTATGTTGCATATATCTTTTTTTCATAATGTATTTTGTAGTGTTACTGAGTATTTATGGAGTCTCTACATTGTGTATATCCTTGAATGATATAGTTGAGCATTAGTCCTCTGTTGGTCACAGTATGGAGAGAGTTTATGTTTCTACTTGTTAGGAAAAATGCGAGAGTGTGATTTAGTATTTTAAACTCAAACTTTAAATTTTATATTCTGAAATATGTACATTGTCGTTATTAAAGCAACTCATGTATGCACACTACTTAGAGAAAGAAACCAACGTATATCCGGTTTGCGATTTTTCATGTATTATATTAGATGATTATCATTGAATCAATAGATTAATTACTTTTTAGTATGAAGTAAATAAAATAAAGAAATCACAACAAATGAGAAACACACATAGAACACCAAGAATTTTAGGTGGAAACCCAATGTGGGAGAAAACCAGGTGTTGTTGTCTTTGTCCTCTTTCTTATGATATAAAGAAAAAATCTTCATTGCATTTGTCATCGATGTAGACTCCTACTAGTGTGTAGGCACCCACCTATAGAAGACTACAACCTTCTCTCATTCTCCAAAGACCCTACTGGAAGGGAGATACAACCCCCTAAACTTGTTTACCGTCTCCTACCGGGAAGGGAGCTCCTACCCCCTTTTTGAAGGTTGCAACCCTCGACTCTTTGTGGACCACTTATTAGAATGTTTCAAACCGGATCCATCTATAAAACAATTATTACACAACCTTAGGGTCACATTTCATCACTTTTTCGGATTGGTCCTATGATCCGAAAATTTTTTAGGAACAAAAAAATAATACACATATAAACATAAACACAAAGATGCGTAGAAATAAATTTTGATTTCATTAATATCAAATAACTAAAAGATGCTTACAAATAGAATGGAAATAAAATAGCTCGAGAGATGGTAGCTTATCTCGCGAGAAGATATGTGGCAACTACATTCCTCTAAATTGTGTTACAATGAGGCTCCAATGCCTTTTTTATTATTGAAAAAATGAGGGAAAACACTAACCTCGGGAGATGGAACACCAAGGGTTTGTGGGCCCCATTTGGTTTAGTTGGGAAACCAACTTCCTAGGGTCGTAACTTAGTCATATGATATCCATTGGGCATGTATGGCACCTTGTTGGAAATATCTCGCTAAGTACTAAAGTATTTTTCATAGGCCCTTCCCTATGGCTATGGGCCTACGCATACCTCAAAAAACTACTGTTTAGAGGATTAAAACATCTCCGACAGCGTTCAAGATCCGAAATATTTCTAAAAGTGTAAAGCGCTTCTATAATAAAGGAAACATATGAAACCGACTAGGGTTCTAGGTGGAATAGGTGGGTGGCCACCAATATCCACATGGATCAACACATATCAAAAATAATCCCAAAAAGCATGTCAAATTGAAGCACTAAATATGAGATATTGTAACACTCATATTAATTGAATTTTTTGAAGCATCAAATCACTAAATGTAAAGCCCAACTAGAAACAACATAAATCAAGTTCAAGTATGCGAATGTACTTGAATAATAATTTCGTATGTACACGCCTCTTATATATAACACCTATGTACAAATATTAAACTTTTTTCAAACTAACAAACAAATATCATCAAGATAGAGACATCATCGAAAAATAACAACAATTGGAACAAAACTAATCAAATCTCATGATTAAGCCACTCGAAAAACCCTAGAGCATATACACAACATCCATGAAACATATCAATGTATGTACACAACTACCATGCATAAAACCCGTATGCAAATCTCAACATACTAAATATATTCACATAAATTATACACAATTACCCAGAATTAGATCTGCGTAATGTACGCGACTATCCAAAGACAAACCCTGTGTATAATTCTAAAACATTTCTCGTAAAACACAACTTCACTCTCTGCAACCTTTACTATCAAAAATATATAATTTTGAATACAACATCATTATAAGCTATATATCTATCATTGTTAGTTACTTATACATTTTTAATAAATAAATCAATCAAGCATATATGTTAACATACTTCGGATCTTTCGGATTTGAGTCTCTCCTTGTTCCGTGGTGCACACTTGTTTCGGATCAAATAATTCATAGAAAACCCAATACTTTCACACTCAACACCTCGGATATTCATCAATTTATATAGTATTTACCTTAGCCAATACCTAAGGTAAATACATTGGTAGTGTCTTTAGTATTATTTGACGAGATCAAACAATTGTTGTCGCTTTGATTACTATGGGCCAATATCATGGTAATGACCCCTAGTAT
Source organism: Pinus albicaulis (assembly GCA_034641835.2). NCBI lineage: Eukaryota > Viridiplantae > Streptophyta > Pinopsida > Pinales > Pinaceae > Pinus > Pinus albicaulis. The sequence continues at coordinate 88,406,596 of CM076571.1, read as the reverse complement.
CTATATTACCATGGTTCTTATTCTCTATCAACTTTTCTTCACAAGAACCATGTATGTACGTGACCCTTCTTCACAGAACGCACGTATACTTTCTCAAACTTCACCTTTATCATCCATATGTGCGCGAACTTTCAATTCTCGTGTTCATAACCTTAAAATAATTTGTACTAATCTTATGAGTTCCATTATCATCGTATCAAGTAAATATTTATTAAGCGAGGGTTTCATCAAGGAAAAATACGTTAGCCATAATTCCAATAATCTCCCCCTTTGGACTTGATGGCAACCACTTTGACATTTGGTCACCACCCTGCTATATGAAGTACTGGAATTGTTTCCTTTTTTACTATCCTTTTGCCATTTCATTTCACCCTTTTTTTCACCATTTATAGAAATATCCGCATGCTCAAGGTCAAGTTCAACTCTTAAAAAGGTATTTATCATCCATAATTAGAATCTTTGTTTCTTAATGAATTATAACAAAAACATTCTTACAATGACAAAATCATAAACATGCGACTAATGTTGGTTTCCAAAACAATATTCATGGTTAGAGCGAAAGTTGCAATACTTCAACAAGAGGATGAAGAGTACCCGGATATGGAAAATTTCGACCATATGGATGACCACCTATCATCATAACTTGGCAAGCTACGAGGATTGAGAAATATAAAATTCAAATTCAAAGTCAAACTCTAAGAGCGATGCGTAGTAGTCAAGTAAAGGGACAACAAAGGAATATAGCAACATCAAACGAGCATGTTGAATATTTGTTCAAGATATTAGGATATGGATTGAGATGGATCTCCTATGACTTGCTCTTTCAGGTAACAAGTCATAAAGATATTGAGTTTCAAAGTGAATCTATTTTGTAGATGTCAAGTTAGCTTATTTCGAAGTGTCGGCTTTAAAAACTCTAAAAAAATGATTTATGAAGTTTGTATAAGGGTTGTAAGCCAAGACCTTAGACACAAGTTTGAGTATTAAAGTTTATAATTTTTTTATTGTGAAGACGAGCAATACTGCTGTTCCAACTTAATATAATTGTTATTTTCTCCAATGCGTGCATGAGAAATCTCGTGATTGATAGTTGACATACGCTCACTGGGAGGGCCTTTTCGAGTTGTGAGGTTTTTTTTATAGTTTTGTTTTGAATTTGAATTTTTAATAAATATTGTAGTTTATTTTAAGAGTTGTTTAATTAGTTTTAATTATAGTTACATCTTGATAGTTTCCACTTTGATTACGGAAGTACTTATAAAAAAGGAAAACACCAAAAAGTTATGAGTTTTGAATGCATCTTCTTTCCAACACTTAAATATTTTTTGAATGAATCTAATTTCATAATTTTAGTTATATTTCTTAAATGATGATATAAATATTATTTAGAGGTTAAATGCGCACCACAGGGTAATCACTTTAAAGTTATGAGTTTTCAATTTGATCTTTCTCCGCAATTAGAAATTAGATCCTTTTATTGTCATTTTCTCTTTCATGCAATTAGTATAGATTTTCCTTATTGAAATTTAGTGTATAAGTTTATTTTTCGCAAGATACTATAGAATGTTTTCAATTCTTCAAAATAGAACTAGATCTTGAAGTTAGGTTTCTAGAATTTCCTTTCATGCAATTAGAAGTAAATTTGAATTTTGAAATTTAAATAGATTTTCAAATTCTCGTCAAAGTAGTGAATTTAAAATTAGTTAATTAGGATTGGATATAAATTTAAATTGAAAGAACATGTGCGTAATTATTCTCTAAGTTGCATTAAAGAATTTGTCCATATTTTAGATTAGTTTCATTTCTAGAATCAATCAACCTCACGTAAAAGAATCCTAGCATATATAGTGCACACACATTTCATAAGTACACGAATTATGGTTGAAAATTAATGAATTAAATTAAGAAAAAATAATTTACCCAATATTTTAGCGTCGTTTCCGGGAAAGTGTATATAGAGTTCCATTATTTCTTTCTCATTTTAGGTACATTCAATTTTGATAATTAAAAAAAAATGATAAACAAAAATTATGCATAAAGAAAGAGATTCTAGGGGTATATTTGTAAGTAGAGGTAGCATTTCAATTTCAGACATCACCACTCACTCCGGGGTAGACCTCGTAGTGCCACACTAGCGATTGAAACTCCCGCATTCCATCATTGGCGAGGTAGCCATAGACTCCTCGAGGTGCATATATCTAAAATCCAACCTAGATATTCACCAAATTATTCTACTAAAGTTGTAGTTAAAGAACGTATATCCCAAACGTATGAGTGATTTTTTCTTTCTTCTACCCGTGAGAACAACTTCTAGGACAAGAACTAGAAGTTCCTAGTGAAGAAGAAGAAGAAACTTATTTCAATATTCCATTAGTAGAAGAACCAAAAGAAGAGATAGATAATCCAATCATAGAAACCTCGTATTATCTCTGAGGAATCAACAATGGTAGGGGAAGGAGAAGGAGAAGTACATAATGTAAATGGTGAACTTAGGATTGGAGGTGGAAGAGGTAGAGGAGAAATAGGGGAGGATGTGGAGGTAGAGGTGGTAGAGGAGAACCAGATCCTTATGGATTTCCAATATTTGATGAAGATACCACAACCACAATGAAAAACATATCACCCTCCATACTCCCCGATTCCATGGTTTAAGACATGAGGACCCCCGAAACATTTCTTTTAGAGTTTGAATTTCTATGCAGATCTTATGACTGCATACTTGATCCACAAAAATTAAAATTGTTTCTAACTACTCTTAAAGATGGAGCACTTAAATGGTTCATGGGATTAGGGAACACATTCAATTAGAACATGGGAAGAAATTAAAAAGGTGTTCTTAGAAAAAATATAATATGTATAATTTAGATGATGAAACTCTGAAATATCTTTTGCTAAAATATATTAGAGATGAGTGGATTGAGCTCCTCAATTTAATGGGAAAAGGAGATGTTTCTCAACTTTCATTTGGAGAAGTATGTGATCTTTATGTAAACATATTTCAAGGGGTAAGGCTAGAACTGAAAAATCCAAGAGATCATGTTATGTCCGTAATTAATAAATGCTGCAACTAAGACAATAGTTAGAAATGAAATTGGAAATTTGATTGACAATTTCAAAACATACATTCTTGGGAGTCATAGTGAACAACTAGATACTCTTAAAAATAAAAAAACAAGCAAAAAAGTCTGAAAATGTTGCATTATTTATCTTCTGTCCTAGATGTAGGAAGAAACATGCCTTGATAATGTCCCCTTGATAGTATATAAATTGGTGTCATATGTGATTAAAATCATAGTATAAAGGGATGTCCTTCGATACTTTGTCTTAAAGTTGTCTTTCAAGATGAATATGAAACAGCCAAAGGTTGAATCTCTTTGTTTTGTTGCTAAAAGAGCATGGAAAAATCAACAACCAAATATGACTCAAGGTTTCAATACTCTAATGATATGCACAACTAGAGAACAATGTGAATGCAAAGTATGCCTTGAAACCTTGGTACCACATCTAAAAAATCCATCTTGGGCACAAGGTTGGAAAAATAATTATGAAAAATATCCTCAATATCTTCATTTACATTAACCTATCCTTATTTTACACCACAATATTATCCTCCTTAACCCACTCAACCTACTCAATTCCAAAATCCAAATCAACAACTTTCAGTACCATTTTCTCAAATGTCAAATCAATCGCCTTCTCAACCACTTATTAATCCAAATAAGAAAAAATCAACAAAGTCTGTTTATAATGTTGAAGGAAAAAAATTTCAAGCTTGTATGATAACCCCATTAGGTCTAAATGATGTCCAACTTAGATGCAGTAGGGTTTTTGCAAAAGAAGTCACCAACAATTGTCCTCCAAAAAATATTAAGAGCATGAAGTTCATGAAAAATATGCAAATCTTGATCAAGAAAATATTCCTCTAAAGGAATATGTTCCTATACAATCAAAGGATGAACAAATAAAACAATCTCTTACAGTTCCTCTAGTAGAACAAACTTCTATTTCTTTACATGATTCACCTTTCCTCGAAAGACTTAAAATTGATAAAGGAATAGAAAGGAAAATTGTTTTACCAGATTATGATATGTTAGATGAATTAAATAATATTTTCATTAAAATTATTTTACTCCAAGACATAAAATAAATATCAATATTTGCAAAAACTATCAAAGAGATATCTATTAGAAACCATGAAGAAAAAGAAAATATATTAAAAATATCTAGTTGGTAGGAAAAAAAATGTTGATATTATGATGGGGGAAAACTATTGTTAAAAGGTATCTAGATCCGAGGTAGCCCCATTCTAAAAAATCCACATCAATGGTAACTGAGATTCAAAACACTCCCGATTGATTTAGGAGCAACCATTAACATCATAAGTAAGTGAGACAATGGAGCAATTTAAGCTTCCTAATCTTCAATATACTCCAACATTATTACAATTAGAGATAGATTTGTTATCAAACCAAGATGGTGTGTTATAATATGTGTACTATATCTCTATATTCTTTGGAATATCTTGTATATTTCATGATTTTAACTCCCAAGAATAATTTAGGAGGCCATCCATTGATCCTTGGTAGGCCTCTGTCTAGCTACAATTGATGCATTCATAAGTTGTACATCGAGTGATACGTACATATTTAATGGAAATTCCACTAAGAAATTCAAATTTTATCCTCCTACAAAGACAATAACCGAAGTAGAAAGTGAAATTTGGATAGATGATGATGAATACTTGGATAATATGCAACCGGATTTATACTTTTTTACGAGTTAGATGAAAGAAGATTAATTTATAAATTTAATGAATAATAATGACTCTTCTTCTTACATTGAGCAAGTTCAAAGTTTTTCAAGAACAATGTAATATTGACTATCTATCATCTCATCAAATTGCTTTACATTATATGGAAAATTTTGGTAATTCTAAAGTAGAATTTTTCCAGGGAAAAACATTGAATATTAACAATAAATTGGAAGAATCTCAAAAAGAGAAAAAGTTAATAAATATGTTGCAAAAAAATTCCTCTTGCTTATGCATGGGAATATACTCGATATGAAAAAAATTGATCCCAAAACTTGTATGCATCATATTTATATCTAAGAAATGTTGAACCGTTAGACAACCTCGTGAGGATAATGAATCAAAATATTAGATAAATTTTTAAAGAGGAATTACAAAAACTTTTGAATGTGAATTTCATTTATCCGATGTCAGATAGTAAATGGGTGTCACCTTTGGTGATTGTTCCAAAGAAGAATGGAAAATGAAGAGTATGCATCGATTAAAGAGAATTAAACAAAGCCACCTTGAAAGATCATTTTCCACTCCCCTTTATAGATCAAGTATTAAATACCTTAGTCGTGAAAGAAGTATTTTTATTTCTATATGGTTTTAGTGGATATAATAAAATCCAACTAGCAACGAAGATCAAGAAAAAACTACTTTTACATGTCCTTGGGGAACATATGCATATAGGGTACTTCCCCTTTGGATTATGTAATGCACTTGTCACATTTCAGAGAGTAGTTTTAGGTATTTTTTCTGATCTAATTCATGATTGTGTGGAAGTGTACATGGATGAATTTCTATCGTGTATGGAGATACTTTTGAAGAAGCCATGGAAAATTTGGCAAAAAAATCTTATTATATGGAAAGAAGCAAACCTTTTGTTAAGCTTCATGAGAAATGTTTTTATGATGTTCAATGAAGAGATTGTTTTAGGCCACCATATTTCGGTAATGGAATTAAAGTGGATACATCTAAAGTAAAAGTTATTTCTAAAATTTCAATTCTGTTTGTCGAAAGAAATGTTAGAATTTTTCTTGGATTTACTTGGATATTGTAGGTGAATCATAGAAAATTTCACGAAATAACCTCTCCACTTTTCAAACTTCTTACGAAAGATTGTGAATATGCACGTAAACTACTCGATTTTCAAAAAGCATTTGAAACATTTAAACAAATAATTATTGAAACACCAATTCTAAGAGGACCTAATTGGTCTCTCCCTTTTCATATTTATACCGATGCTTTTTAAGTTGTATTGGGACAAAAGGTTTAACTCCTTATTCTATCTATGCTACAAGTAAAAATTTGACTCAAAGCAGATTTAAATTATCTTGTGATCAAAGGAGTTTTTTAGCTGTTGTACATGCCATTAACAAATTTCGTCATTACACCACTAGCTATGTAAACTTTTATTCATACATATAATTCCTCCATTAGATATTTAATGAACAAACGAATTACTAATGGGAAGAATTACAATATGGTTATTATTATTACATGAATTCAACATTATTATTCTTTGATAGACCACGAAAAAGAAAAACATAGTTGCTGATTTTTCTTTCCGTAATGTAAAATAATAGTGATGATGTTCATGTAAAATATAATTTTCCCGATGAGTATCTTTTTGCAAATATCTACTAAATTACCTTAGTTCACGAGATATTCGAATTATTTAGCTACGTAAAAGTTATCACCACAATTATCAACTAGAGAAAAACAAAAAAGTTATCAAAACCAAAGCACCTTATTCTCGGGATGGATGGAGAATTATACAAAACTAGACTTGATCCGATCATTTGAGAAGATGTGTTCAGAAGATGAAGAACTAGAAATTTCTAAAGCTTATCATGATAAGCCATGTGGAGGAAATTTTGTCGACCAAATAAAATCCCGACAAAATCCTTCTTTTGGGATATTATCGTCACATCTATTTTCACGCATTCCAAGGAATATGTCAAAATATGTGATAGTTGTCAAAGAATGGGAAAACGGTACCACCATATGAAATTCCTCTACATGACCCACGTACTTAGCGGAGTCTTTTTGAAAACTAGCTTTATATTTTATTGGACCAAAAAATCCTCCATCTAAATAGAAAAGGTACATACTTCTTCACACAGACTATGTCACAAAATGGGTAGAAGATAAACCTCGTTTTATTTTCCTCGAAAATGTTGTAGCTAAATTTCTTTTTGAGGATATATTTACTCATTTTTATGTTCCAAAAGAGATTGTAACAAATCAAGGTACTAAGTCACATCGATATGGTGAAAACGATCATGGAGCGATGTAAAATCAAGCACTCGAATTCTAATCCATATCATCCACAAGCTAATGACAAGTGAATCCACCAACAACGTTCTCTGAAGGAATTATTACCAAGAACATGCATTTGCATAAAAAGGATTGAGTAGAAAAGCTTCTAGAAACACTCATGGGCATATCGAACCACATGGAGAAACAAAAATGGACATACTCCTTATGAGCTTGTTTATGGGAAGCAAGTTTTGTTTCCAATTGAGTTCCAAGTGGATACCTATACAAAAATTCCTAAATCGGGCCTCGAGTTATTAGAAGATCAGCGAACACTAGCACAATCTGAATGAGCTAGATGAAATATGACAGATGCTATTCAAATAAATAGCATATCGCGTAAAGAAAAATCAAAAATGGCATGACAAGTTTATCAAAGCAAAAGAAAGTTCAAACAAGGTGATTGATCTTTGCTTTTTTATTCAAAATTCAAAGATCCTCAAAGAAAATTTCAAACTCATTGGCTTGGTACTTATGAGAATGATGCCATTTTTTATAATGGAGCGAAATACAATCAAGACTATTGATAATGAACAAATTTCTTTTCCTTGTTTAATGGTCAAAGATTAAGGCTATATCATAAACCACTAACAAGGGAAGAATTTGTTAAATACTTGCAAGAGAATTATGAATTTAAGTTGGTCAAAAAAGGAGATTCTTCTCCTCATTCTCCAAACTTCATTTATAATTTATTTTAATAATAATAATAATAATAAATATATAAAATAAGTAAATAAATAATAAAAGTATAAAAATGAAAACCAACTATATTGGCATGTTTTATGAGAGAAAATATTAACCGAAAACCAAGATCTCTGGCTGCATAGATTTTCAAAATCCCCTCTTTCTTATCCCTATTTCTTTCTATCCTTCTTTTTCTAATAAATTTTAGGTGGCAAGCCATATTCATAAGGACTCAATATTTTCACTTCACCATTAAAACCCGGGAACATTAATAAAGAAGTATTCTCCCGATAATACAAATAAAAATCCGAGAAATGTTAAGCAAAAACATAATTCATATCGATTCGCAACCGATATTCAATTCTCGACCAAATTCAAATTCTCATAAAAGATAGAATAGAAACAAAGGTACATAAGAATGCCAAAATAATATTTCATATAGGAGGTTAGATTTTAATTCATGGATGATTGTATTAAAAAGTTGAAGACCCGATAAAAATTGATTTACATTCATGACTCGTTATACCCTATCCCCTCATTATTACACTACTAGTCACATCTAGTACGATCGAAATTAAACACATAACACCGATCCTTTGAAATTGGATTTGAGAAATTTTGGAAGGTACAATATGGACACAACACAACTTCTTCCACCAAGCGCCTTATCTTGCCATCACTCAACTCCGTTTACATTAGTTCCGCTCACTTCTAATTCACATTTCGTTAATTTCATTTCTCAAATACTCCATTATCCTTGCTAAAAGGAAACAATCAAGGATTATACTTTATTTCTCACCATGGAAACACTTGTTTTGATTCGAACCAAATGGAGTAAAATTTTCTAGGCACATCCAAGGGTTAAAGACCAATTGCAGCAAGTAGGATGACTTCCATTTTTTGAGAAATTCAACTGCATGAGATAAAAGTTAGCAAAGCCTTCGCTTTAAGATTTTTGTGGAGTAGAAGCATATATAGGAGATATTAAGCTCATCCTCACATAATATATTGTAGCAGAAGAAATAAGACTACCCGAAACACGAAAGGGTTGGTTTAAAAAATAGGAAAATAAAAGAGAATTATTGGTTCCATTTCCTCAAAGAACCAAGTATGGATTTATCCATATTAAAAAAAGGGTATTCTGACAGCTATCGCATTAAAAGGAAAATGGAAAATTTTTTTTGCTAGTTATTAAAAAATTTATAGCTTGTGAGGGTAGATTTGGGACAATGTTTTTTCTACCATGCCAGGCTCATGACGCATTTTTTTCGATGAGAATGAAACTAATTTTCCTTACTTTCTACTTCAAAGTCTTAATAAAATGGAATTTAGCATATGAGAGAGTTTAGGTCCATTGATAACTCTATTTATCATCACAAACTCATCAAAATACTCGCGTGTAAGCATATTTGGAAGCCAGAGGAGACAATTGGGCAACATTTATTAGTTAGAAACCATTTTGTAGAAGTTCAAGAGGAAGAAACAAGTGGTAGGGTTAAGAGAATTCTACGTAATTCAAACCCTAACCTAGAGAAAAAGAAAAATGAAGAAGAAATTCAAGAATAGAATGTGATCGAAATACCAGAAGACCCATTTGAAGATGACACCCCAACTCGTCCCATTATTTTGAGAAGTGTAACAGAAAAATGTCAAAGCATGGTCTTAGAAGAAAGAAATCTAGCTCAAGCCCAAAGTTACCTCTGAAGAAAAGAAGAAATCATAGGTTAGTAAAATAAAGAGACAAGGCACTAGAAGCTCAAAAGTGAAATTGAGAAGAATAAAAAGAATTGCAAGAACCGCAAGAGTACACGATCCTTTAGAAATTATTGATCTTGAATAAGAAGGGTATAAAACACCACCTCACATAGTTAGTCCAACACAACAAACTCCAGGAAATTGGACCACGGTCCACCAAAGAAATTTATAATTATGCTTAGAATCCACTAGAACAAAGGGCACAACAAAAGAAATTTTTTATCAATATGAAATGGGTGAAACTTCACCAACGAAAAACAAACCTGGGGACAGAACACAAGATTCAAGGAGCTCTCCGAAAAATACATGTTCGGCCAGATGTTTCATAAACGAGCTTATATAACACAAGAAATGGAAGAATAAAAAGTTCATAATGAGGATATTTAGAACCGAAAATGATAATATGCTTTCTGCCAATTCCTTTGCAGTCATTGGTATAAGAAGAATAAGTAACTTAAGGTTCAAAACAAGTTTCATAAGAAAAAAATTCTAAAGGATTACGAGGAAAAGTTATAATGAAGAAACCAAGGACCACTTTCAACATTAAAAATAAGAAGGGAAGCACTAGTACTAGATGTGCTTTCTCGGGCCTCATCATACTACTTTGCCTAAAGGAGCAGCTAAGAACTAGTTTTGAATTTTTGGTGCATGAGGATATTGTAGGTTTTAACCTCATACATAAATTATCTACAAACGAATCTTAAAACAAAAAATAAATAATAGCGAGAGCATAAAACATACAAAAATAGATATACACAGAGATTTTCCTTTTCCCCTCGGATCCCAAATTGGGACAACCGACTTGATTTTCATTATATTCCCTTTTCAGTGCACAGCAACACATACATATACATGCCAAAGCATACATAAACCATTAAAAGCCGGATTAGAACATAGCCGTAGTTCCCTTTCGACCGGATCTACAAAATACCGGGCTGAAAACCATCGTCCCTAAAAATCCATGTGCGAAACCTTCATGCACGAAAACCGCTGGGTGGGTTCCGCACACCCAAAAACAAATTCTCGTCTTTGCCACGGATCGGCGCCGCGCGCCCCCCTATGACCCATGGAGCGACTAATTGTGTTGTGTAACTAGCTCCAAAAAGTAGAAGAAAAGAGACGTCGCACCTTAGAAATAAGCCACTTCGAGGGCAAACCTCCAATACATTACATAAATGAACAATTCTTGGATGATACAATTTCCAAAACCTCCTCTCATATATGTGGAGTCCGCGCCATAATGTAATCCTCAGTGGAGCCACGATGTAATCCCTGGCGAAACCTAACAATAATAATTTAAGGGCACAATAATAACAATATGAGTTACAGGGTGCACGACAATAACAATAAGCTAGACTAACAATAATAAGGGACTATACTAGGTACATAGGGACCTAACATGCCCCTCTCCTTTAAAAAAGTGCTTGTCCTCAACGCTTGAGTAGCTACAGGTGCTTTTGTATAAAATTCTCATCCTCCCATGTAGAATCTTTGCAGTGGGTAAGTGTCTTTCCACTCGATTGAGATACTCAGAGGTGAGTTGGTTCAGTAGCTTTGCCGATTTCTTGTTTCCATGACCGCTTCAGTTCCACATGATTTTTTTCCTTCCTCATCAAGTTACGGCTTATTATTGTTTGAGCTGGAAGATTTTCGCTCATAACTCTTATTTAAGCATGAAACATGAAAAGTCCGGAGGCATCTGGTGAAGAAGGCAAAGTTAGAAGCTCCAATTTGTATGCCATAGTACCAGTATTTTTGCAACACCTCGTAAGGACGATAGTACTTTGGCGATAATTTATTATCCTTCTTAGCTTGCTTGAGGGACATTTGTTTGTATGGCTGTGGCGCATAAAATACGACTTCCTATTCAAAACTTCTCTCGCCGCGATGTTGATCTTCCTATTGTTTCATTCGATTTTGTGCCAAATTCGATGTTATGCTTTAAGAGTTGGAGAGAACTTCTTGATGATGCTTCAATGTGATCTTCCTTTGCGTTGAACCTTCGAATTTTCCCGTAAAGATGATGTGATGGATGGTGGATGATATCCATAAAGTGTCATAAATGGGGTCATTTTGTGTAGGTATGGAAGGAAGTGTTATACCACCGTTCGCCGAGGGGTAACCACTCGCCCATTGTGTTTGTTAATTAGATACAAAACATACGAAGATATCACTTCCAAACATTTATTTACTATCTCGCGTTTTACCATCGGATTGAGGGATGATAAGATGAGCTATGAGCCAATTGGAGTACCCAAACTAGAAAATAAATCCGTCCAAAAAATTTCTCTGTAAAAATGGGACCTCTGCACACTCACAATAACCCTTGGGCTTTCCATGTAGCTTTTTAACTGTGTCCATAAATGTAGATAGCGCTCGTACTCGCTTTTAAATGGATGAGATAATGCACAAAGTGTGTGCATACTTGGTAAGTCTATCCAACTACCACCATGATGACACTCTTTCCTTCCGGACTTAGGTAAACGCTTTCGTGAGAAAATCCATTGAAATCTCTCCCAACGTTGACTTGGAATGGATAAAGGTTGTGAGGTCTCGGGTCTCATTGTACTCTCATAGAATTTGTCCGCACGGCAAAACCAAACGATTTCAGCCACAAATTTTTGAATGTTAAGTTTTAAAGGCCACTCCCAAAAAAATTCTTTCTTCTTCACCGCGTGGTGAGAGTTTTAAAAATCACGAGTGTCCTCCTAAAGGAGGAAGTGTGCAATTCCAAAAAGAATCTTTTTGTTTTAGTTGGAATTATTACAAAGATATAGGCGATCTTTATGTTTCATGAGGAATCGTCCAACTAAATGTATCGGATGTACTGAGGATATTGTCGCAACTTTTTGAGCGAGGTGTCCACTACGTCTTTGCGTCCCTCTTTCCATTCATCTCTTTTAGCTCTGCTTATCCAAATCGTTGGTTAATAGAAAGTGGCTAGGTACAAAGAAATGCTTCCACCTCTTCGTTTTCTTTCTTGAGTGTGCATCCGCAACAGCATTAAGCTTTCCTTGTAGATTATTTTCAAAGTCACTAGCAACTTATATTTGTGACCCATTTTTCTCTGCTCTACCGAAGATAGTCTTTTGCTTCAGAAAATCCAGGCTATCCATGAATCCAGCTTTTACCGTTGAAGTGTCTTCCCATTAGGTGAGTTCGCACATTTCTTTGCAGTGCATGCGATGTTGCTAACATTTCTACCTTCTGCAAATAGGCTTTTTGTAAATACTTTCCTTTGAAGTTGGGCGACTTTTACAAAAGCAATGGGTCTTCCTTCCTACATTAAAACAACGCCAATTCCATTTCCCGAGGCCATCACATTCCGATAGAGGTTTGTGAATTTCGGCGTAGCTAGGACGGTGCTAAGGAAAATTGCCTCTTTAAGATGTCTCAAAGGCCTTAGTTGCTTCGTGAGTCCATGAAAATGCATCTTTTCTTGCTGATGTTGTTTAGAGGTGCCGCTATTCTCGTAATTCTTAACAAACTTCTGCGATAATACGTTAACTCGAGAAATCCTCGCTTATCGCTAGCATGGTTGTGGGGATTTTCCATTTCTTAATGGCTTTAATTTTTTTAGGATCTACCTTAACACCCTACGTGAGATACAATATGAACTAGATATTCCACCTTCTTGTGCTCCAAAGAAACATTTGGATGTTTTTGCCATAATTGTTTCTCCGCGATAGTTTGAGCACGTCAGCATGTGACACATGATCGTCCAAGACCCGCCGTAGATTAGTATATCATCAAAAAATGCTGCAGCAAATTTTCTAAGGAAGTGTTTGAAAATGGAATTCATCGATCTTTGAAATGTAGAACGATGCATTGGTAAGGCCAGGCACTTGACCAAAAATTCTTAATGACCCTCACGAGTTCAAAATGTTGTTTTTGGAATATCTTCGACCATTCGTTAATTTCGATGATATCCTAAACGAAGATCCAACTCTGGTAACAAATTGTCCGTGCAATTCATCCCAATAATTCATCAATCACGTGACGGGAAATTTATCTTTAATGGTGTTATTGTGAGCTCTAATAATCCGTGACACATGCACCATGATCTGTCAACTCCTTGTGTACCAATACCACGGAGCGAGAGAAAGAACTTTGACTAGGTTGAATTATACTCTGCCCTTTCCAACATTTTCTGCGATCACTACGTTGAATTTCGCCTCTTTTGGACATAAGGATATCGCAGCAAGGACTAATGTTTGGAGTGAACACTTCCTGGAATCAAATGAATAGCATGATCATGATCACGGTCAGGGTGGAGTCCTTTGAGGAGTTTCAAACACCTTGGAATGATTTTGGTCCAAAGACTTGTTGGAGATCTCGCGGAAATAGATGATTTTGATGTTGGAACTTCTCAGTGAGCATAATTGTGAAATTACGCCTTGTTTTTCTTTCTTTAGTAGCTTTGTCATGACATTAGAGCTTATTATATTTCCTGACTACTGCCAATACCCCATACTTCCTTGTCTACCGAAAAAATTTCAAAGAAAAAGTTCTTGAAAAATTAAAAAGCTACCGATCCCCAAAGATTGTAAATCCATTGTACTCTGGTACAACATCATCACCTCATAGGGATGGTGCCATCGTGTGTTATTTCACCCATATTCCCCATGGTTAGCTTGATATTATGGCTTTTTCGACGCAATTTATAGTTCCTCCATTTGGAAACCATCACTACGACGTGCGGTGTGGGTATAGGAAACAATTTAATTCCTTGGCTACCTTACTGATGAATAAAATTATGGGTGCTACCCGAATCGATCCAACACTATTACCTTTTCTTCTTCTTGATATGTCCTTATATCTTGAGAGTTTGAGGAGTGGTGATTTCGCACGGTGTCATACTACGATATGGTCGGACGTCATTTCTTTCCTCTTCTAAGATTGGTTCTCTGGTGTATATCATCTTCTTGTTCATTTTTCTTCTTCCTCTTCTTCAATCTATGTAAAATAATTTTTTTCAAGCACACTTATGACCTTTAGTGTATTTGCTATCACAAGCGTAGCAAAGCCCTTTTGCTCTTTTTTTCTTCCAATTGTCGTGGTGTCAATTTTGCATGAGTTGTGGAAATCTAGGCGTATGCAACACTTCCTTCTTTTTATAGAAGTGAGTGGTAGGCTTCCTTTTCACTATAATTTTACATATTCAATTTTTCTTGCCAACACGCACGCCTTCTCCAATGAAGTCGGGTTCCAAAACACGAAATTCATGTTGGATTTTATCCTTTAAAGTGCTTATGAAAGAGATCAATCCTGTGTCCTCCGGAATATCGGTGCCAATTTATTCTGTTCTCTTGAAGTCCTCAAATGTGCTCCCACTAAACCTCTTTTGCCTGAGATTTAATCACGACTGAGAAGGTGTGCTGCTTCTTGTATCCTCATATTGTCGTTTATCATTTCCTCCAGTAAGCTCCATCATGGACAGTGACAACTTTTGCACGGAGCAGTTTAGCGATCGATTGCCGCAAATGTATTTTGTCTCTAAATGTAAAGTTTCAATACGCACCTGTGTGTTTTGCACATTATGGAGATCAAAATATTGCTCCATCCGTAGTATCCATGTTGCTGCGGATCCTTTCCATCAAACTTCCTCATATACATTTTTGGAATATGGTGGTTCTTCCCGCCAGCATTAGAGTTTGTGAAATCACGGTTAACATTTATTTTGTTCTCATCATGAGTTTTCCTCTCTTGTCTTTTGACCATTAGGGAAACATTCTGTATCAACTTTTGTCGAAACCTTCCATGTATGCTTAGATCATTCTTTCGTTATTTTCCATTTTATCTTCCATTTCATCCATCTTAGATTCAGCATGCCACCTTCCATGCCATCTATCTTAAATTCCACGCCTTTCTTCTAAACCATCCATATTATTCTTTACACCCATCCATCTTCGCTTCCCCGCCTCTTTCTTCAAAACTTCCATTTCATTTTTTGTTGCCTCTTTGCGAGAGCGTAAATTTGGTGCACTTGCTCTTTGGTAATTTTGATAGATCATGTTGCAATTCTTCATCTTCATGAGTCATAATAGGCAACACGAGCCTTCCACGTGGCGTGGAATTATTTTTTTACGGCATAGAACCCCATATCTGATACTCTATTCTACAATATGCCCTTTGGAATCAGTCAAATTTATTCTTCAAACAAGACTTGTCCCGGTGCGACATACACACACCTTTTTCTTGCTTTTCGAGGAGCTCGATATTTGAAATTGGATTATCTCTATCATGATTTTCGAATCTTTAATATTTGAAATTCAGCATCGAAGCATCCCTGCGAGTTGGCTTTTGGAATGCCACAAGTCTCGACCCGTATTTGGATTTCTCGACAGTGTCTGCTCCAATCTCCCACAATGACCTAATGATGTGGTCGGTTCGAGAGAGCGGCACTCGTACGACGATGCCACCGTGTCACTGTTTCGTCCTTTCGGCCTACGAAATTGATAGCCAGGCTTCTGATCCGGCTAATTTGAAGCCACTTTTTACGGCACTCCAATTCGATGCTCTCGTAGAGAGAGAGAGAGAGTTATGAAACTTTTCCCACGATCACCTTCTCTTTTGAGGTGAAATTCGAGAGCCTCGAAAAGCAGCTACCACTCTTCCATAGTATCATACTCTCTGAAAACCATTGCGAAACCAAAGCTCTGAAATTCTTTGACACGTTCCCTCAGTGATTTCGGTCATCACACCCTAAAAAATTTCAGATTACGAACCTTTGTAGACGCGCAGGAGAGAAAATTCACGATGACACAGTATTTAGAGCGGTGGAAACCCTAGAATCCAAAGCTACGATACCAAATGTTGTGTAACCAAAGCTCCAAAAAATAGAAGAAAAGAGATGTCAACACCTTGAGAAATAAAGTCACTTCGAGAAACCTCGATGACATTACATAAACGAACAATTCTTGGATGATAGAATTTACGTGCCCTCCTTTTCTATATAAAGGAGGTCTCGCGCCATAATGTAATCCTGGCCGACCTTAAAAATAATAATTTAAGGGCACAATAATAACAATATGGGGGTTACAAGGGCACAATAATAACAATAAGCTAGCACTAACAATAATAAGGGACCATACTCATGTAGTAATAGGGACCTAACAAATTGTGGAAAGAATATAACACATACTCATAGAGATATGCAAAACATTTGGTGTGGGGATGTTGAATTGTGGAATTGTTTTCTTTTTTTCACTATACTTTTACCATTTAATTTCACCTTTATTGTCACTCATTTTATAGAAATTCCTAGCATGCTCAAGGTGAAGTTCAACTCTTAAAAACATATTTACTCATCCATAATTATAAACTTTTCTTTCTTAAGCAATCATAATGAAAACATTCTTACAGTGACGGAATCACACACATTGTGCGACCACGCACTCAGGTCAACACGGGTCGCGGGGTCGCAAAAGGTGGAAAAATCTAAGAGATGCGTACCCGTGCGACCTCGCGTCTGCGTCGACCGGGTCGCTTGTCGCAAAAGGCGGAAAAATCTAAGAGATGCGACCTTGCGACCTCGGCGACCGGGTCGTTGGCCCGATGTCACAGCGCGGTAAAGCGAAAGATATGTGACCTGCGGCCTGCGGTCTGCGACCCGCGACCTCGCCGAGATGTGCGGCGTTTTATCCTTTCCACCTTTCTCCCGTTGGAGATAGCGCCGTAGCGCACGCATGAACCAGCACTTTTTGAGTGAGGAGACAAAACTTCCTGTGCTAGGCCGGCCATCCCCAATCTCCTCATGCTACCTGCGTGTAAGTCATTATGGATTGGTTATTGGCTCTACATCCACATAAATATGTTTATGCATGTTGAAGAAAATAAGAGATGCAATAAATATATAAACGTAGATGCATAAAGAGTATATGGACACATAAAATCGATGCTTTTTAAAGGTTAGCTTGGACCCCGCGTATGGTCCTGTCCGGTCAAATGTAGCTGAACGATTGCGTGCATATCTACCAGGGTATTCCTACCTTGCCGCAGAAAGAATGCTGCAAGGCACGTATGGCTAGTCTTTAACATTTTTCAATCGGAGGCTGCGAAGCCCGCTCCCATGCCTCTGCTGTGTGCCGAGACGAAAGTATGATGCACGATCCCCTCAAAGTGTTTCGAGGCTGCGGCAGGGCCCTCGCCACAGCCTGGTGTTTGCCGCTATCCCTTGCCTTCATCAGTATGGGCATCGATCCACCGGTATTAGCCAGATTTCTTTCACTGTTGAGGTGTTAAAGATGTGCATTGTTCTTTCACATGTAGAGATGCTAGTATGGTCGTTTGCCAAACACCCCGTTGATTGTAGTTATTTCGCCCAACCTTGAATCATACGAAGGTGCTGAAACAAAGCATTATAACCTTTTATACGCAGACATCTCTTCCATGCACTGTGCTCCCATGCCTCACGATATGCAATCTTTCGGTGGCCAGTAAAGAGCATGATCTGTTGGAGAGGGCATTGTGCCAATGCACTGTACTGAACCTTCTTTCACCTCCCAGGATGATCGACTGCCAGAATGTTCATTACATTCCAATGCAAATGACTCCGGCTTGCAGCAAGTGACCGTCTTCATCGAGGCATCGGAATTACTAGTCGAAATACATTGAATTTAGGATGCGTATAGATTGAACTCACCGCAACATATTGCAGAGGGAGAAAATTAACTCAGGTTTTGTTTGTTGTGCTAACACAACCAGCATCAAAGGGATTCGATCTCTTTCCTGCACTGAAAATCGACCATGCCAAACGTTACTATTGCATACCAGACTTGAGCGGCTTAGAAAGGCGTCAGATCCTTGCATGACGGGCTTTATTTCTAATGCAGAGTGAACGATTCCTCAAAAGTTGTGTATTAGCGATATTTTCGATCAGAAACCTCTGTTTGAGTGTAGCAGCATAATTTACGTTCATGCATGGCAGCACACATGGGCAATCGGCGTCCATGTAACACGACATGAAGTGCAAGGACTCGTTCTGTCCAGCTCACCATGGACGCGTGGAAGATCACTGTGGCGCTGATTATGGCGTTTTTCTGATTTTACAATCGTGTGGATTATAACTTCCTCCAGCGAAATGTAACACTTCTCATCTTTGCACGATACTTATTCTAACATGTCGTCGTAGATCCGTTACAAGATTTGACTCGTGTTTTAAACGCACATTTTGATTATATATCTCATCTACGTAATAAAACTTCGCCATAGAAACATTTGCGCTCATATGTAATGTTTTTCTCATATAATCCCGTTTTTATATGATATCGATCCTCCAATTTTATATCATTGAAAACCATATGGTTCGTGCACCGTTTGAAACATGGTTGTATATTATCATATATCGAACCACGACTTTGGACCACCAAATATATATGTTTGCTCGAAACCTTTACCGTCGAACCTTGAGTTTTTGAATACGTAATTTCTGGACTGTTATTGCCAAAAGCAGTACCAGTACCAATACCAGAGTGAAAATTACCAAAATCATTGAATAGAAACTAAGAGCCAGTCGGTCCCTTATAAGCCATGGTAGATCTATTCGAGAGAGCAGTGTTGCCCGGTTTCTCCAATCACGATTTGTTTTTTATCAAACCAAGCTTTGTAACTCGAAAGTAAAATGTGTTTATCTATTACAAGTCTCTCCATTCTCCATGTACATCCCTCACTTCCATTTTGATAACTACTGGATTTGCATCCCAGTCGATTTCAATGGCTCCAAAGTTTGGCTTTCCGTATACGCATGATTTATATCGAAAATGTTTCCCAAACACTCTCATAGTACTGGGAGTCAACCTTGCTGCAAGTCTTACCAAAAACTAAAAGAAACGGAAGATGGCACGGCATATTATACTGCCTGAGTAAGCCCACTTGAAGTTATATCATAGAGTGGATAACTAACACCACAATCATATCTTGTAATTTCACCACAATGGACATCTCCACTTATAAAAATAACTCCACTTCGATCGCTATCTGCAATAAGTTTGAAAAGGCGATCTCGTTCCTTTGGAAAGTGTGCCCAAGATTCTACGTAAAACAAAGGTTGAACTACAGCAGAAAAATTGGACATAACCTGAATGGAGGCCACGATGATGATAATTTGAGATAAGTTATTCTTTATCTCCTCTTCTAACCATGCCCATCGAGTTTCACCCAACGTCTCGCCATTACTAAGTAATGAATCTCTGTAGTATCTAGTGTCCAAAATAATTACCTTCACTTTTTTTCTAATTGGTCCAAACATACATGAAGCATATACGCCAGCTTGTTTACGTCTTGGACTATCTGAAATATAGCATAAGTCTCTGGCTTACATTTTTTCCCTGGTACTCTTTTCCAGCATTATTCAGTCCATAATCATGGTCATCCCATGTTCCTATGACCTAAGCTCTCCTCCGTAACTGTGAATAACCGGGATTACTCTTGGAAAGATTATACCTAAACTCTATTTCTTTCTCCGAGTTGGGAGAAAACCTTTCCACGTTTTCCCAGGGACCAACTGTCCTCTCTTTTGTGAAAATTCTCAATTTATGTTTGCTTTCTGCATAGATATTGTCTCTCATCCGCTATCAAACCTTGCGCCATCATGTTTAAAAATAACCTTTGACCATTTAAAACGCTATGGAAATATTACTCATTCGTAATGCTTTCCATATAGTCTTGACTCACCATTTTATATGTTTTGGAACCTACATGGTCTTGCGCCTTGCATTAATATATACAACATCAGCTTGGTCCATTGAATGTGTGCCCACTTATAAAGTTTCCCCATAGTTTTGGTTCCACGATCTCTGGTGGTTTTGAAACCACATGTTTTCGAACCTGGTCTTAATTCGATCATTTGCTTTACCTCATAACATGAAGGCTTCTTGTTTTGAAAAATTGAGAGTCAAAATATGTTACTCAAGCCACTTTGATGGCCCTTTTAATATTGAGCCTTTCTGCCTTGTAGTTCTAGAGACTATTTGCATATGCATCAATGTGCCTGGCTACCAAAAGGTGCATGCATTAAACATAACCTTCTAGGTTCACTTTGAAATTCTCCATCTCTAATAGTTTCGTATAGACAATATTTATGGACATGTAGGAGCAAAGGAGACTAGGGTTTTAAGGCCCTTTCGTTCCTCCACATGTACTCCTTGCAACCTAAATAATGCCACAGTATGTATCTCAATATTAACAGATGTTGCTTCTCAAAGGTGCGTTTCCATATTTGAAACTCTGCCGTCGACTTACCACACCTATGTGAGATTGTCATTCTCTAGGGAGATCTTCTGAGTTGGCTTTGTTCACCAGGCTATACTTCAGGCTAGATTCATCAAAGTGGTGAAATATGTTCCTTTGCGTGTACCCATCGACATTTAGATAATATGGTGCAGGATCTAGACATTTCCAAACGGAGCGTTTTTAAGCATCTGGTGCACACCAGTGAAGAAAGATCTTGCATCAGTAACATAGAAGGTTCTCTCTGATCAACATGTATCACACCATCCTCCTTTTAACAGTACTGGTCGCTTGCTCCTCCTCCTCCCCTGTTCCGCAACCTTCGCTTTGTTACCGAGCTCAATTTTATTGCCCTCGATGTCATGACAAGATTGTGGAGTTTGTCACCCGTGGGGTCGACCTGCGTGGAATATTACAACATCATGATTACTCTTGAATAATGATGACCACAGATAAAACACATGAAACTAATAAGCTTAAGAGAAGTATTCAAACAACATTCTTAATGACCTATAGCAGGAGGGCTTTTACTCGTCAATACACAAAAGGTTTCCATTCAAACGTATGCATGGCAATCTCATTAAACATGGCACGACTGTGGTAAGAATGTTCAAGCATACGCTAGATGATCCCTCCCACATATGGTGTGATTGCAGCGACAGCATCAAGTCATGGTGATGAGACAACTCGTGAGGGGTTGGGGATAGGTCGGTGGGATGTCGTTGACTGTAGGTTAGGTGAAAGACTTTAACGCCTAGGCGAGAAGAGGGGGAACCCGAAATTTTAAATATACCCAAAATTTTGGGTGGTGTTGTAGCGGCTACAACAAATGGCGAACCACTGGTAGAATCCAGCATCTTTGTCAGTATCACAACAAAAGTCTGAGTCCAGATAGTAATGCAAGGGAATACTGAACAAGTTCCGCGGGTACCCTTTGTATTACTTTGGCCCTTTATAGGTATGCCTAATCCTTGTGCCTCAACTAAGTCCCGCTAATCAGAAACACATCAAAGAGAAAACTCACAGACGCCAGTAGCTTGTTGATGATGTGAAGAGCAAGGCAGTGGGCTTATTATTTTTAGGATTTTTTAAAGTAAGTTTCTGGTGTTGTTTCGCTGCTAGTAGGCCTGGACAGTACCCCGACGGAGTCACTTCAAGAAATCACAAACGTTGCTCCGCTGCCAGCGCGCCTGGTCAGTGCTCCGACGGAGTCGTTGCATCACCTCTCTGCGCAGGAAGCCTTTCTCGATCCTTTACCCTTATTTGTTTCATGTGCTTGTAGCACTTATTTTCATGTGCTCGTGGCACTTATTTTCATGGGCGGATGAGGGATCCCGACTTATTTTACGAGCAAGAGAGGTTGTTTCTTGTGTTACAGAAACTGAAAGATATCCTGATTTGGGTTTTCCCTTGTGCCGAGCCTTCACATCCCATTTACCACAATAGGCGCAGCGTGCAAAACAGATCATTTTAGGGTGTCCAAGATGATGCTGGGCACAAGGCCTAGGCTACGGGTATGGGCCATTCAAACTTATTAGGTCTCCCTCAAGCAACTGGCTTGTATCTCCCAGGCTAAATAATTTTAGACTCATAGGCATCTTGTTGAGAATGTGACCTCGACGACTTGACCTGAGAGAAAGCTGCCTCTTGAGATAGCCACCGCAACCTCACGCAAAATAACAGGGTTACTGTTTCAGCAATCAGGGCAAAACATGACCGCGAGGTGATAGGGTTGCCATGAGGGCTCATGCAGTGGTAGGCGATATGACAAAAATGATGTGAGAAAGAGAGTGTATGACACAATGTAATAAGCGAGGCTCAAGATGCAATGCAACGCCGTGTGCAAGAGCGATCAACCAGTTGTAAGTGAAAATACAAGAAGTGATTATTTATGCAACAACAAGTAACTGAAAGGAAATGAAAGGAAAATACTTGTAACATGACGATGCCTAAAATATAAATCGTAAAAAAAAATAGCAAACACGATTTTAAATCATAAAGTAAAAATTTGGCAAGTAAACCTAATTAACTTCGAACTAAAATTTTGTTAACAGGTCCTAGATAGCCTACACCTAAACCCTAGTTTAACCAATGATGCGGTCGGGTTATGTAAAATTAGTTTTCCAGTGCAGCCACTGCATTAATTTTCATCCTACAACAACAACAATGATCAGGATCAGAGCCAGTATCCAAAAAAGTGCAGTAGCAACAAAAAATACCTGAGGAGCAGGTGCAATGACAAGACGATCATAGATACTTGCCAAAGAACATGCCAGAATAGATTGTGCAAGTTGAATCCCACTCTCATCTTGATACATAGCAATATGTTCTTGAAACTCAACATTTGTAAAAGACACACATCCATCCATGCACAATCCTAGGTCTGACGGGCGGTTGGTAAGCCATTGCATATTTGTAGGAAAATTCAGCGGATAAGGTTGGTCGAGAAAATTGACAACTTTATTGTGGTGGTGGGGATAATTGATTTCACGGAATGGAAGCACTGAGCGTGTGGCAGGGGAGTCACAGATGTGTTCATGGATTGTGGTGAGTTGCAAAATGTCAGTGGGCTTTGTATCAATTTGGTCAAATGTTTGCGCGTTGATAGATTGATAGATCGATATATCAGATTCTTGAGATTCGCTAGGGTAGGGTGGATTTACCGCGGTTATGCTGGGAGGATCGTGGTATTTGGGGATCGTCATCTCAGAAATAGTTGGCAGAAGCTGAAGCGCTTCGAATTTCTGATGGGTACTTGAATCTTCCCAAAGCGAATCATCGAATTCAGGTGTCTTCATAGGGTCAGCAAAGTGATGCGAGTGATAGTCCTCAGCGATATGATTGAATATGTTTTCAGATAAGGAGTGATCGCTACAACCATCGATTTGATCAAGCTGGGTACCTGGCAAGTCAAGCTCCCCGTGAGTTACCAACTGGGATGGATCAATAAAAAGGACATCTTGAGGTTGCCCAGACAGGAAATCTCTCCTATGGCTGTCTAAAGATTCTGAGTGAGAATGATCAGATCTGAAAGATTCATTGATTTTGACTTGCGATTGTGAAACACCATCTGCGAGCTCATAATTGCTGCCAATAATAGTATAAGGAAATTTTGAATGTCCCGAAGAAATTACTGGTGTGGCGGGATCGGGAAACCAACCGGGGAATAATGAACGAAAAGATTGAGTCGCAGGGGCGTCAGCCCTACAAGGCTTTTCAACACGTGCATCCGTGTCATTTAGAGAAAACGATGATATGGCAGGCCTTGTAAGGGAATCAACTTTATGCGGGGTAGGAGTCGATTCATAATCAGTATGCAAATCAGATTTAGGTTTGTGTCTAGGGAGACACTGAGTGGGCTCGAGGTAGGTTTCATGAACCAAGAGAGATAATGAGCCACTGGGGCTTTCAAGCTCTGATTCAACATGGTGCATGAAATATTCAAAGGGAGTACCGTAGGCTTCATCCCCATGCACCCATCCATCATTGCTTAGAACTTTCGAGGTCGTACCTCGACTATCCGAAAACTCAGGAGGAGGAGCAAGAATGTCACACATAGCAATACTCTCCTGGGAGGTTGGAGTGTGGTCTGGACTCAGGGAGATGGACAACGAAGCATTAGGGACAAAATCTGAACAGCCGGTAACTTGCGAGTCATCATAGGGAACACTAGGATCTAACTGAAATTGTTCAAGGGAAACGAGAATCACATACTTGAACTATTCACTTAAACATTTCCAATTGATATCCCTCTCAGGGAACTCAAAACAATAATGAATGAATCTGATAGAGAACTCATCTAAAGATTCCTGAGGTTCCATTATGATGTCATTTAACTTTATTACAATGTTATGAAGATCATACCTGTGAAAAGCTTGTTGTAATTCACCGGCGAGTTGTTCAAACGAATGGATGGAAGCTTTCGGCAATGTGCGGCACCATTGCTTAGCGCGACCTTCGAGGGTGAGGAAGAAAAGCAAACATATCAAACCTTAATTTTCAATTTCGTAGCACTCACCAAAGTCATAGAAATCTAAAAGGTGTTGGGTTATGGACACCCCATTTTCACCATCAAATTTAAATTGGGACAAGTGATACATAAGTTCATCGGGGATGAAGTATCGAGGCTCATAAAACTTCGACAAACATCTCGGGAGAATGATTTGGGAACGAGCCATTACAGATATGAGATTAACTGCAGGCTCTCAGGGCTCAGCTTGTCATCTGGCACTCCTTCTAGCGCCAATTCTGTTGACGGGAAAATCTATCCGGCCAACAGTAGGGGATCTCCCCGGTAAAAGGTCCCAATTAGACCTTGAACCGTTTGGAATAGGGATCCCGTCTGGGGTCTGGGTCCAGCTACCACTGATTTCTCCTTTGCTTTGGGTCTCGTTTAAACTCTATAAAATAGTGGGTACACACCTAATCAACTGATACAAGACATATGTTTGATGCATTAAATGTACATGCAACACTATGAGTAGCAAGAGAAAGTAATAAAGCATGAAGACCGAAGGAAGTGTTGTTAGCAACAATTCATTAGGGTCATGCTTGTAAACTATTCTGACCGCAAAGGAAACAATTCCTTACGGCGAGAACACTCTTCACTTCCTAAAAGTTTAAATGATAACACAAACGCAGATAAACAAAGTCATCAACATTCGCTAAGAAAGTGAAAAAAAACTCAACCACCATTAACATACTCAGCAAACTGTTATGCAACTATGATATGAATTGAAGATGCAGTTCCATTAATCTAAAGATATTCAGAAACTGAAGATATAATACTCAACAATGCTCATACATAAAACAACATCAGATCCACAAAGGGGTTTTACAAAATGCTTTTATTCATCATGAAATGTATAATCAACTGGTAATACAATGTACTCAGCTCGAGTCCCAAACCAAATATCCTTTTACAAGCTCCTGAAGGAGTATTTATAATACAAAACCCACCCTTTGGGTTTCCTTGACTTTTCATCTTCTTGACCGTTGGGCTGCCTTGCGACCCAGTCTTTTCTGCGACCTGCGACTTGAGCTGTTGTTGCGACCTGCGACCTGACTGGGTTGCGGGGTCGCAAGTTGTAAGAAAATAAGAGATTGCGACCTTGCGACTTTGCGACTGAGTCGCGGGGTCACAAAATGAATAAAACCGAAGAGATGCGACCTTGCGACCTTGTGACTAGGTCACTGGGTCACGGGGTCGCAAAAAGGAGGAAAACCGAAGAAATGCGACCTTGCGACCTTGCGACTAGGTCATTGGGTCGCAGGGTCGCAAAAGGCGGAAAAAACTAAGAGATGCGACCTTACGACCCGTACCCTATGCATGTGCGACCTGGGGTTTATCCTTTCCACCTTTCTCCTATTGAGATAGTCATAGCTCCCGCCACATGAACCAGCACTTTCTGAGTGAGCGACAAACTTCCTTGTCTGGGTCGTCATCACAATCTCCTCATGCTACCTACGTGTAAGCATATTAGATTAGCTATTAGCCTCATCCACATAAATATGTTTATGCATGTTGAAGGAAATAAAGATGCAATAAGTATATAAACGTAGATGCATAAAAGGTTTATTGACACATAAAATCGGGAGCTTTTAAAGGTTAGCTTGGACCCCTGTATAGTCCTGTTCTGAAGGCAATATATGAATGATCGTGCATATCTACTATGTATTCCTCCACTATTGCAAAAGAACGCTTGAAGGCACGTATAACTAGTCTTTAACATTTTTCAATGGAGACTACCGAAGCCCGGGGAGATCCCATGCACTGCTATGTGCTGAGACAGGCTATGATGCACGACCCCCTCAAAGTGTTTCGAGGCTGTGACAGGCCTCACCATAGCTAATTGCTGTCATCCCTTGCCTTCATCAGATGGGCATCGATTCACCGGTTTAACTGATTTCTTTCACAATGAGGTGTTAAAGATGCATTGTTCTTCATATGTAGAGATGCTAGTTTTGCTGCCAAACACCTTGTGATGTAGTTATTTCGCCCAACCTTGAATCACACGAAGGTGCTGAAACAAAGCATTATAACCTTTTATACGTAGACATCTCTGCCATGCGCTGTGCTCCCATGCCTCACGATATGCAATCCTTCGGTGGCCAGTAAGGAGCGCGATCTATTAGAGAGGGCATTGTGCCAATGCACTGTACTGAACCTTCTTTCACCTCCCAGGATGATCGACTGCCAGAATGTTCATTACATTCCAATGCAAATGACTCCGGCCTTCAGCAGGTGACTGTCTTCATCGAGGCATCGGAATTACTAGTCGAAATACTTTGAATTTAGGAGGCATGTAGATTGAACTTAGCGCAACGTATTGTAGGGGGTGAAAATTAACTCAGAGGTTTTGTTTGTTGTGCTAACACAACCAGCATCAAAGGGATTTGATTTCTTTCCTGCACTAAAAATCGACCATGCCGAACGTTACTATTGCATACCAAACTTGAGCGGCTCAGAAAGGCATCAGATCCTTGCATGACGGGCTTTATTGCTAATGCAGAGCGAACGATCCCTGAAAAGCTGTGTATCAGCGCCCTTTTCGATCATAAACATTCGTTTGAGTGTATTAGCATAATTTACGTTCATGCATGGCAACACGCATGGGAAACCTGCGTCCATGTAACGCGGCATGAAGCGCAGAGACTCATTCTGTCAAGCTCACCATGGACACGTGGAAGATCGCTGTGGCGTTGATTATGGAATTTTCTGATTTTACAATCATCCGTATTGTAACTTACTCCAGCGAAACGTAACACTTCCGCCTTTCGCGTGATAGTTATTCTAACATGCCGTCGTAGATCTGCTACAAGATTTGACTCCGTGTTTTAAACGCACATTTTGATTATATATCTGCTCCACAGAATAAAACTCCGCCATAGAAACGTTTGCGCTCATTTGTAATGCTTTTCTCATATAATTCTGTTTATATGATATCGCTCCTCCAATCTTATATCGTTGGAAAACCATATGGTTCGTGCACCGTTTGAAACATGGTTGTATATTATCATATATCGAACCACGACTTTGGATCATCGAATATATATGTTTGCTCAAAACCTTTACCGTCGAACCTTGAGTTTTTGAATACGTAATTTCTGGACTGCTATTGCCAAAAGCAGTACCAGTACCAATACCAGAGTGAAAATTACCAAAATCATTGAATAGAAACTAAGAGCCAGCTGGTGCCTTATAAGCCATGGTAGATCTATTCGAGAGAGCATTGTTTCCTGGTTTTTCCAACTGTCAGATTTGTTTTCTTTATCAAACGAGTTTGTAACTCTGAACGTAAAATGTGTTTATTTGTTACAAGTTCTCCGTGTACATCCCTCACTTCCATTTTGATAACTACTAGATTTGCATCCCAGTCGATTTCAATGGGTCCAAAGTTTGGCTTTCCGTATACGCATGATTTATATCGATAATGTTTCCCAAACACTCTCATAGTACTGGGAGTCAACCTTGCTGCAAGTCTTACCAAAAACTAAAAGAAACGGAAGATGGCACGGCATATTCTACTGCCTGAGTAAGCCCACTTGATGTTATATCATAGAGTGGATAACCACACCAAATCATATCTTGTAATTCCACCACAATGGACATCTCCACTTATAAAAATAACTCCACTTCGATTTCTATATGCAATAAAAAGGAAAAGGCGATCTCGTCTTTACAAAGTGTGCCCAAGATTCTCACGTGAAACAAAGGTTGAAACTATAGCAGAAAAATTGTACATAAATTGAATGGAGGCCTTCATGATGATGATCATTTGAGATAATTTATTCTTTATCTCTTCTTCTAACCATGTCCATCGAGTTTCACCCAACATCTCACCATTACTAATTAATGAATCTCTGTGGTATCTAGTGTCCAAAAGAATTACCTTCACTTGTTTTCCAATTGGTCCAAACATATATGAAGCGTACACGCCAGCTTGTTTACGTCTTGGACTATCTGAAATCTAGCATAAGTCTCTCGCTTACATTTTTTCCTCGCATTCTTTTTCCAAAGATTCACCCATAATCATGGTCATCCCATGCTCCAGGACCTGGCTCTTCGTAATCAGAATAACTGGATTACTCTTGAAAAATTATACCTAAACTCTATTTCTTTCTCCGAGTTGGGAGAAAACCTTTCCACGTTTTCCCAGGGACCAACTGTCCTCTCTTTTGCGAAAATTCTCAATTTTTGTTTGCTGTCTGCATAGATATTGTCTCCCATCCGCTATCGAACCTTTGGCCCGCTCCATGTTTTAAAAATAACCTTTGACCATTTTATACGCTATGGAAATATTAAGCTCATTCGTAATGTTTTCCATATAGTCTTAACTCACCATTTTATATGTTTTGGAACCTACATGGTCTTGCGCCTTGCATTAATATATACAACATCACCTTGGTCCATTGAATGTGTGCCCTTTATAATGTTATCACTTAGTTTTTCTCCAGGATACCTTATGGTCTTGAAACCATATGCTTTCGAGCCTTGTTTTAATTTGATCACTTGCTTTACCTCATAATACGAAGGCTTCTTGTTTTGGAAGATCGAGAGTCGAAATATGCTTCTCAAGCCACATTGATGGCCCTTTTAATATTAACCCTTTATATCTCGTGGTTTCGGAGGCTCTCTTTGCGTATGCATCAATGTTCCTGGCTACCAAAAGTGTATGCATTAAACATAACCTTCTAGGTTCAATTTGAAATTCTCCATCTCTAATATTTTCATATAGACAATCTTTATGGACATGTAGGAGCAAAGGAGACTATGGTTTTAAGGCCCTTTCGTTCCTCCACATGTACTCTTTGCAACCTAAATAATGCCACAGTATGTATCTCAAGATTAATAGATGTTGCTTCTCAAAGGTGTGTTTCCATATTTGAAACTCTGTCGTCGACTTACCACACCCATATGAGATTGTCATTCTCTAGGGAGATCTTCTGAGTCGGCTTTGTTCACCAGGCTATACTTTAGGCTAGATTCATTGAAGTGGTGAAATATGTTCCTTTGCATGCACCCATCGACATTTAGATGATATGGTGCAGGATCTAGACATTTCCAAACGGAGCATTTTTAAGCATCTGGTGCGCACTAGTGAAGAAAGCTCTTGCATCAGTAACATAGAAGGTTCTCTCTGATCAACATGTATCACACCATCCTCCTTTTAACAGTACTGGTCACTTGCTCCTCCTCCTCCCATGTTCTGCAACCTTGGCTTTGTTACCAAGCTCAATTTTATTTCCCTTGATTTCATGACAAGATTGAGGAGTTTGTCACCCGTGGGGTCAACCTGCGTGGAATATTACAACATCATAATTACTCTTCAATAATGATGACCACAGATAAAACACATGAAACTAACAAGCTTAAGAGAAGTATTCAAACAACATGCTTAATGACCTACAGCAGGAGGGATTTTACTCGTCAATACACAAAAGGTTTCCATTCAAACGTATGCATGGCAATCTCATTACACATGGCGCGACTGCGGTAAGAATGTTCGAGCGTACGCTAGATGATCCCTCCCACATATGGCATGATTGTAGCGACAACATCAAGTCATGGTGATGAGACAACTCGTGAGGGGTTGGGGATAGGTCGGTAGGATGTCATTGACTGCAGGTCAGGTGAAAAAATTTAACGCCTAGGCGAGTAGAGGGGGAACTCGAAATTTTAAATATACCCAAAATTTTGGGTGGTGTTGTAGCGCCAGTTGATTGTAAATTTTTTCTTGATTCAAAAAATGCCTCCGACTTTGGCATTATTGTTTTTAATAAAATGTGATGTTGGATTTCTGTGTGTTACAGAGCATGAAACACCATTTCTTGGATGATTTTTTTTCTTATCTATTGTGTACTTTCTGTGTGCCCTTCTACACAAGTTTTATTCCTCTGATCTTATGGGTATGATATTTGATCCCATTTTTTTCAGGATTAATATTTTTCTTTTATTTTTATTTTTAGAAAAATTACAATAGAATTTGAAATTTTTGGTAGTAATGTAGTGTTTTGTTTTTTCATTTTCTATTACACAGTGGCCACTTTATATTAGGAAGAAAAATGACTCTTCTCATGGCGTTTTGTAATTAAACAGGGAATTGGATTAACGATGGTCTAATTTCATGACATTGCATTAAGGTTTCTCTAATTTCTGAACTCTATGCATGCCAGAACAAATTTGTGATCTGCCACTATACCATTTGTGCATATATTAGATCATATGAAAAAAAATAGTTTGGTGAGCTGACTGAACATGGCTAAGGCCATTGTCATTGTACACAACTGCCACACATGGTGAGCTGGCTGAACATGACTAGGTCTATTGTAACTGGACACAATTGCCACACATGGTGAGTTGACTGAACATGACTAAGGCCATCGTCATATTACCTTATCAGGTCATATTTTCACTTCTCTTTAATTTTTATTCCTATTTATGATGGATAGACATAATTACATTATTTTTTATGTAGGTTCTTTACATTGATGCAATATTACTTTATATCTCGACTATCTAAGCAAAATTCCACATGGGGTTTCAAACATAAACATCAACTTCATTTATCATGGCCAATAGTTTAAGGCATCTACCCCCAAGGCAAAAAGGGTCCACACTTATACCTCTTTGGAACTGTAATTGAATATCAGGATGTTAGCATTGGTTACATTCAATGGCCATACAGATGTTGGTTGTACAGTAACCTTCTCTTCTAGTATGCAATTTAAATATGAGGACATTGTTGACTCTCATTTTTTATTGTTACTAACAAGTAATAATAATTGTCTTGGATTATCTAACTTGGTGCAAAAAGTTTAGGAATAGATAGGAGTATGGAAATGCGAATTTCTCTATACCTTATCTTTAGTTGATGTGAAAATTTTCTTGAAAAAAATCATATTTTTGGAATATACGAAGAGTGGAAACATGCTAAACATAAACCATTCAACACTTGTGGTAAGATATTATTAAAGGCTTGTGATAATTCTAGTTACTTTTTTTGTATGATTAGATTAAATAGTTTACAAATTATTGTATAGTATTAACTTGTTGTGCGAGTCATGCAACATGGGTGTGACATTGAACTAACTCCATTGAGTTATTTTTATTAAGTTAAAAATGGGGGCTACATGATTTTAGATTTTACAAATATTAAGCCATTACGTGTCGAGCATTTTTTAAAATCAATGCCTATATATGCAATTTTCAGGACTACGTAACTCTCACATAATTATTTAAAGGGTGCTATCTCAATGGAAGAGCACCTGCTTTATAAGCAAGAGGTCAGTGGTTTAATTCCACTCATGGAAAATTTTAGGGGCTAATATTCATGGTTGGGCTAATTTTCCATGGTTTTTTCAAAAAAAAAGATTCCCCAATTTCCATTTTTTTTCTAAAAATAATTCGCCCAAAATTTACAATATAAAATTCTTTTACCTTAAAAATTGCCAAAATTATATAGAGAATGTATATAAAAACATTATCAATTTGAACATTTTTACAAATATATCAATAAACATTTTATACTGTTCATATTAGGGACTAGTGAGATTCGCCAATGTTTTAAACTTCAAGATATTTTTCCATCCTTAAAATTTTCCCTGATTCCACTGTTTCCTAATATGAATTATTCAATGATATTGTAATTTATTTTTAATTAAATGCTTTTAATATTGGTTTATTTCAATGTTGTCTAGCTTCGTTATTTTATATTGTCTCTAAAGAGACAGAAGTGATGTTGTATTATCTTTGAATGTAATTTTTTATTGTCTCTCTAAAGACAATAATTAGGATCAAAGACATTGTCTCTTTAAAGACAATATGTATTTAATCCCAACTATTGTCTCTGGAGAGATGAAAATGAATTGTCTCTGGTGAGACAAAAATGAAATTGTCTCTAGAGGGGAAAACAAAATTGTGTTATATTTTGTCTTTATAGAGACAATATTTTAAGACAATTTAATTTGAGACATCCACTTGAAGAAAACATTTAAGACAATACGCAAATTTTCTTTTATCTCAAGTTAAGACAATTTACCTAAAAATTGTCTTAAATATTGTCTTAAAACCCCCTTTGTGTTGTAGTGATATTATTTTAATATATAGTATGCATATAGTTAATATTATTAATATATTATAATTAGATATATAAAATATATTGGTAATTATATTCATAAATATATAATGATTATTTTGGTAAAATACATGCGGTGGATGGTGGATATAGGCCTATTTTATTATATCAACCACATTGTTAAATGTGATTGTGCTAGTTATTAATATGAGAGAGTCATCAATTTCCTTAGATCAAGGCTCCATCCAAAAATTTGTTGAAGTGCTAGGGATCCTTCCATTCAATGGTAAATGTGTGAGTTCAAGAGCTTTAAATAATTCAATTATGAATGGCTTGAGTGGGTAACAAGTTCATTGCTAGAGAGATGGTCATTTACTACTCTTCCATGCTTAATAACTTGAAGTCTAGACCCTTCTATGGGGCTTTATAATTCACGTAAAGGAAGGAGACGCACATCTACCAAAGCTAGCCAATAAGTTGACAAGCATAGCCTTTATGCCATAGAGAATGCCTCGTTGAATGGAGGGTTTCTTGAAAGTCCATTTCTTTCTTTAGGAATTGGTTGTGATGTACTGTTGTTGCCCTCTTTCTATATTTCAGAATAGAGTGAACAGAGAACACCTATGATAAGAAAAAAATCTATCAGAGAAAATTCTGTAGCTATATTGGAAATGGAATGCAAGGGAGTGCATGTATTTTCGAACTAGTTATATTATTATCATTGAGATTAAAATAGGACATTCTGAGGTAAAAAAATCATTTTTTTCAGCTTTATAAACATATGTAAGTCGTTGCTGACATTTTTGATAGGGAACTATTTATAAATTTTATGTAAAATTCCTCCCTAATTACAGAAAATATAGTAGATATCTTAAATATCTTTAAACATGGAAGAAATGTAAAAAATAACAATATACTATTTTTTAATCAATGAAAAGGATTAGCTTCTGTTAAAAAAAGTAAGGTCGCGTGATAAAGATAAGAATAGTTACCAAGTTCAGCCGTAATGACAAAGAAACTTCGTAAATACTTGGTTCGGTTCGATAAGCATAGTTACCAAGTTCATGCTTTTCCAATTCGGTACGATGCGTTGTGGCTGGTAGATTCCAATTTCCATCATATCAATTCTTTCCACGAGCTATGTTAGCGTTCAATTTAAGGTCTTGTCTATGACCCAAACAGATAAAAGAGCTAGACCAATTGCTTAATCGATTGTCTTTGCTAATAGTGCTGCTGGCAGATAGTCTAAGAGAAGGGCTGTGAGGAGGTGGGGCTTGCTATAATGGTTGCCTTCTCGCTCTAATGGTCAGGTCATCATTCTTCTAAGGTAAGCGCGAGAGGTCAAGGATGCCCTGCCGTTAATTTCTTCCTTTTTCCTTCCTCCTTGCTTTTTCAAAACGCCTTGCCCATCAGTGCTTAGTGTCTGTGCCCTGAACATAGAAAATAGAAAAGGCATCCACATGAAAACATGAAATACAGTCTTAATTAATTTGGCATAGTTAATTAATTAATGATCCTATTTAATATGAAGTATTTAATGATTATTAGACAGGTAATTGGATCTGCAACAACTAGTGGTTTGTGTTTGAAAAAATACAATTTTGGAATTCAGCTTTGGTGAAAGTGGACCTGCAACAAACATTGGTTTGTGTTTGGGAGAATACCAGTTTGGCTCATTCTAATCTCAGTTTTGGAACTGCCTAGAATTTGGTGGAAAATTGAAATAATGCAGCTAAAGATAAAGTTAATTTCAAGATCAATGAGCTTTTATATTTTTTTCTTTAAAAAAATAATTTTTTTTAATAGATGGATCAATTAGCAAATTAGTAATTCATAGAGAAGAAACTAAAAGAAAGATGGTAATTTTTATAGGAAAAAAATTAAAAAACAGTAATTTCTATATTAGAGAAAATTATGAAATGGAAAATTTCAAAAACAATAAGATAACTCCTACCTTAACAAAAAGTATAAAATAGCAAATTGATGATAAGGTAGTAACTTCTATAAATAAAAAATAAAAAATGAAACATGTATATTGAAAAAAATGATAAAAATGATAAATTTTAGTTTCAAATAGTACAGAAAAAAATAGAAAAAGAATAAATCCAATATTAAAAAAATTTTATAAAAATTATAAAATGGCAAACCTTAATTGCAAATCCATAACCATACAAAAGAATACTTCCAAATCCATATCTTTGTAAAGCAGAGATTTAATGAATTTTCATTAAAATTTAGAATATAATGATCGTTCATATATATATGTCGATATGAAGCTTTAAGGCGAATAAAAATTCCACGTAATACCCACACCAAGTTTCCACGGTATTCAAAAAGATAACATAAAATCCATTCTTGTGTTACTTTATTGTGTTGTTGACCTGTTCATGAGGGGAAGGGGCAAGGAACTTGCAGAGTTGGATGTGTTTGTCAGTTTTCAAATCCGGTATGGCACGGAACCAGGGGTGGTGGATCCTAATAAGCGTTAAATCAAATTGCATAATTTTTGGTGAGCTATGTCCGGAACAAAGCGACCAGTATAGTTTCCAATGTCCATCCATTCATAGGTTTTTTAGATTTTCCAGCAAGTTGTTTTTACTGTTTTTTTTTTTTTTTTTGGTGTATTTTTCTGGTTTAATTTTTTTTTAATTCGGTCGGAATTTATGGAAATCACAAATTTGATGGGTAACTCTTGGAAAATGAGTTTTTCAAGGTGCTGAATCCATATGTACAATCAAAAAAACAATTTAAATAACACAAAAAAAGATTTCACTTAGCCATAGTCGCACAACAGAATCTCCAAAAAAACTCACTAAAAACAACCCCATTTTTAAGTCCAAATATATGTTGGATTTACTCCCAACCACCGCCATGAATGAGAAGTGGTAGCAACCCACAATTCCATCAATTTTGACAACAGAGAAGGACAGCAGCAGATCCGAGAACTAGAGGCGTTTTCACGAATCCACGCAAAGATCAAAATAAAGTACTGAGCCTTAAACTATGCGTTTAATTCCATCTACCACATTGACTTACCTTTTTCCCACAGCGCACAAATCGCAAGTCTTTTGTTTTACCATTTAAGCCATTCACCATATGTTGTTTCATCGTCGATTCGATATCTGGTGGGACCTACCTTATTTCCATGTATTACCTTTACTGCACTTCCCGTTGTTTAGCCGCACCGTAGAGCGCACTTCGCATTGTTTACCACTTACCTTTTTGTAGCCGCAAGTTAAATTATTTGACATGCGATGTGATCGTGCTATTGCACATCACATTCGCAACCATTTATGTTCTCCCATAAAGTGTCATAGCATATGTTAGTTGTTTTGCGATGCAATTGCACCATCGCACATTGCGCCCGCAACCTTTTATGTTTACCCATGTTTGCGCCAAATAGAATTTAAGCTCGTTGATTTGTGATCTGTGATAAGGATCCGGATGCGATGAGGACTCAAGCTTAATCACATAAAGTTTTAG
This sequence comes from Pinus albicaulis, assembly GCA_034641835.2. Lineage (NCBI taxonomy): Eukaryota > Viridiplantae > Streptophyta > Pinopsida > Pinales > Pinaceae > Pinus > Pinus albicaulis. The sequence goes on along the minus strand of CM076571.1, from coordinate 88,370,254 downwards.
GTCTGCCAGTTTGTGTATTTGAATGTGTTTTCACGTGTTTTTGTGTATAAGAAGAATACAGCCTACATATCGATTAAATGCAGAAATGGGTCTTTTGACGGCCCAAGGACAAATGTTTGTTGAACGTCTATTAAGAATTGAACAACATTGATTAGAATTAGGTTTTTAGGCTTCGATCGTTTTGTATAACATGTAATTTCATTCGTTTTCAAGTGACGAGATTTGCATAGAAAACATAAGTTTCAATCCTCTCTTGTGTATCACTGCTTGTGTATATGTGACTGCCTAATTTCCTCATTATTTTTGAGTCTCTGTGTTGTGGGGGAAACACATTTCCTTTGTCTAATTGCATTAATAATCTTCAACATGGTATCGGAGCAGTTCTAGGCTCTCATTCAAAGAAGCACAAGCACACTTTATTTGATGTAGAAGTTGTAAGATTGGTTTGAGAAGCATATTTCTCCAACAGTGAGAAAGCTTCTGTCTTACACAGTCAAGAAGATTGTTTGTTAACACAGTCACGATGGCAGTAGTAGGCACAAGCTTGATGAATCCCAAATTACCACAGTTTAATGGGAATAATTATGATTATTGGGCCATTACAGTGAGAGCCTTATTTGCTTCAGAAGATATATGGGAGCTGGTGGAACAAGGTTCCAAGAACTAGTAGACATAGTAGCATTGGCTGCTTTGACAATAGCAGAAAGAGACTCGTTGAGAGATAATAAGAAGAAGGACTCCAAAGCCCTCTTCTATATCTTTCAAGCAATGCATGAGAGTATTTTCCCAAGGATTACAACAGCAACAAAGTCTAAGGAGGCGTGGAATATTCTAAAGATAGCCTATCAAGGCATGAAGAAGGTGAAGACAACAAAGCTACAAATGCTGAGGAGAGACTTCGAAACTCTCTGTATGAAAGATTATAATAACATAGACTCATTCTTCACATATGTGGTTAGGTTGGTTACCCATATAAGGTATCATGGAGAGAAACTTGAGGAAAGAAGAATAGTGGATAAAATCTTGATAAGTATACCCTCAAGATTTGATGCCATAGTAGTGGTAATAGAAGAGATAAAGGATCTCTCAATATTTTTAGTGGATGAGGTTTGTGCATCTCTGATGTCTCATGAACATAGACTGAACAGAACAATGAACTCCTCATCGGAGCATGCTTTCATGAAACAAATGTCTTTTGGCAAAGGTATAGGTTAAGGAAGATCGAACTACCAAGGAAGAGGAAGAAACCCACAGAGAAGTGGAAGAAACAGCACTGCAAGCACAAGTGGAAGGGGCAGAAACCAGAATCAAAGCAAAGGCTCAAGCTAGAGTCAAGCACAAGGACAAAGGTATGATAAATCCCAAGTCCAATGTCATTATTGTAAAAAGTATGGGCATTACGCCAATGAATGTAGAAAGAAACAAAGTGACATGAATAAGAGCCAGAATGTTAATTTTGTGAAAGAAGATAAGAACCAGAGTAATGTGCTTCTAACATGTAATGTAGCAAAAGAAAAAAAATAAGATGTATGGTTCTTAGAATCAGGTTGTAGTAACCACATGACTGGAAACATAGAAATGTTTTCTAATCTGGATGAAAATGTGAAGTCTGAAGTGACAACGGGGACTGAAAGCAAAGTCTCTATCATGGGAAAAGTAAGAGTATCAATACTCACAAGGAAGGGAGAAAATAAATTTGTGCCAAATGTATATTATGTACCTAGCCTGAAATGTAACCTTCTAAGCATTGGACAACTCGTGAACAAGGGCTACAATGTATTCTTTAAGAATAATGTGTGCACTATCATGGACATACCTCCAAGTAAAAGAGTCATTGCAGAAGTGCATATGACAAAGAATAGGATGTTTCCTCTCAAGCTCAGAATAGACTTGAAGGAAGGAGGTGTGGTAGGAGCAGTCACACAAGAGGTCTTTCAAGAAGAAGTGAAAGACAAAAACTAGTTATGGCATTTGAGATTTGGACATCTCAATTTTGGAGGTTTGAACTCTTGCATAGAAAAGTAATGATAAAAGGATTACCACTCATTGAGAAACTAGACAGCCTATGTGAAGGCTACATCTTGGACAAACAACACAGAGAATAAATTCCAACAGGAAAGAGTATAAGGGCAAAGGAACCCTTAGATATTGTCCACTCAAATTTATGTGGACCAATGAAAATGACATCTTTAGCTGGCAGTCATTATGTCTTGACATTTATAAATGATTACACCTAAAATACATGGGTGTATTTCTTGAAACAGAAGAGTGAAGTGTTTGAACAATTCTACCACTTCAAAGCTCTTGTTGAGAAGCAGAGTGGGCACTAGATAAAAGTGGTGAGAACTGAAAGAGGTGAAGAATCTATCTCCAAATATTTCCTATGTTTCTATAGGGAGAATGGCATACACAAGAAGTCTACCACAAGGTACACACCACAGCAAAATGGTGCTGCGGAAAGGAAGAATAGGACCATCATGGACATGGTCAGAAGTATGTTGAAGGCAAAACATTTGCCAAATGAGTATTGGGTTGAAGCTTTCAATTGTGCAGCACATATTTTGAATAGATGCCAAACCAAAGTTGTTATGAATAGAGTTATGGAAGAAGCATGGAGTGGAACAAATCATTTTTTCACTCACATGAAATTATTTGGATGTGTGGCTTATGCACATGTCCCAGGTAAACTAAGGAAGAAGTTGGACATCAAGGGTGAGAAGTGTATCTTTGTTGGATACAGTGACGAGTCCAAGACATACAAACTCTATAATCCATCCACCAAGAATGTTATAATTAGCAGAGATGTGCATTTTATTGAAGAAGAATGTTGGGATGGAAGCTTAGAGAAACAATGAATTTGAAGACATGTGTGTCACACAAAGAGAAAGAGGAATGAACAATAGCAAATAATTCCTCCATGGTGGTTCCTCCTCCACCTACACAAGCAGAGCAGAGCACACCACAAGAAGGAAACATAACAGCCTTGAGAAATCAAGGAAATGCTTCTCCAAGCACACCACAAGGATTAGAAACTCCCTCGAGTTCAAGTGGAACTGCAAGCACACCAAGAAGACCAAGATTCAAAAATTTGAGTGTAATTTATGAGCAAGAAGCAAATAATAATAATGGTCTGGACTCTTTATTTTCTTAGTTTTGTCATTTTGATGACCCAATACATTTTGAATATGCAATAAAATAATAAAAATGGATTGAAGCAATGAATGAAGAGATTGGTGAAATTGAAAATAATGACACATGGGAGTTAGTGGACCTCCCACAAGATAAAGAAGTCATTGGAGTAAAATGGGTCTATAAGACCAAGAGAAATGCTGAAGGAAAGATTGAAAGACACAAAGCAAGACTTGTTGTGAAAGGATACAAGCATAAACAAGGAAGAGACTATGAAGAAACCTTTGCACCTGTTGTAAGGATGGAGATAATGCGGACAATGTTGTCCATAGCAGCACAACAAAAGTGGAAAGTCTACCAAATGGATGTGAAATCATCATTCTTAAATGGAGTGTTGAAAGAGGAGGTATATGTTGAACAACCTCCAGGCCATGAGATTGAAGGCCAAGAGCACAAAGTGTGTAAATTGAAGAAACCTCTTTATGGGCTGAAGCAAGAACCAAGAGCATGGTACAATAGGATATATGCTTACCTGATAGAAAATGGGTTTGAAAAATCTGATGGTGAACCCACGCTCTACGTCAAAGAAAATGATGGTAAGATATTTATCATTTTTTGATATGTAGATGATTTAATCTTTACTGGCAATGAAGTTTCTCTCATTGTTGATTTTAAAGCGATCATGAAAAGTGAATTTCAAATGACTAATTTGGGTTTATTGAGATACATCTTGGGCATAGAAGTAAAGAAAAATGAAAAGGGAATATTTATTTCCCAAGAAAAATATGTTGCAGAAGTTTTGAAAAGGTTTAACATGTAGCACAGCAAAGCAGCAGTAACTCCAAGTCTCATGGGATTAAATTTAAGAAAAGAATATTGCAGCAAGAATGTCGATCCGACATTGTACAAGAGCATAGTTGGCAGTCTAATGTATTTGACTGTAACTAGGCCTGATATTATGTATGCTATAAGTTTAACTTCCAGATTCATGGAGACAAAAAAGGAGACACATTGGAAAGCATCCAAAATAATTCTGAGGTATGTGAATGGAATGAAGGAGTATGGTGTTCTATACTCCTCAACTGATAATTTTAAATTGTTTGGTTACACTGAAAATGATTGGGCTAGAAGTGTAGATGATAGGAAGAGCACATCTGGGTATGTGTTTCATTTGATATCGGGAGCCATTTCATGGGCTTACAAGAAGCAACCAATATTTTTTTTATCAACAACAGAAGCATAATATATGGCAACAACAGCAGCAACATGCCAAGAAATTTGGATGAGAAGGATGCTGAGAGATTTATCTCATGAGCAAGACAAAGGAACCACAATTTATTGTGATAATATCTCAGCAATAACATTATCAAATGATTATGTTTTCCATAAGAGAACAAATCATATTGATGGAAAATATCATTTTATAAGAGAATTGGTTAACAATGGTGAGATTGTTTTGCAGCACTACAGGACAAAGGAATAATTCGTTGATATCCTCGCAAAGCCATTAGCATAGAAGAGTTTTGAGTATCTCATAAAATGTCTAGGAATGACCGATGGCAGAAGTTGTGATTAAGGGGGAGTGTTGGAATTTTACTCCCAACCACCACCATGAATGAGAAGTGGCAGCAGCCCACAATTCCATCAATTCCGATAGCAGAGAAGGACCACAGTAAATCTGAGAACTAGAGGCATTTTCATGAATCCACACAAAGATCAAAACAGAGTACCAAGCCATAAACTCTGCGTTTAATTCCATCTACTGCATTAACTTACCTTTTTCCTGCAGCGCGTAAATCGCAAGTCTTTTATTTTACCATTTAAGTCATTCTCCATATGTTGTTTTACCTCTGATGTGATATCTGGTAGGACCTACCTTATTTCCTTTTATTCCTTTACCGCACTTCACGTTGTTTAGCCGCACCACAGAGTGCACTTCGCATTATTTACCACTTATATTTCCGCAACCGCAACTTAAATTATTTGACATGCGATGTGATCATGCTATCGCACATCGCATTCACAACCATTTATGTTTTCCCATAAAGTGCGGCAACATATGTTTTTTGTTTTGCGACGCGATTGTGCCATCGCATATTGTGCCAGATAAAAGTTAAGCTCGCTGATCTACGATCTACGATAAGGAACTAGATGTGATGAGGACTCAAGCCAAATCACATAAATTTTTAGGTCCACAAGTTTGTGTGTTTGAAAGTGTTTGAACGTGTTTTTGTGTATAAGCAGAATACAGCCTGAGTGTCATTTAAATGCAGAAATGGGCCTTTTGACAGCTCAAGGACGAATGTCTGTTGAACGTCTATTCAGCATTGAACAACAATGATTAGAATTAGGTTTTTGGGCTTCAGCCATTTTTTATAACTAATGTAATTTCATTCGTTTTCAAGTGGCGAGAGTTGAATAGAAAACAAAGGTTTCAATCCTCTCCTATGTATCATTGCCTGTTTATATGTGACTATCTAATTTTCGCATTATTTTTAAGTCTCTGTTGTGGGGGAAACACATTTCCTCTTTCTGATTGCATTCAAAATCTTCAATAATATAAATAAGGGTTTCACAAATGCACTTAAAAACTTCATATCCAACCTGATATATAACTCTTAGGTTGGAAGTAAATCAATTTGTGTATAGATGGAAAATGAGATGCTATAATCAAAATAGTAAATACTTTTCAATAATAATTCCATTTAGACCCCTCTCATAAAATTTCGACCTATATTTGCACATCCTTGTAGTGGAGGTTCTCCACTATCCATAGGCTAGGACAATCCTCCATTGAAGAGTTTTGTGCTTCACTCTGCTGATGGATCAAACTATGAAGCTATTCTAGAAAAGTGTAGTTCTCTTAATCATCATAACTCTTCGTGAATATATTTCCAATGCATAGACAAGCACACCGATCAATACATGCCACCACGATGTTAACTATACAGAAGGTATTAATTTTGAGAGCAATCTGAATGCAGTTTTGAATGATCTTGTCCAACACGCCTCGCAAAGTGGGTTTAACACTTGTGAGCATGGCCAAAATCTAGACCTAGTATATGCCCTCCTGCAATGTAGGGGAGACACAACACTACACCAATGCTATAATTGTTCAAATCAAGCCAATGCTACCATTCGAGAAATATGTGGGAATTCCAATGATGGTTTAATTTGGTTTAATGAGTGCTTCTTATGTTAGGAAAACCATAGTTTCTTAGGTCATATTTGTAAGAATAATTATTTCAAAGAGCCCGTCAACACCTCAACACCTCATCGAACACCGCCTCACCACCTTGCCGTATCCACCATAGAAGTGTCATTACCAGCTACATAAATGAAAGGGTAGGCATCTCGTCACAAAATTATATTTTAATCACTGTAACTGACTTGATTTTTTTTTATAAATATAGAGGCTTAGCTGGAGGCATATGATTCACTTCGCAAATTCATTTTTGTGTAATGTTGTAGTTGTAGCTACCTCTTTGATTTGGGTTTCTCTATGTTTATTGTTGTAGCTACGTCTTTGATCTGTGTTTTTCTCTGTTTATTGTTTTCATCTGGTATCAGAGCCAATGAGAAATTCAACAGTAAATTGTGTGTAGTGTGGCTCAGGGAAAATTTTAAGGATAGAAAATTTTCTTGAAGTTTAAAAACATTGGCGAATCTCATTAGTCACTAATATGAAAACCATAAAATTTTTGTTGATATATTTGTAAAATTATTCAAATTTATAATGATCTTATTTATATTCTTTATATAATGTTTGCAATTTTTAATGTAAAATAATTTTATATCGTAAAATTTGGGTGAAACATTTTTAGAAAAAATCGAAATTAGCGAATCTTTTTTTGGAAAAATCATGGAAAATTAGCCAACTTGTGAATATTTTCCATCATGTGGCTCTGTGTGACGTGCACATACAAATGCTTTGTGTGAGGAAGGATCCATATCAAGTTTGGGAAGTGGACAATGAGGAAGGAGCCGTATCAAGGTTGATAAGTGGACAACAACGCAGGTGCTCCAATTTCAATTCTTTTGTCGGCCATTTCATCTCCATGTCCCATGGCTACAAGCTGTTGTACTGAGTCATCGGCCAAGTATTTTTACTAGTGAGCTCTTCCTCGAGTTACTACGAGTAGTGGAGTACTCTCTCCGTCAGCCAGGATAGTAAGTTGATTATGAGACTTATCATTATTATCGCATAAAAAATTACTGTGTCGAACAGTAGAAGTGAAAATCCTATACATGCCTTTCAATAGTCTGTTTTTATTTCCAATAATATTTTATTTGGCCTATATGATGCTTGAGGCAAATACTTATTCTACTATCGTAGTTTATGAAGAGAGTATAAAATTTTTGTAGTTTATTAAGGAAATTTAAAAGTTTTGAAGACACAAAAAAAGGTGTCTTAAAGTATTTTATTTAAAAAGGTGTTGCATAAAGTTATTGAAAGTATTGCTGAAAGTTATTGGAAGGATAATTAGAAGCCATTTTTTCTAATTTTCCTTTGAAAGGAATTGAAAGTAATACAGTGAAAGTGTTTTTAAATTTGTATTTGAAGATTGCAATTATTTGTGAAAGATGGCGACAAATACAAATATTAATGAGTCATCAGTTCCTATCTTAAATGAAAGAAATTATGATTCCTAGTTTATTCGAATGAGAACATTGTTGCGTTCTCATGATCTTTGGGGATTTGTTACTAATGGGTATCCAAAGCCTGCTAATGAGGCAGCAAAGATGGCTCTTACAAATGCTGAACGAATGTTGTTGAAAGAAAACATAAAGAAATACAATAAAGTTGTTGGCCTTATTCAACAAGGCTTAGATGATGTGATTCTTTCAAAATTGTCGAATGCAAAATTTTAGAAAAAGGCGTGGGAGACCCTTGAATCCTGTTATCAAAGTGTAGCAAAAGTAAAGTATGTCAAGTTGAAGAACTTGAGGAGAGATTTCGAGAATCTGAAAATGAAAGATAGTGAAAATTTGGATGATTTTATGACTCAAGTCATGAGTATTGTTAATCGATTGAGACAGTATGGAGAAGACCTCTCAAACAAGAGAGTGATCAAGAAATTTCTTCGAAGTTTTCCAAAGAAATTTGAAGTAGTTGTTGTATCCATAGAAGAGTTCAAGGACACAAGTCAAATGAAAATTGAAGAGTTGATTGGTTCGTTGATTGCACATGAATCGAGGATGTGAAGATATGATGATAGCACATTGGAGAATGCCTTCAAAACTCAACTACAATTTAATAGAGGAAGAGGGGGAGGAAGATCAAATAATAGAGGAAGAGGCGGTAGAATAGTTAATAAAAAACGTTCGTGAGATTATTATGAGAATGAAGAGAAATCTCAGCAACATCCTCTTAATTTAAGGGTGAGTAACAATAGAACGTGGCATTGAGGAAATCAAAGGTATGATATGTCTAAAGTTCAATCTTATTATTGCAATAGATATGGTCATTTTGCTACTAAATGTTTGAATAGGAAGGCAGATGTTGGTAAGCAATCTACACACATCTCAGAAGAATTGGAAGATAATAATAAGTCAGTGTTTTTGAATTGTAATGTAACTCAAGACTATTCAGATAATATTTTGTTTTCATATAGTGGCTACAACAATCACATGACAGGAAACAAAGATTTTTTTTCCAATCTAGACACAAGTATTGAGTCTAAAGTCAAGTTGGATAACGATAATAAGGTATGCGTTAAAGGTAAAGGAGAAATTGGTGTCTATACTATAAATGGTGAGAGAAGAACAATTAATGATGTGTATTATGTGCCTAGCTTAAAATGAAATTTTTTGAGCGTTGCACAACTCATAGAGAAAAAGTATAGAGTGTTCTTCAAGAATAATGTGTGTACTATCACTGACGAATATCCAAGCAATCAGTTGATAGCAAGAGTTGAAATGACAAAGAATAGGATGTTTCTGCTTATAATGAGAAATGAGCTGTATCCCTCCTTGAATTCTTATAAAACTAAGAATTTCGATGAATCGTGGTTATGGCATTTAAGATATGGTCATTTATATTTTTGTGGTCTAGATTTGTTACAGAAGAAAAAAATGGTGAAAGGGTTACCCTGTATTCAACATCCAACGAGCTCGTATGAAAGTTGTATACTTGCAAAGCATCATAGACAGAAATTTGTTTATGGAGTTTCGTATAGGGTGAAATCTCCATTGGAAATTGTTCACACAGATTTGTGTGGACCGATGCAAACACCTTATTTGGTTGGTAATGTTTACTTTTTAACTTTTGTTCATGACTACAATCGAAAAACATGGGTTTATATTCTGAAATGGAAATCTGAATCATTTTCTGTATTTAAGATATTTAAAGCTATCGTTGAAAAGGAAAGTGGAAAGCATATTAAAATTTTGAGATTAGAGAGAGGTGGTGAATATATGCTAACAAATTTCATTGATTTTTCTCAATCGCATGGAATCAAGAGGCAGTTTACTACATGTTAAACTCCTCAGCTACCCCATTTTGCTGAGTATAACGTGTAGTAAATTGCCTCTTTATTCCATGAAATTAACAAAACTCAATTAAATATGTTAGCATATATTCACCACCTCTATCTGATCTCAAAATTTTAATATGCTTTCCACTTTCCTTTTCAACCATATCTTTAAATCTTTTAAATAAAGAAAATGCTTCATATTTCTGTTTTAGAAGATAAACCCATATTTTTTTACTGTATTCATCAATAAAAGTTAAAAAGTAAACATTACCAACCAAAGAAGGTGTTTACATCGGTCCACACAAATCTGTGTGAACAATTTCCAAAGGAGCTTTCGCCCTATATGAAAGTCCAGAAAAAAAAAATTATGTCTATGATGCTTTGCAAGTATACAACTTTCACACGATCTCATTGGATGTTGAATATTGGGTAACCCTTTCACCATTTGTTTCTTCTGTAACAAATCTAGACCACCAAAATATAAATGACCATATCTTAAATGCCATAACCATGATTCATCGAAATTCTTAGTTTTATAAGCACTCAAGGAGGGAGACAACTCATTTCTCATTATACATGGAAACATCATACTCTTTTTCATTTCAACTCTTGTTATCAACTAATTGCTTGGATATTTTTCAATGATAGTACACACATTATTCTTGAAGAAAACTCTATACTTTTTCTCTATGAGATGTCCAACGCTCAACAAATTCCATTTTAAGCTAGGAACATAATACACATCATCAATTGTTCTTCTCTCACCATTTCTAGTATAAACACCAATTGCTCCTTTACGTTTAAAATATACCTTATTATTGTTACCCAGCTTGACTTCAGATTGAATATTGGTGTCTAGAAAAGAAATCTTTGTTTCCCATTATGTGATTGTTGCAGCCATTATCTAAAAACTAAATATTATCTGAACAGTCTTGAGCTACATTACAAGTCTAAAACACTAACGTATTATTATCTTCCAATTCTTTTGAGATGTGTGCAGATTGCTTACCAACATCTGCCTGCCTCTTCAAACACTTGGTAGCAAAATGACCATATCTCTTGCAATAATAACATTGAACTTTAGACATGTCATACCTTTGATTTCCTTGATGCCACGTTCTATTGTTACTCCACCATAAATTAAGAGGACATTGCTGAGATTTCTCTCCATGCTCATAATAATCTCGGGAATGTCTTTGATCAACTATTATACCACCTCTTCCTCTATTATTCGTTCTTCTTCTGCCTCTTCCTCTATTAAATTGCAGTTGAGTCTTGAAGGCATTCCCCAACATGATATCATCATATCTTGACATCCTTGATTCATGTGCAATCAATGAACCAATTAACTCTTCAATTTGTATTTGACTTGTGTCCTTGAACTCTTCTATGGATACAACAATTGCTTCAAATTTCTTTGGCAAACTTTGAAGAACTTTCTCGATCACTCTCTTATTTGAGAGGTCTTCTCCATACTGTCTCAATTGATTAACAATACTCATGACTTGAGTCATAAAAGCATCCACAGTTTCACTATCTTTCATTTTCAGATTCTCGAAATCTCTCCTCAAATTCTGCAACTTGACATTATTTACTTCCGCTGCACCTTGATAACAGGATTCAAGGGTCTGCCACGCCTTTTTCGAAGATTCTGCATTCGACACTTTTGAAAGCATCACGTCATCTAAGCCTTGTTGAATAAGGCCAAGAGATTTATTGTCTTTAATTATGTTGTCTTTCAACAACATTCGTTCAACATTTGTAAGAGCCATCTCTGCTGCCTCATTAGCAGGTTCCGGATACCCATTAGTAACAAATCCCCAAACATCATGAGAACGCAACAATGTTCGCATTCGAATAAACCGGGAATCATAACTTCTTTCATTCAAAATAGGAACTAATGAATGAGTAATATTGGTAGTTGTCACCATCATTAATATAAGACCAAATTCTTAAAATGGAATGTAAGAGTACTTTCACAATATGGCTATAGCTCTTGAGACGACAATAAAAAAAAATGATGGAAGCTTAGTCTTATTCACTAGCAATAATAAGTGAATTTAAAATACTTTGGAAATACGGATGAGTTTCTTATAACACTCGACAAGAAAGAAATGAAACACTTAAACTATTCTCCAAAAATACACGAAATCAAGATACTCATGGGTTGTAAGTTAAAATAATAACTTGACTAAACTTTTGGGAGATGAAATTTATATGTGAAACAAAATTGGACTCAACGTTTGTGGAGAAGAGATTTATATATGAAGAAAATAGTGGACTCATTACACTGGAAAGACATACAAAGTTTTATAGACAACAAAGGAACCGAGAGCTAATAAAACTAATTTTGTAAAAATAATTCCTCCAACAATAACTCACTGAAAGCTCATAAAATCTTCACACGCCCAAGCTGAACTTCAGGTTATTTCTCCCATGCAAAGAAAATATTAAAGGTGGCTGCAAGATTCTCCGTGTTGGCCGCTTGACGGTTCCAATAAAATTTTAAATATGTTGGGTATTCACAAATCCGTCTAGCCCCAAACAGCTGCATAATGATTGGCAGCAAATGGCTTTCAGCATCAGCGAAAACACTCAATGTATATGGCTTTCAACAACATAATATGCATAGGAAGTTATTCTAGCTCACTAGTCATCAGAAGTTAATTCTGGCTCACTCACATAAATGGTAATCAAAATTTAATCTGCCTCCGATACCAGATGAAATAAACACTGAGCAAAGAACAAATCAACAAAAAAAACACCAGAACGCAGCTACAGCTACAACATTACACAAAAATGAATTTTCCTAGTGAATCATCTGCCTCCGGCTAAGCCTCTGTATTTATAAAAAAATTTCATGCCGGTTACAGTGATTAGAATATTAGAATATTATTTCTGCAAGTGGTAGTGACTCTTCATGCTCGATACGACAAGGCGATGAGGCGGTACAGGCAGCACTGGCAGTGAAATAATTATGCTGACATATTGGACGCTGTATACAAGGTAACATAAGTTAATAAAGCTTCTACTAATATATAGAACGCTACTCTCACCGCACCCTTGACATTATCTATATATTAATAGCTATAAAGAAGCTATCATTAACATCTTCATAAGAAAGAAATCATTTTTCAACGAACATCAAATCTTCAGAACTACCTACCTACGCGCAGAAGGATCGTAAAGATTGCTAGTTTATTAATACTTACCCAATAAGAGCCTTGATAAAATTATATTCGGTAGGTCACTACCATTTTACTTTGTATGTCGATGAAAGGCAGTAATGTTTCAAGATAGTCATATTGTGATAATTAGTGCGTCTCCAGAATCCATGGATACAGATCCAAAGAAATGTAACAAGCTTGACTGGGAGAAGCGCTACAACAATATATTGGGAGTAGCTCGTGGGCTTCTCTATCTGCACAAGGATTCTGAACTGCGGATTATTCATCGAGATTTTAAAGCGATCAATATTTTATTGGACGACAGACTGAATCCTAAGATAGAAGATTTTGGCCTAGCAAGACTTTTCCCTGAAGATGGGAGTCATGTCAACACAAGAATTTTTGGAACTTAGTAAGACATGGAAACAATTATCATTTTCACACAGTCAAAAGAAATTAGCAATTAGGGACGCATATGTTGTACCATGTGATGATTTGATTTCAAAAGGATTGACAATATTGTGAATCTACGATATGTCAATTTTTCTTTTGGGGATTTACCTTCTAAGTTATGTTTTAATTTTCTAAGATTCAGAGCTACTCTTTCATTTAAAACTATCTTTCAATTTATCATTCATAAAATCCCTAATTTTCCCTTACTATATGATCTTTGACAATTTAATTTGGATATGCATCGGTTATATGGCACCAGAATATGATATGCAGGGGAAATTATCTTTAAAAGTTGATGTCTATAGCTTTGGCGTTCTTATCTTGGAAATTATCACAGGAAGAAAGAGCACTGGTTATAGTCTGTCACTTGAAAATCAGATAATTTTAGAATGGATGAGATACTATGATATTGGTCCATTTTATTTTGGACTGAACATATCTACATTATCCAGGATTTCGTTGCTGATCTATTTTGATATAAGTCGACTTTTGTACTGTCCATAAAATTAAATTAGGGCCAACGTTAATGGATTTCTCCATGTATGTACTAAATATGAAATTGATGATCCGTCGTGTTTATTCATACATGTATATTATACAAACGAGGAAATATTATGCAGATGATTGAATCAACAATAGTTGAAACATGCGATCAGGAGCAAGCCTTGCGATGCATTCACATCGGTCTTTTATGTATACAAGTCGACCCATCATTTCGTCCATCAATGTCTACAGTGAATTTGATGCTGTCATCTCAATTTGTGAGTTCGAGTGTTTTCCAAAACAACATTTCTCCCAGTTCTGGGCCACGCTTGGTACATTTGTCAGCGATCGTATCTTCTCTATCGTCTGATAACCCGGTACATATCACATCTTCTCCATATTATGTTTCATCTCAGGCTCCTCTATCCAATCCGATGCATCGATTATAGTCTTGTTACCCATGTAATTCATGTAATTTGTATTCCGAGGACTCGTTTGTTTTAATATTTCCAAATATTACACATTTTCTTCTTGTAACATTAATTGTGTGGAGGGTCGTCTAATGGACTCTATAGAGAGTAGAATCAAGTGGTAGATCTCCTATCAAAGGAATGATTGCCAGGAATCTTTTTTTTTTACTTTTGACAAAGGATTTTTGTAAGGTCAGGGAGTTTTTATTTATAACGGTTGTCTTTGGCAACTTCTTGCATCTAGTCTTTTGTTAAACAGTCCTTGATAGTGTCCATAGAACCTGATATATTTTTTCTTTTGGTTGGTACAATTTTGTCATATTTTTCATGATGAACAACTTTGAGAACATGCACAGTTTATCAGTTGTGGAGAGATTGCTGTAACAATCAGTTGTCTCTGATGGACGTATCAGAATTTTAGAATAGTACTTTGTTTATCTGTTGGAGAGAGTTTGTTATAATAGTCAGTTGATATACTTATTAGAATTTTAGAATAGTATATAGTTTCGTAGAGATCATATGTATAATTTTTTGTGAGCTCTTATGTGGTCCACAGATGTAATGTCATGAGAAAAGTAACTCCAAAATATGTGTCTATGAGAAAAGTAGCTCCGGACTATGTAGCTACTTTTTCTAATGAAAGTATGAATAATTTTTCTAATGAAGGTACGGATACTTTTTCAAAAGAAAATATTGGAAAAAGCAAAAAACAAAATTAGATTGGTCAATAAAAATTAGATCCATTTATCAAGTGAATACTTGCCTGTCAGGCAAAAGCATAAATTTAAATATTCTTAATAGGGCAATACCAATTTGAGATTAATCATGGATTTTGGCACATTTCCGGGTCTAGATTTAAACTTGAATTCAAATTTACGAGAATACCTATGGGTTGAAGTACGGCTAAAGCGACAAGAACATGTAATATTTCCTTTTCTAATTGTTTAGTGGTCATGACCTTTTTTGAAGATAATGGAGAATGTAATTTAGGAGAGAGTAGGTTCACCAGAACCTTATATTAGGAATTAGTTCCTATTCTTTAGGTAAGATGTTCTAACTTTCCTATACGCGTGAAGACTACATATTCATGGTTGTATTATGCCTGAGGTAGAGTGTTCTACAGAGGCAGTCTCTCCTGGTAGAGTCTCTCATCTGAGAGCTGCTAAGTTTCATCTAATAAAGTCAAAACTTGTATTTTTTATCATGGTATGAAAGCTCTAGGGCTGGTGAATCAAACCCAGATTGATTTGATCCCTGAGTGAGTGTCTCTAGGTTTGGTGAGTCAAAACTAGAGTGCTTTGATCCCCCTGTGAGAGTCTAGGTGGCAGAAGAGAGGCCCCTAGTTACGAGACAAAGTTGTGCTCTCTATACTATAGCTAATCAGCACGGGTCCGAGCAGAAAAAGGGTGCTTCTCTGTTGATTCAGTGGCGGTCTAAGAGGCGAAAAGCATCGATTTGAGTAAGGAGGCGAAAGGCGGAAGGACGTTGATTTACTGATCAGTGCAGATCCGAGAGGCAGAAGCGCGCCGATCTTGCCCAAACTTATGAAATCAGATTCTTATCTGTGTCAGCGTAGATTTCTTGATCGGAAGCATGTCGATTTGGAATTTTGGATCTATGTGGAGGATCGTGGAGGCCAATATTGGTGAGCCTGTATAAAAGGGCATAGCAAAGATGAAATTATTGGAGGTTGCGTGAAGCTCGTAGGCCGTCGGTTGAGGAACGTCGAGGCAATGGTGGCTGAGTCTGCGTAGAGGCCATGGAGCCTTGAAGATAGCATTGCACAGATCCAGAGACAGGGATCCAGAGTGTTGGTGCGAATCCACTTTGGGATTAAAGGCAAGTAAAAATTCTTATTCTCCATTTTTTTAATCAGGCCGTTTAGAAAAGATTGGTTTATTGAAAGAAAACTCTTGAAAGGATTTTTTGTTTAAAGTACTAGCCACAGAAGAAAGGTGTTTGGGCACATTTTCTTTTAAGGGGTTATTTCTTTGAAAAGGATCTCTAGTTTCTTGAGATTGTCTTTTTTGGATCTAGGTTAGATCCATTTTTTAAATGCTGGACGTCAGATTTTTTTTAAAGTGTCAATATGAATAAGCAAATGTTCGAGGCGTACTTGTATGAGAGCAATAAGCTCGATGGTTCCAATTATTCTAATTGGAAATTCAAGTTGCAGACTTTTTTGTAAGGGAAAAGTGCATGGGGGATCATGAATGGCGATGAATTGAAACCTACAGTTGCAGGAGGCAGATCAGCTGCGGAAATTCAGGATTGGGAGAAGAGGGAGAACAAGGTGAAAATGTTGTTGAAAATGTCAGTCAGAGACAACATTATCCCTCACATCAGAGAATGAAAATCAAAAAATGAGATTTGGACAACCCTCAAGGATCTGTACGAGATCAGAAACACAAATCATCTTTTGTTTCTCAAAATCAAGATTCTTTCCATTAAAATGGAGGAGAATGAATTAGTAGTTGTGTTCATCTCTCGCATCAAGGACCTCAAAGACAAGCTTGGTGACATAGGGGAGGCAGTGTCAAACACTGATATCGTAACAATTACAATGAATGGTATGACTGAAAAATATCATATGTTTATCACAGGATTGAATGTGAGAGAGAAAGCCCACAAATTTGAAGAATTGACCGGGATCCTTATGTAAGAGGAAGAAAGGCGGATGACCCTGAAAACTCAAAGTTCAGTTATTTCTTTAATAATGAAGAAGAAGCCCTTTAGAGGGAAGGTAAATGGAGGACAGAAAGGTGGAGGTACACCACAAAGAAATTTGACTCCATCTCAAGGTATGTCATCTAATAGAAATGATTCAACAACCAAATGTTTCTATTGTGGTAAAGTTGGTCGTATAGCTAAACATTGTCGGAAGAAGAAGTTTGATGAAATTCAACAAAGACATAAGAGACATGCAGGACACTTTGATGATCATCATCATAATCAGGACCTCATACTGTTTATGGCCGATTCCGATGAGAATGATGAAGCAGATATGGGGTTTGTGGGCTCAGGATCTTCCACTCACATGACATGTAATATATAGTGGTTTGAATACTTCACAGAAACCAGGTGTAATATCCCTATTTTTACTAATTTTATTAGATAGTTGAAAATCCTAAAGGTTAAGTGGACCTAAAGGAAAACAATATTTTTGGATATATAATATTTTTTATTTTTATAAATATGGAATTTTAATTATTGTGCAAAGACTAGAGTATATTGGAGACCAGGATTTCAAGTCCATGAGGATTGAATTAAATCGAAAGACTTTCCTAAATTCTCTAAAAATCCTTGGAGAAAATAAAATAAATTAAAATATTAGATTGGAGATAAAAATCTAAAAGATACCTCATTAAAGTGGAAAGTTACTGAGAAGAGGTGAAATAAAACTAGAAAGAGGAAAAATCTAGCTTTAAAGTGCTTTTGTGGAAAAAAACAAATGTAAAGCCTAGGGTAAAGGAAAACAATATCCTGATTTAACTGGACTCAGTTATGGAAACATGTTGAAGTGAAAGCAAGATTAAATAAGCCATTCTTGGGTAGACAAGAGCTTGTCTATAGTTTGGATGAATTGGTCTTTGCTCGGGGGAGCTATGGAGAGAAAGTTCAAGGTTGGATGGCATATAGTCTTACCAAAATTGGTATGCACAAGTAAATTAATTTTGTCTTATAATTTTTTTGTTGTGATAAGAGTTAGAGTAGTGATGAATTATGTGGAAAGATATGTGGACATTATATTTTCTGTATTATTAATTACTATAATAAATTTCTATTGATTGTAAGTTACAGAGTTTGATGTATTTAACATAACATACTATCATAGATATAATGAGTTTTGTATAGTTACATAGACAAATTAAAGTAGGAAACCAACAAATAGGATGTCTAAGCCCAAGTAGGAGGGTTTAAATATGTTGTTAGGTTGTAAGAATCTAATTATTAAATACAGAAAATGCATCAACAAATGTGGAAAAGATGTAAGAGAAATAATGAATTTAACTAGTTTGTAACCAATAATTAAACATAAATATAGACACAGTAAGATATCATTTTCAATCTAAAAGGAAACATGATTGTACAAATTAAATCTAAATACTCTTCTGTACATTAACAAAAAGGTTGCATATAGTTATTCATTCTTATATTAGAGAAGAAATTAAATATCAATTCCATATTAAAGTACTAGATGATAGCACAAGAGAAATAGTGCAATGAAGTAGACCAATACATATACCAACTACTTATACAAATGAATTTTTATTATTATAAACATAACCTGAAAATTGTACTATCAATGATAGAAATTATCATTACAAACTGTCATAACTTCTTTCACAAATTCGATTGTTCTGTATAAATAATTACATGAATTATAAATAAGGACATAGCCTTGAATTCAATGGAGTGAATTATGTAGATGATATGGATCAAGCTGTAAATAAAGAAATAAAACACACTGTCAAAGTTGGCAGAATGAATGCCCAAATTTGAGAAATGCTAATATGAGAGAAGTGCAATACCTGCACAAAGATAGCATATGCAAAGATTAGAGTATATAATAAAGTAAGTAAATAAATAAAATATAAGCAATTGATGAGGGTAATTGAATTAGAAGGATCACCTTGTTAGTCAAATGTAAACAGTGGAACCATCCCTGTACACAGAGAGAAAAATGAATAAGTTCATTTGTGTAAATGAACAAGAAGAAACTGTAGTGACAATATAAAAAACATAAAAAGGAAATGACCTGAACTTGGGTAGATGAGGTATTTACTAAAGTTGCAGAATTATCTCGAAAGGGGAACAAGAGTTCTTGTACATTAAATCATTTTATTAATTGAGGAAAATTAATAAAATGAAAAGTATTAACGAAGAAAAGAATATCAAAATTCTCTTATCAAATTAGTTAATGAACAAGTAACATGTATATAATTATAAATCAGAATTATAATCATTTAAAATAAAATAGAATTATTTCAACTTATACAGAGTAATCATAATTATGTATCTGTGTATGCCTACATGGTAATTGAGAGTTAAACGGTAATGAAATTATAGATCGTGTTACATAAATTGAAATAGCCATTGTTCCATATAATTTGTATAGCATAGTAGAAGAAAAAATTAATTGATTCTGAGTCATGGTAAAGAAATACAAAAACAAATGAAACTTAATGCAAGTCCACCATAGAAAGATACACAATAGTATCATAGGAGAAAAAAAAATAATTATATAAGCAATCGAATTTCATTCCTTACTATAACAGTTACAATGACCAGAGAAATTTGACCATCATTGAGGATAAAATGATGTGTTTATGCTTGAGGATAAACGACGGTAATACCAGGTCATTATAATTCCCAAACGAAAGTTGAATATCAAAATTTAATACTCATAGTGGAGGAAAATTTGAGTAGAAACAAAATTTACAGGAAATGTAAAACAGGAATACAAAAAAATTTATACACAGAAAAATTAAACCCTTTCATAAATTTGAATATACATTCTCTGGAATTATCGAAACAGAAGTCGAGGACTGAAATATAAATTCCATGGGAATAGGAATTTCATAATTAAGGTTAAGTCCAGAAGAAAAAAACATAATCGTATTCCTTTCTTGGGAATTAAAACGAAAGTAAATCTCGGTGGATTTAACAAATAGATTTGGGGCAAATCAATAATATAAAATCCAATAGCCAACACATTAACTTGAAAACCCCTATTCAGGTATAAAAGATTGAATTCCATAAATGGAATGAAACAAGAATCGTTCAACGAAGCAAACTGTCTCAAACCACAGAGAAGTGCTCATCGAAAACAATTCGTAAATCGAATGACTTTCTCACAGGAAGAAAGGGAATGCTAAAAATGAGTTGAGGAGCAGTAAATTCAATAAAATTAACCCCGACCTTTGATATAAAATTCCAAACACAGACGTGTCTCTGTAAATTGGTGGAAAAATTATTTGCATACTTGGAAAATTCATAACCGTGTTACCTTAGGGTTTCAATGAATAGAGGGAATGACTAAAATTGAAATACTAATCACTTAAACCACAAAAATAAAACAAAATCAGTTCATAAGAATAAAACTAGAATGAACATAAATGAAAACGTAGAAAAATTCCATGATTAAATTCAACGCAGAACAATCACTTACCTGAGGCGAGTAGGTCGTCGTGCGAAAATCCAAGAGGGAAGTGACATTTTCATACAGGTATGGATGGAGAGCCAGAGCCGAGGCCTTCCTGACATTGACAATTGAAAATGGAAATCCAAAAAATGGCAAGCCATCAAAAACCTAGCGTAGAATGGAGGGAAGGTATCCGTCATAATCCCCTCCATAAACATGGAAGCCATCTATGGAACAAGAATTCGAAATATCAACTGAGCCATGTGAAGGGGTTAATTACTTAAATACCATCCATTAAGTCATGATAGCCTCGAACAGAGGAATGACATAACATATCTGTCAACTTTTATGGTAGTGATACGACATAATTCCAACATGGATTTGCAACTATACAAACTTTGAAATCATATCCTAGTACATCATATACGCTGACAGTGAATAGATGTATAAAAAATCGAATACCATAAATGAAAGAAATATCATAAGTAATATATGTATAATTGTAACGTTGTGGTATATATTCGAATTAATGCTAAGTTCAAAGATTTAAAATTTAATTCGAATAATTCTCTAATGTTTTTTAATGTAAATCAAATGGAATGACGTAGGATAGTCATTATCAATGATAGGAATATATCATTATAATAGTTACATTTCATGGATTAGTCGTTGGACTAAATGCTAGGTCCATATGTAGATATATAGCCTAGGTTATTAATCTTACAAAATTAAATTAAGATAAGTTTAAAAAGAGTTTTGATAAGTGGGATGTATGAGTAAGAGTATGGAGTACAAGGTTAGAATATAAATATATATAATCTAATAAATAAATTTAGTAGGATAATTATTAAAGTATTATCTTAATAAAAATGCTAGTAAAGGCTTGATGTTATTAAGATGGAAATGAATAGTAAAATAAGTTACTATTATAACAGAAGTATGTACAGTGAAGAAATGTCACCAAGGACTATCAAAACTGAAAGAGAAATTGTGGAACCATTGAAGGTTGGTCACATGATTATTGACAATAGAGTTTTATTCGGTTCACACACAATGATGTCCTTAGAGAAATTTTTAATGACATAAAGTTCACATGTGTTGAAAGACAATAATATGACGAAATTAAATAAAGTCAGTGACGGAAAAGTAGCATAAAGTGTATAAAAAAAAAAAATTCTAAGTAGAGTTGTTACAAATGCTATCAGAGCCCATGTTGAAAACACTGGGCCTGTGTGTCCCCACACAGAAAAGAAAATATAAAAACCCAAATTATGCTGTTGTAAATGATTTACATTTTTTTTTATGCATTAATTCATTTATGTATACAGTGATTAAGTGAAGAAAAGTACAACAGTTATTATGAGTGGCAGAGGAGGGTTGTACGTGGATCTGGGGGTGAGAGAAATCCACCAAATCAGAATTCTCAATTGCTAGATATGGTCAGGGATATGCAATGAGAATTGATTCAGCTAAGAACGAGAAATGAACGATTGTTGCAAGCCAGCGAAGAGCAAGAGAGTTTGATCAAGAAATTAATCTCAAGGTCTAGTCATGAAAGTGAATACCTTGGAAAAAAGAGGAAAGAATTTGAAACCAACTCAAAAGGATCTGAGGATGGTGAAGCATCTTGACAACAGTACAGAAAGAAAAAGGAATTGCAAGGAGAATTCTAGAAAACCAAACCTCCCACTTATGATGGTGAAAAGGAGGAGGGTGCAGAAGCTTGGCTTCTGAACATGGTTAAATACTTTCAAGTCTATGAATATGGAAGTAACCTGAAATCCAGATTGGCCATTTACTAACTACAGGGTAAAGCTACCCTTTGGTGGGAAGAAAATAAGATTGTACGTGCTGGATAAAAAAAATGGTTACTTGGGAAGACTTTCAAACAAAATTTAAGTCTAGATATCTGAATGATAGATATTAAGATGACAAAGCCAAAGAATTTCATGAACTGAGATTAGGACAATTCACTATTGATGAGTTTGTCACCAAATTTAATAACTTTCTTTGCTATGTGCCTTATATGTGAGAGGAAAATGCCAAAGTACAACGATTTTTAAATTTCTTACCCACTATCTATAAAGAGAGAATATAATTTGACAATCCAAAGACAATGGATGAATTTGTTCATAAAGCAAGACTGTGTTATCAGCCGTTCGAAGGCATAAACAATCAGATGAAAAATTGGCAAAACAAAGAAAAAGGGAAAAGTGACTCTAATGTTAAATGATTAAAACCAGCATACCTGAAAATTTTTGGGAAAAACCATCAAAGGAAGAAGATTAACAAAACTAGAGAGAACCAACCAGCATGATCACAGATTAGGTCTAAGTAGATGGATGAAAACAACAAAAGGAGGGTGCTGTAAAAATGAAATAACCATTAAAGTGTTGGGGATGTGGAGAACCTCACATGTTTCGTGACTATTCTCATAGAATAGTTCAGAACATTCAATTGTTACGAGAGGCGAATACTGTGAATGAAATTGCTAGAAATATTCCAAGGATCATTGCTGCACTTTAGAATCGCCAAGTTGAACACCAATCAACCATGATAGAAATCGAAGGTATGATTTCTGAAAAAACATGTTTATGTTTTGATAGATCCATAAGAAAATTTAAGCTATATAAGTCCTCAGATGGTGGAAAAGTGCAAGTTAAAATCAGAAAAAATTCAACAACCATGGTTAGTTCAGTTAGCTACTGAAAAAAAATAAAAAATTAAAA
The DNA here is from genome assembly GCA_034641835.2 of Pinus albicaulis. Classification (NCBI taxonomy): domain Eukaryota; kingdom Viridiplantae; phylum Streptophyta; class Pinopsida; order Pinales; family Pinaceae; genus Pinus; species Pinus albicaulis. Next base: position 88,347,202 of record CM076571.1, on the reverse strand, counting down.
ATTAAAAAATTAAATTAAAAATAAAATAAAATAAAATTAAAATAAATAAATAAATTACCCATAGACTTCTAGAAATTGTGGTAAATTTAAATGGGTATGAAACTAAAATGAATTTAAACATTTTTCCTCTAGGATCATATGATGTGTTAGTGGGAATGGACTGGTTAGAGAATGGGAAAGCAATGGTTATTTTTTTAGATAAAACATTTCACTGTATAGATGGTAAGGGAAGACCCGTGATAGTGAAAGGAGAACCAAGACCCATATCAATCGAGAAAATTTCTGCATTACAGTTAAAAAGGATAGCAAGAAAAGCCTGTCAAGTGTATGATGTAAAAGTGGAGGATTTGGGACAACAAACTAAAAAAGAAGCTGTAGAAAATTTACCAATAATCAAAGAGTTCAAAGATGTATTTGCAAAGGAAATCCCCCATCTACCCCCTAAGAGAGAAATCGATTTCTCAATTGAATTGGTACAGGGAGCTACACTTGTCTCTAGAGCACCCTATAGAATGAGTACTCATGAATTGTTAGAGCTAAAACTGCAACTACAGGGGTTATTAGACATAGGAATAGGATACATCAAATCACGTGTGTCTCCTTGGGGAGCACTAGTACTGTTTGTTAAAAATAAAGATGGCACATTCAGGATGTGCATGGACTATAGACAACTGAATAAATTGAACATAAAGAACATATATCCTCTGCCAAGGATAGATGACTTATTTGATCAAGTGAGAGGAGCCACTATCTTCTCAAATATTGATATAAGAATAGGATATCATCAACTCAAAATCAAAGATGAGGACATCAATAAAAAAACATTCAGAACTAGATATGGACACTATGAATTTTGAGTCCTACCCTTTGGACTTACTGATGCACCTGCTACATTCATGTGTTTAATGAATATGTACTGCAAAAGTATCTAGAGAAGTTTGTATTAGTTTTCATTGATGACATTTTTGTATATTCCAAAAATGAAGAAGAACAAAAAGAACATCTCAGAATTGTCCTACAAACACTTAGAGAACATAAGTTATATGCCAAAATCAACAAGTGTGAATTTTAAAAGGACAAAAATCAGTATTTGGGTCATGTGATTTCAAAGTATGGCTTAGCAATAGACCCAAAGAAAATACAAGCCATTATGGATTGGCTTGTACCAAATGATGTCCCAACCATAATATCTTTCATGGGTATTGTTGGATACTACCGTAGGTTTGTAGAATGGTTTTCAGCCTTAGCCTATCTTATAACTTCTTTACAAAAAAAGGGAGTAAATTTTGAATGGACAATAAAGCGTTAAAATAGTTTTGAACAGTTAAAACTTAAACTAACAACTGCCCCCATATTTAAGATTGTTGATCCAAATAAACAATTTGTAGTATGTACAGATACATGTACAAAAGCATTAGGAGGAGTATTACTACAAGAAAACTGAGTCATAACATATGAGTCAAGAAAATTAAAGAAACATGAACATAATTATACTGTATATGACTTCGAATTAGCTACTGTGGTACATGCATTGAAGACGTGGAGACATTATCTGTTAGGAAATAAGTTCATACTAATGACATATCACATAATTTTGAAATACTTCTTCACTCAACCTGATTTAAATGTTAGACAAGCTAGATGGTTATCTTTCCTTAGTGAGTTTGATATGGAAATCAAACATATTAAAGGAAATGAAAATAAGATTGTAGATGCTTTGAGTAGGAATGCTCATAAAATTTTGACTAATGCTGAAATTACTGTGAAATTTTACATAGAAGAATTGATACAAGAAGTGATGAAGCAAGATCCAAACTATGTGAAATTATAAGAAAAAATGGCAGAAAACTGAAATAGTGGGATATACTGAAATTCAGAAGGGGCTGATTTATTAAAAACAAATATTGTATATTCCAAATGTGGCATCATTAAAACAGGAATTTTTAGATGACTATCATAAAATACCTTATGTAGGACATCTTGGTTATAAAAAATTGATTTCAGCATTGAGGAAGAACATGTTTTGGCCAGGTATGAAGAAATATGTGGCTGATTATCTAGCTAGATGTTTAAAATGTCACAGGTAATAGTGGAAGATCAACATCCAACAGGATTTCTAAACCCTTTACCTATTTCAGAATGGAAATGGGAAGTGATTTCCATAAATTTCATTACATGATTTCCTAGAACTAAGTATCAACATGACTCTATAATGGTGGTTGTAGACACATTGACTAAAGTTGCACATTTTTTACTAGTACAATCTACTTTTGGTACAACTCAAGTAGCTAATTTATTCATGAGAGAAATTGTGAAGCTACATGGCATTCCTAAAATGATTATATTAGACATAGATGCAAAATTTACTTCAGGATTTTGGAAAAATCTATTTGGAGGAATGGGTACCAAATTGAACTTTAGTACTTCATATCATCCTCAAACAGATGGAAAAACTGAAAGGACCAACCAAATTTTAGAAGACATGCTACGCATGTATGTTATGGACAAACCTGCAAGATGGGAAGTTTTTCTGCATCTAGCAGAATTTTCATATAATAATAGTTATCAAGCTTTAATAAAGATAATTCCTTTTGAAGCATTGTATGGCAGAAAGTGCCACACGTCGCTTAGTTGGAGTCAACCAGAAGATAAGTTAATTCTCGGACATGATGCATTGTAGGAGATGGAAAAAAAACTATGAAGAAAATTCAGCAAAATATTAAAACAACTCAAGACAGAAAAAAGAGCTATGCAGACAAAAAGAGAGTTCATAGAGAATTCAAAGTGGGAGACCATGTTTACTTGGGGATTAAGCCTAAAAAGAGTACCTTATATATGGGTAGCTGTGCTAAGTTAACACCACGCTATTGTGGACCATTTGAAGTTCTAGAAAGAGTGGGGCCAGTAACTTATAAATTGGCTCTACCTAGTCACATTAAGGTTCACAATATTTTTCATGTTTCCATATTAAAAAATTATGTACATGATCCTAATCATGTAATTGATTGGACTGTGATACAGGTGGAAACATAAGGGGGTTTTCTTCCATATCCCCTTCGTATACTGGCAAGGGAAGAAATCGAGCTTCAGAATAGGACGTTGGCTAGGGTGAAAGTGTAGTGGAGGCACTTTAAACTTGAAGAAGCTACTTGGGAGTGAGAAGAGGAGATGAAAGAAAAATATCCATCATTGTTTGAAAATTGAACTGATATTTAACAACATTGAGGATGGGGTTTTGTTTTACAGGGGGAATATGTAATATTCCTATTTTTTCTGATTTTATTAGACTGTTGAAAATCCTAAAGGTTAAGTGGATCTAAAGGAAAACAATGTTTGTGGAGATATAATCTTTTTTAATTTTATAAATATGGAATTTTAATTATTGTGCAAAGACTAGAGTATATTGGAGACCAGGATTTCAAGTCCATGAGGATGTAATTAAATCCAAAGACTTTCCCAAATTATCCAAAAATCCTCGGAGAAAATAAAATAAATTAAAATATTAGATTGGAGATAAAAATCTAAAATACACCTCAATAAAGTGGAAAGTTACTGAGAAGATGTAAAATAAAACTAGGAAGATGGAAAAGCTAGTTTTAAAGTGATTTTGTGGAAAAAAACAAAATTAAAGCCTAGGCTAAAGAAAAACAACATATTGATTTAACTGGACGCAGTTATGGAAACATGATGAAGGTAAATCAAGCTTAAATAAGCCACTCCTAGGTAGACAAGAGGTTGTCTACACTTTACAGGAATTGGTCTCTGCTCGGGGGGAGCTGTGGAGAGAAAGCTCAAGGTTGGGTGGAAAATTGTCTTACCAAAATTGGTATGCACAAGTAATTTAATTCTGTCTTATGATTTTGTTGTTGTGGCAAGAGCTAGAGTAATGATGAATTATGTAGAAAGATATGTGGACATTATCTTTTCTGTATTATTAATTAGTATAATAAATTTCTGTTAATTGTAAGTCAGAGAGTCTGAGGTATTTAACAAAACATACTATCATAGATATAATTAGTACTGCATAGTTACATAGACAAATTAAAGTAGGAAACTAATAAACAGAATGTATAAACCCAAGTAGGAGGGTTTAAATCCACTGTTAGGTCGTAAGAATCTAATTATTAAATACAGAAAATACATCAATAAATGTGGAAAAGATGTAAGAGAAATAATGAATTTAACTAGTTTGTAACCAATACTTAAACAAAAATATAGACACAGTATGAGATAATTTTCAATATAAAGGAAACATGATTGTATAAATTAAATCTAAATACTTTGTTGTACATTAACAAAAAGGTTACATATAGTTATTGATTCTTATATTGGAGAAGAAATTAAAAATCAAGTCCATATTAAAGTAATAGAGGATAGTACAAGAGAAATAGTGCAATGAAGTAGACCAATACATATACCAACTACTTATACAAATGAATGCTTATTATTATAAACATAACCTGAAAATTGTACTATCAATGATAGAAATTATCATTACAAATTGTCATAAATTCTTTGACAAAGTCCATTGTTCTGTATAAATAGTTACATGAATTATAAATAAAGACATAACCTTGAATTCAGTGGAGTGAATTTTGTAGATGATATGGATCAAGCTGTAAATAGAAGAAATAAAATACATTGTCAAAGTTGGCAGAATGAATGCTCAAATTTGAGGAATGGTAATATGAGAGAAGTGCAATACCTACACAAAGATATCATATGCAAATATTAGTATATATAATAAAGTAAATAATTAAATATAATATAAGCAATTGACGAGGGAAATTGAATTAGAAGGATTACCTTGTTAGTCAAATGTAAACAATGAAACCATCCCTGTACACAGAGAGAAAAATGAATAAGGTCATGCTTGTAAATGAACAAGAAGAAACTGTAGTGACAATATGAAAAACATAAAAAGGAAATTACCTGAACTTGGGTAGATTAGATATGTACTGAAGTTGCAGAATTATATCAAAAGAGGAAGAAGAGTTCTTGTACATTAAATCATTTTATTAATTAAGGAAATTAATAAAATGAAAAGTACGAACAAAGAAAAGGATAACAAAATTACCTTATCCAATTAGTTACTGAACAAGTAGCAGGTATATAACTATAAGTCATAATTATAATAATTTAAAATAAAATAGAATTCTGTAAACTTATACAAAGTCATCATAATTATGTATCTGTGTATGCCTACATGGTAATTGGGAGTTAAACGGTAATGAAATTATAGATCCTGTTACATAAATTGAAATAGCCATTGTTCCATATACTTTGTATAGCATAGTAGAAAAAAAATTAATTGATTCCGAGTCATGGCAAAGAAATACCAAAACAGAGGAAACTTAAGGCAAGTCCACCATAGAAAGATACACAATAGTATCACAGGAGAAAAGAAATTAATTATATAAGCAATCGAATTTCATTCCTTACTATAAGGGTTATGGTGACCAGAGAAATTCGACCATCGTTGAGGATAAAATGATGTGTTTATTCTTGAGGGTAAACGAAGGTAATATAAGGTCGTTATAATGCCCAAATGAAAGTTGAATATCAAAATTTAATACTCACAGTGGAGGAAAAATTGAGTAGAAACGAAGTTTACAGGAAATGTAATACAAGAATACAAAAAAATTTATACACAGAGAAATTAAACCCTTTCATACATTTGAAATATAAATTCTCTGGAATTATCAAAACGGAAGCCGAGGACTTAAATATAAATTCCATGGGAATAGGAATTTCATAATTGAGGTTAAGTCCAGAAATATAAAACACAATCGTATTCTCTTCCTCGTAATTAAAACGAAAGTAAATCTCAGTGGATTTAACAAATAGTTTTGGGGAAAATCGATAATATTAAATCCAATAGCCAACACATTAACTTGAACAAACCTTATTCAAGTATAAAATATGAATTACATAAATGGAATGAAATGAAAATCGCTTAACGAAGGAAACTGTCTCAAACCACAAAGAAGTGCTCGCCGAAAACAATTCATAAATCGAATGACTTTCTCATAGGAAGAAATGGAATGCTAAAAATGATTTGAGGAGTAGTAAATTCAATAAAATTAACCCCGACCTTTGATATAAAATTCCAGAGACAAACTTGTATCTATAAAATGGTGGAAAAACGATTTGCATACCTGGAAAATTCATAACTGCGTTACCTCAAGGTTTTGATGAATAGAGGGCACAAGGAAAATCGAAATACTAATCCATGCAATCACAACAATAAAACAAATTTAGTTCATAATAATAAAACTAGAATGGACATAAACGAAAATTTAGCAAAATTCCATGATTAAATTCAATGCAGAACAATCACTTACCTGAGGTGAGTAGGTCATCGTGAGCAAAGAGAAGAGGGTTGCAGCATTTGCGTACGAGCCTGGATGGAGAGCCAAATTCGAGGCCTTGCCGGCATTAACAATTGAAAATGGAAATCCAAATAAGGGAAAGCCATCGAAAATATAACGTAGAATGGAGAGAATGTATACGGCATAATCTCGTCCGTAAACGTGGCATCCATCTATGGAACAAGAATTCTAAAGACCAACCGAGCCATGTGAAGGGGTTAATTACCGAAGTACCATACACTAAGTCATGATAGCATCAAGCAGAGGAATGGCATAACAAATCTGTCAACATTTATGGTAGGGATACGACATAATCCCAACATGGATTTGCAACTATACAAACATTGAAATCATATCCTAGTACATCATATACGCTGACAATGAATAGAGGCATAGAAAATCGAATACCATAAATCAAAGAAATATCATAAGTAATATATGTATACTTGTAACGTTGTGGTATATATTCGGATTAATGCTAAGTTCAAAGAGTTAAAATGTAATTCGAATAATGCTCTAAAATTTTGTAATGTAAATAAAATGGAATGATGTAGGATAGTAATTATCAACGATAGCCATATATCGTTATAATAGTTACATTTCATAGATTATTCTTTGGACTAAATGCTAGGTCCATATGTGGATATATAGCCTAGGTTATTAATCTTACAAAATTAAATTAATATAAGGTTAAAAAGAGTTCTGGTAAGTGGGATGTATGAGTAGGAGTATGGAGTATATGGTTAGAATATATATATATATATATATATATATTCAAATAAATAACTTTAGTAGAATAATTATTAAAGTATTATCTTAATAAAAATGCTAGTAAATTCATGATGTTATTAAGATGGAAATGAATAGTAAAATAAGTTAATATTATAACATAAGTGTGTATAGTGAAGAAATGTCACCAAGGACTGTCAAAACTAAAATAGAAATGGTGGAATCATTGAAGGTTGGTCGCATGATCATTGAAAATAGAGTTTTATTCAGTTCACACACAATGATGTCGTTAGAGAAATTGTTAATGACCAAAAGTGCACATGTGTTGAAAGACAGTAATATGAAGAAATTAAATATAGTCAGTGACAGAAAAGTAGCATAACATGTATAAATAATAATAATAATAAAATGGGTAAGTAGAGTTTTTAAACCAGCAGTGCTCCAGAAATATACTTTGGTGATGACAGATGGTACCAAATCGAAGGGCATGGTAATGTTCTTGTTATATTGCATGATGGAAATACTAGGCATATCCAAAATGTGATGTATGTATCTAGAATTAATAAGAATCTGATCTATGTCTCAATGATAATATATCATAATCTTAAAGTAGAGTTTTTTAAGTCTTATTATGTTATTAAGGATCCATTGGATTATATGAAGACAATTGCAACAGGTATTCAAGTGGAAGGTCTTTAAAAGCTTAATGTGAGAAGTGCACCACACCAAGCATTGACATCATCAGGTATGACTGCAGAATATTTATGGCATCAGAGATTCGGCCATATTAATTTCAATGATTTGTTGCTACTTCAAAAAATAGGTAAGGTTAATGGTCTCCCTGTCTTAAAGCATGTTCATGTTGACTGTGAAGAATGTGCTCTTGGGAAGAAACACATCGATGAGTTTCCTGTAAATGTAGATAGAAAGCAGAGAGATATACTAGTGTTAGTACACATTGATTTTTGTGGGCCAATGCAGTCAAGGTCATTGCGAGGTGCTTATTATTTCTTACTATTTTTTGATGACTATACAAGATTCACGTGGGTATATTTTGTCAATAAAAAGAGTCATAATTTTGAATATTTCAAACAGTTCAAAAGCATGATTGAGAACCATATAATTAAATTCATCGAGATTCTCTGCTCAGACCAAGGGGGAGAATACAGGAAGGCTGATTTCATCAAATATTGCAAAGACCATGGAATATTGTAGCAGTTTATAATACTTGACACTCAAAAACGGAACGGGGTTGGAGATAGGAAGAACATAACCCTTGTGGAGTGTGCTCACAACATTTTAAAAGGTAAGAATATTTCTAATGGATTTTGAGAAAAAGCAATAAATATTGCAGTATATTTCAAGAATAGGAGTCCAATAAAAAGTCTTGAGTTTAAAACTCCATTTGAAGCTTTCTTAGGTTTTAAGCCTGTAGTTAAACAATTAAGTTTTTTTATCTCCAAAGCTTTTTCTCATGTTCCAAAAGAGGATAGGAAGAAACTGGATTCAAAGGCCATTAAATGTAATTTTTTTGGGTATTGTATTGAATTTAAAGCTTATAAATTGTTTGATACCTATACTCATAAAGCATTTGCAAGTAGAGATGTAGTTTTTCATGAGCACGTTCATGATGGAAACAATTATAACAAAAATGAAGAATGGGACATTCCTTTGTTGATGGAAGAAGGGAGTTATGAAACATGAGACAACCATGAGCAACAACAATAGCAGAAAAAGGAAGAAGCAATGGTACAAATGCATTAGCCAAACCAACTCCGCAAAGGGACAATCAGAACAGGTGTGAAGCCACTATGCCACTCAGGAGATTGGGTAGGTAAACTCAATTTGCACCAAGATATAGGGAAAATGATTTTATAACTAGCATGTTTAATGTTGTTGAACCCTCTTGTTATAAAAAATCCAATCAATATAATGAATGGAGGGTAGTTGTTACACCATTTTTTTGGTCATCTAACCTATTATAATTAGATGAACCCAAGTACACCATGTAAGACCAATTTTACCCTCAGTAAAATTGCTTTCACCATGTGAAATAAAATTTGTCTATATTTCTTGGTCATATTTAACCCAAAACAAGGAAATTAATTAAATAAATCATTATTTATTTGATTATTTCCTAGGAATAAGTTATTTAAATCATTATTTAAATAATATTCCTAGTTAAATTTGACTAAATCATTTTTAATAATTAAATAAACCATTATTTATTTAATTATATTCCCATAATTTCCCTAAAATAAATGATTTATTTATTTGTTATTTATAAAAAAAGGAATTGACCCAAGTCAAAAATCCTTTTCCCTCCAACAAATATAATAAAATATTCCTAAAAGGTGATTCTAGAATTCGATTAATAATATTTTATTCATGCATCGAGTTCTAGAACGCCCCAATATTTTGTTATAAATAGAAGGGTTTTCCCCATTCATTAGTCACCTCCATTGCATTAGATCACACTAGATCTACTCTTGGTCACCATTTTCCATTTTTTCCTTTGTGAGCTCCCATTGAGTTCTATGTTTGTCTGGGTTTTTCTACCACAATAAGAGAGAGGAATTTTAGATCTGAAACGCTGAGGACTTTCAAGAACCCATCTCATTGAGGAGAACCGGAAAACACCTTTCTTGTTTTCCTCTCAGGTGCCCCATTCTTTAATATAATATAAACATTCTTTTAAATACATTGTTCTTGTCTTGTCTATTGGATGCATGGAGCCATATTGTGTTTTATCTGCTTAATATCTTTTGTGCTTAGATTTGGATTTGTGTAGCAGACTTAAAGATATTTTGCAGCCATAATCGATGTTAGGGCTATTTTTTATGCGTAGCTAAAGTGATATTTTGCAACTAAAGATTCATACTAACAATTGGCGACTCCACACGGGTTTTCTTTTGCGACTGTTGTCGTTTTATATATTCCTGCATATCCAGCTATTTCAGACCCTATGGTTTCTCTTCCATTTTATGTTTTTCCTATTTTTATGGTGCTTTCCACCTCTACAACCCTCAAACAGTAAAATTTTTAGCTTTCATGTGTTTATGGCCTTATTGCGCAGGTGACAGACATCAGCCGCAGCTGAGACAACAAAATTTTCTGAAATCTGCCGCCGAGAGAGACGAATCTGCAGGTCGCACTTATCAGCCCAAAAAGTGCGACCCGACCTTGAGGTTGCACTTTTCTGCCCCAAATATGTGACCTGGACTGCAAAACAGGTCAGAACCTGCGACCTGCACTGTTTTCTGCAATTTTCCAGCACTTTTTCTGGGTTTGTCTGAAGCTTCTGTCAAGGTTTTACAGCCTCTGTCCCCACCCGTTTAGAACTTTTTTTTATCTGTTTCACTCAAATAAGTGATAATCTTGCCCCTTAGGGCTCTAGTACCCTCCACTTTTGTGGGAGAGTTTTTACTGTTTCAAAAGTCTGAATTTCCAGAGTTTCAGCCTTATTTCTTTCAGATCTGATACCTTAGTTTCAAATCTCTTTAGATCAGCTCTTCCCCCTTTCAAATCACCTCATATAGTTTTGTTTGGGTTCATTTCTAGGGCTGCCTCATTGCCCCTTCTATTTTTAGTTGATCTCCTCCTTTTTAGCAGCAACCTTGCCTCTGTCTCTTTGCTGTTCTCTGCACCTCTTTTCAGCAGAGTTCTCCTTTAGATCCCTGTCCCTCTCGACCTTAGATCTATTGGCCTCTTTTTAGCATGCTTTGATTAGATTTTTCCCTCTTATAAACTAGTTTTGAGAGACCCACATTCTTGGGTTAGATTGATGCATTATTAGTTGTTAATTTTCCATTCTTTGAGTCTTATTTACTGCAGATTTATTTTCAGTTACGCAGCACACTTTTTCTTTTACTCTCAAAACGTCTGGGTTTAAACAATTAAAATTAACGCACTCCACACACTGACCCTAAGCGAAGAAGAGCCTGGTTAACACCACCTAGCAAATATTTTAAAATCACTTGACACTGCACCTCCCTTCCCTTGTCGGTTTTTCTTCTTCCCGTCGTCATTGCGCCCCCAAGGCATTTGTCCTGGAGACTTCTTGGCCTTCACCCTCAGTTTTCGGTTGGTCGACTTCCTCCTTCCCATCATCATCAAGTAATTCATCCCCCAATTCTGCACTCTGACTCTTCTTTTGATTGTTTGGGCTCTCCCCCTCCTTCTGGTTCTCCTCTTTTTACCTTCACCATGTCTAATTCTGAACCTAACGCTAGCGGCCACCCTAGCCCTAATGTTGGGACTGTTACTAGCGAAACTGCCATAGGAACTACCTTGACTGCTCCCTTAATCCCCTTCATGTCAGGCCTCAGTCTCCTAGATTTCAATCAATTAATCAATGATCCTATCCGCCACGATGTTGGTTGGCCTGCTATGCCAACCAAACTCCCCTCCGACATTCCCAAGTTCGAAGGCCTTGCTGGAGAGGATCCCTCCAACCATATCTGATCTTTCCACATGTGGTGTTCATCCCATTCCATTACTGATGGTTCCATCCATTTTAGATTGTTCCAATGCACGCTTACCGGCGAAGCTTCTAAGTGGTATGTTGATCAGCCCACTTCCTCTCATACCACCTTTTTGACTCTTGCACGGGCTTTTTTATCTTACTTCCAGCTTCCCCTTCATTATGACACTGGTATCGGACTTTTTACTTCTTTCCGTCAATCATCTACGACCCGACTATCTGATCATGTCTAGGAATGGCGGTGAAGAAAGAGCCTATGTCAATCTCCTACCTTCGAAGACCATGTCTATATGGACTGGTTCCTTAGATCTCTCTTTCCACCTATTGGGAAAGATGTCGCATCGCATTTTCCTCAAACTGAAGAAGCTGCCCTCCAAATGGCGTTAAAATATGACCTGATCTACGCTCAGATGGGTTATGTTTATACTGTTCTACCTGACCTCCCCAGGCCCGGTAATGCCCATGCACCGGGGGCACCTCATGCCACTGACAGTATCGTTGGAGCTATCTCTCATCCATCTGCTCAACCTCCCATGAGCTATGGTTTCCCTGGGGGAGGGGGCACCACATCCTGCACTTCTCCCCCTCCCGGTAGTTGGCATCCAGGATCCGGCATGCCCCCTCTTTCTGCCCAACCCCCTATTACCCAACCTCATTATCATCCATATCCACAGCCTAGTGCTCCAACTCCTTCAACATTAGCACCCCCGCCTCCCTTGTCCTCTCAACCCCCGCAACAGCAGCCACCACCCGCTCAGGGGTAGGTGTATGCACAGCAGAGCGTGACCAATCCTTTCCCGCAGCAACGCTTCGTGGCTACCCAACCACCTTACGGACCGGTAACCACTCAACCTCCTCCATCTGGTACCTCTGATTACCAGATCCTCATGATGAACTCTGACCAACCTATAACCATCGACCTTAACCTTCACACTCAGTCCTGTCTGCACACCCAGCCTCCTGCTCCATCTGTCCCCAAGTCACCTTCTTCAGGTTCTACAGAGCCTCTTTCGACAACTAATGGTCCCTTGCATATCCCTCCGCCCAACGCCGAGGTTCATACCAAGATTCCTAAGGGACCATTACGCCGAAATGCTGCTTCTGACTGAGCTTCCCATTCGTTTAGCATAGTAGATGAGTTGGCTCAATCTCCTGTTGCCATTTCAATGCTGGAACTCCTCCAGTCGTGCCCCTCCCAAAGAAAATATCTACTATCTACCCTGGGCGTTGTAGATCCAGCAAATGACCAATTGACTGTTTTCGATGCCCATCAGTCAGAGTCTCCTCCTCTTCCTGCGTCCGTAGCTTTCCAAATCTCAGTCAAAATCTGGAACGCTAACATTTCCCGGTGCATCATTGATGAGGGGGCATCCACCTGTGTAATGTCCGCTTTGGTTTGGAAACAACTCGGATCTCCTGGGCTGGCCCCTTCCACAATCAGCCTTTGTGCGTGGGATGGCCATGCCTCCCAGCTCATTGGCCTCTTCCGTAACTGTCCTATCACCCTTGCAGGCAAGACTATTTGTGTTGACCTTGAAGTTATCGACGCCCCTCTTGACTATAACATTATTTTAGGGCGTAGTTACACCTATTCCATGTCTGCCGTCCCATCCGAAGTCCACTACAAGATGTTGTTTCCGCATAATGGAAATATTGTCACCGCCGACCAGTTGACATATCATGAACCAAAATCTCAAACATCCCCTGAGTCCACCATCTCTGCTGTCACCAATAAGCAAACCATTGATTCTTTAACCAGTGTTTCCCCTGACATCTACAAAGACTCCTCCTTGCCTAGAACCTTCCATGGTCTTCCTCCTCCTCCTCTCTCTGATCCCAGCTTAGCAAATGTTTGCATGATGCAATCATCTTGGGCTGACCTTAAACATCCCGCTTCGGCTAGTCAGCCACCTCAACCTCGCCTGCAGCAACCCGCTCCTAGCCCTTCGCCTCAGCTGCCCTAACCTCTTCTGCCTGGACCTTCCCATCTAGCTAGTACTCATCAGCCTCTTTACCCTCCTAGCCTTAGCCATTTAGGAGCCGTCCCACCTGGCCATTACCCCTCTGGTCAGATACCGTTCCTAGCTCCCCCACCAGGAGTGTACACAGTACCTGTCATGGCCACACTCTCTCTTCCTAACCTGACACTTGGGATTCCCATCTGGTACCTTGATTCTCTAGCCGCAACCCTGCCTGGTCAACCCAAACCTTCTCTTGCTTTGACCCCGGTTCAACCGGTCCCCATCACTTCCCCCGCTGCAACAGTGCCTCAGTCACCTCAACAGGAACCACCTCCTGTTGCGACCGCTTTGGGTAAGAAGGGAAAAGCTCGCAAGGGGGCATCAAAGGAAAAGGCTTCTCCGAAAAACCCTGCCTCTCCTCGGCCTTCAAAGCATACCATCGAGTGTGCTTTGTGTGATGTTGTCTGTCACGCCACCCATACCTGTCCTGAATTTCCTCACCTCAAGCCCATGGTTAATGTCACATTCCCCAAGTCTATGGTCTCGGAAATCTTTGTTCCTCCCGAGACCATGGCCAAGAACCCCAAGACTATTCACACCAACCACCCATGTGCTTTGTGTGATCTCCATGGCCATTACACCCACCTTTGTCGCCGCCTCAAGGACTTCCGCACCTCTCTAGCCGTTGTCCACCAATTCGAGGCCAAGCGCACCGAGTCCACCTCTCCCCTATTTGCACATTTTGCTTCGATAGAACTAGAGGACACGAATGCTCCCATTTACATTCCCCCTCCTGATGTCGAGATGACAAAGCCTTCATCCACCATTTTCTACCTATCATCATACATGAGACCCTCGGGGAACATTACCTTTGAATCCTCCCCTGTTGTTTCGCTTGACCTTCCTTCAGCGATCACCCTGGACTCACAATCGGTAGATCCTTTATCTTCTCACTCTTCTATCACTCGTTGCAATGATGCGCATGTGAACCTCTCTTCTCATGATGATGAGTTAGGTAGCTTCGCCACGTCCGGTGGTCTTTCTTCCACTAGTCACCCCATCTTCTATCACGATGTCGACATTATGGAAGGAATCATCTCCCCTGACTTTCTCTATTCCCCCTTACATCAAAACTAGGCATTTGACCCACATACACCTTGTGGCCATTACATTGCAACCCAATGTTTGGGTAAGGGGGCACCCATATTTGAGAGCCCAGGAGAAGTAATTCTCCACAACTCTCCTAGTGTATCTGGTCATGTCGACTCTAGTACCATTATTCTTCCACATTTAGAAGAACCTCTAGAATCCCATACCACTTCAGATCACTCTCGGGATGATACCCCTTATCGTTCCTTCATTTTACATCAACAGCCCAGCCTCTTAGACATTGTTGTTGACCAACCTATAGGTTTTCTAGGAGAGCATCAGTTCATTATCTCCAAATCCTCTCTTTGGGATAGTGACACCAAGTATGCCAACCCAAAAACTTAAAGTCCATTTGATTCATATATGCAGTACTAGCAAGAGATTGGTAATCCTCCATTCCCTTTCTCAAACTGCATAACCATAACGAAAAAAATAGGCACACCATACCATTAAAATGTGTTTAGATTCCCCTTTTTTCTAAATACATTTTTTCATGACCACAACATGCTTTGGGGCACCTATGCCCCTCAACCATACAAATCCCAGATCTCAGCCAAAATCAGCACTGAAACCCACTTTCTCTGATAGGTCACACTTTTCAAGACATTTCCTGGGACAAGTCGCAGCCTTCTTCCCAATACCTACTACCTAGGTCGCAGAACCGACCCCAAAAAGTGCGACCTGGCTTGTTCATGAGCTCTAGGTACCTGTTACTTTTTAGTTACTTGATACTTCACCAGGACACATTTTTCCCAAGAAGGGTCTCATCACCTCTCCTCAAAATCGGATTTCCTCACTTACAACACTTGTACTTGAGGCACCATTTTGCCTCCATACTTGTCCTTGTTCGTGTTGATTTTCGTCATGAGCTACCCTATTGTACTCATGCTTTTATGGTCCCCCATTGGACCTTTACTATGAGGCAGCACCATCGAGTCGCCCTTGTTTAGAGCATCCGAGTTGAGTCCTCATCCGTCATGGAGTTTATCTCGAGTCCCTTTGTACCCCTATATAGCCCTCCATCCTTCATCGTTTGGTCCCTCTCTCGTCTTGCACATTATGGCCTTTAGTACCACTATCACCTATCCTCTTTGATATTGTGTCAGTTGCTGCCAAGCCATTCATGCCCCTTATGCTCTAACAAGGGAAGTTATCCAACCGCTCCTCTGTATCCCTCATTCCATCATCATCATTAGTGTCTATCTGTTCATCTCTCTACTATTTTCTCTCATGCCTTAGTTGGGGTTCCCTTATTGCCTCACCTATGGCGCACCTACTTCTATCGACATCAGCTCATTTACTCCAAAAGCCAGGTCTAGGGGGCAGTGTACCTTGGTTCGAGCACTTTTCAGCATGATCATGATCTCTACACTCGATGGTCCAGTGATGCAGCAGCAGCTCTTGGTGATTCCCGAGCATGTGTGAGATGTCTCAACCCTCATGAGGGGGTGGCCCTACAGGTAGCCCCCCACATGCCCGGATGACTTCTTCATTTCTGCCCTAGATGTAGCTCCTCTCATTTGATGATATCAGCCTCAGCTGCTTGCAGCGCCTCTTCAATTTGCATGTATTAGTCAGATTTTGCGAGCCCTTCCCCATGTGCAGGGGACATTTGGGTGTATTTGTATCTCATGTACTACCATATTATTGTATAAGTCCTGACGGTTATTCCAGGCATCGCATGTATGTGGGATTCATCATTTTATTTATCTGGCTCATGTTTAGGCCAGCACATGTTTCATTATTTCGTTCCATGGTTTTCCGGGCGCCTTATTCTTTGTACTATTGTCTCGGCGGGCATAGGTATGCCTCCCCCGCCGCCTTTAACACAGGTACCAATTCATCAACTAGAGACTTGTTGCACCTATAAGTCTCATATCCTCAGGGTCTAGTCCTTTAGCACATTAGACTACCTTACATTTCTCTCTCTCACTCCCATCTTGATGTCTAGTGATTGATTTCTTACAACGTACTTCGGTCATACGATTTTCTCCTAACACTCGTACGTTGGGGGGGCAATCTGTTACACCATTTTTTCGGTCATCTAACCTATTATAATTAGATGAAAACAAGTACACCATGTAAGACCAATTTTACCCTATCTAAAATTGCTTTCACCATGTGAAATAACATTTGTCTATATTTCCTGGTCATATTTAACCAAAAACAAGGAAATTAATTAAATAAACCATTATTTATTTAATTATTTCCTAGGAATAAGTTATTTAAATCATTATTTAAATAATATTCCTAGTTAAATTTGTCTAAATCATTTTTAAATAATTAAATAAAATATTGTTTTACTATTATCTTAATCATTACTAAAAATACTCAATCATTTATTTATTGTTTCTAAAACTTATAAATAAAGGTGTTAGGAAGTCAAAAATCCTTTTCCATCAGCAGTATCAATAAAATATTCTAAAAGAGGTAGATTTTAGATTTAGTTATCATCTTTTTTTTCATCATTTTGAGTTCTAAACGCCCCAGTATTTTGTTTATGTGAAGGTTTTTAATTCTTTAAATCCACCTCCATTGCATTAGATCACACTAGATCTACTCTTGGTCACCATTTTCCATTTTTTCCTTTGTGAGCTCCCATTGAGTTCTATGTTTGTCTGGGTTTTTCTACCACAATAAGAGAGAGGAATTTTAGATCTGAAATGCTAAGGACTTTCAAGAACCCATCTCATTGAGGAGAACCGAAAAACACCTTTATTGTTTTCCTCTCAAGTGCCCCATTCTTTAATATAATATAAACATTATTTTAAATACATTGTTCTTGTCTTGTCTATTGGATGCATGGAGCCATATTGTGTTTTATCTTCTTAATATATTTTGTGCTTAGATCTGGATTTGTGCAGCAGACTTAAAGATATTTTGCAGCCATAATCGATGTTAGGGCTATTTGTTATGCATAGCTAAAGTGATCTTTTACAATGAAAGATTCATACTAACAATAGCCATGGAAGAGGAATATGAATCAATACTTAAAAGAAAAACTTGGGAGTTAGTTGAATTACCTAAAGACAAACAAACCATAGGTTGAAAATGGCTATACAAGCCTAAATTTAAAGCAAATGGGAGTATAGATAAATATAAAGCTAGGTTGGTTACAAAGGGGTACTTGTAGAAAGAAGGTATAGACTACGAGGAAACCTTTTCCCTTGTAGCTAAACTAAACAAAATTAGAATTTTAATTTCTTTAGCTACCAAACATCATTGTATGATACACCAGCTATCTGTGAAATCTGCATTTTTAAATGGGGAGTTGAAAGAAGAAGTGTATTTAGAGCAACCCGATGGTTTTGTTAAACAGGGGAGATAACATTTAGTTTGTAGATTGAAGAAAGCATTATATGGACTAAAACAGGCACCCAAGTCATGGTATGATAAAATTGATTCATTTTTCCTGCAACAAAGTTATAAAAGAAGCAAGAATGATCCTAGTCTATATACCGTGTTTGATAAACATGGGTGAATTGTTTTGATTTCTTTATATGTATATGATCTTATCATTAGAGGAGATGCTAATGAACTCATTAAAAAAATCAAAGATAAAATGTCACAGGTGTTTGAGATGAAAGACCTTGGTGAGCTACACTAATGTTTGGGTCTTGAAGTATGGAGAGATTTAGGCCATACTTTTTTGTCACATGGTAATTATGTTAGGCGTTTACTGAAAAAGTTCAGGATGGATTAGTGCAAAGCTGCAGTAGTGCCTTTACAACATAATACCAAAAATTGAGAATGATGACGGTTCAAAGGAGGCAGATACAACATTTCATAGACAACTGGATGGGATTCTAATTTACTTGACTACAACTAGACCGGATTTGGCTTATGCAATTAGCGTATTGAGCCAATTCATTTCAAATCCTTTTTAGAGTCACTAGGTTTCAGAAAAATGTGTCTTAAGGTGTCTTCAAGTAAAATTAAACTTTGGTATTATATATAGCGATTTGTTTGATGTTAGATTGACAGGTTCTACAGACTTTGATTGGGACATAAATCTAGATGATAGACGATTCATAATAGGTTATGCATTCAACATTGGGTCGGGGGTCATTGCATGGAGCAGCAAGAAGAAGAACATGGTATCCTTGTTTTCAGCAGAAGCTGAGTATCAAGCCATATGTGCAGCAATATGTGAGGCAGATTGGTTGAGGAGAAATCTCCAAGAAGCGAGAGAAAAACAAAAATATGCAACATTTATCAGATGTGATAACGAAAGCTCCATCAAACTTGCAAATAATATAGTGTTTCATAAAAAAACAAAGCAAATCAATACACAGTTTCATTTTTTTAGGGAGAAGGTTCAGTCAAAGGAAATTCATATTGAATATTGTAATACTTGTGATAATGTTGCTGACATTTTTACTAAGCCTCTTGAAAGAGTTAATTCTGAGTCATTTAGGGAGATGTTATGATTTTTAATGAACCCTTTCTCCATTAAGGGGGAGCGTTGAAGATAATGGAGAATGTAATTTAGGAGAGAGTTGGTTCACTAGAACCTCAAGTTAAGAATTAGTTCCTAATATTTAGGTAAGTTGTTCTAACTTTCATATATGTGTGAAGACTACATATCCATGGTTTTATTATGGTTTAGGTAGAGCGTTCTACAGAGGCAGTATCTCATGGTGGAGTCTCTCATCTCAGAGATGCCCAATTTCATTTAATAAATTCAACTCTTGTAATTTTTATCAACTCTGTATGTCATATTTCCTTTTCTTATTTTTCAGAGGTTGTGACTCTGTATGCCATTGTGTTCACAAGAAATTTCTTTCAAAGTAGCAATAAAAATGTTTTAATTTTTTTGGTTTAAAAATTAATAAAATGTAAAATGATGTAAACTCTAATGAAATAATGAAATATAAAATGATGTGAAGTCACAATTTAGAAAATTTTGATATTTCTTAATTGTAATGTAATGA
This sequence comes from Pinus albicaulis, assembly GCA_034641835.2. Lineage (NCBI taxonomy): Eukaryota > Viridiplantae > Streptophyta > Pinopsida > Pinales > Pinaceae > Pinus > Pinus albicaulis. Next base: position 88,327,575 of record CM076571.1, on the reverse strand, counting down.
TGTTTAATAAAATGTTTTCTAACATATAACTTGATTGCATGATGTAAATGGAATTACAAGCATATTGTAATATTAACAATCTCATGTTAATTTGAGCAATGTAACAGTGATAATTTGAGGTTATGCTATTAGTAATGATTAAAAAAGTGATAACATGAAGTTACAATGGTTAATAATAACTTGATTAAATGGAACAATGTAATGTAGTAGAACAAATACATCATTGTATTGTCTTTGCATATACTTGATTATGTGTGACCATGGAATACCATGATTATGTGTGACCTTGGTCCCGAAGATGAATCTCATTAGTAGGTTCGAAACATCGACCAAAAAATTATTCTATGTGATTAATCCAAAAGATAATCTCAAGCAATGGTATACCATGATTAAGTAGAATTGACTATGTTTGTCAATGGTTGAGTGGGGTTGGACATGGTTGAATATTACAAACTATGTTTGATTGTTACTCATTATGGATAAATATCCTTGAACATGTTGAATATGGCTGAACATGGTTTACTTAGTGATTATGTGACATTGAAACATTTATCTTGGCTAAATTTGTTAAATTTCTAGGTATGTTAATATTTATATGGCATCATAATGGCAATCAAGGGTTTCCACATTGACTACCACATTTACTTGGGTTGATTTTGATGGTCCATGGTTGATTATGGTTGACCATGGTTAAGTATGGTCAATCATGTTTGGATATGCTTGACCATGTCGGACAATGTTTGAACATAAGTAATCACAATTAACCATGTTTTCCTATAATTGGAAATGCTCAATGTATGACTATGGCCTCCAAAAATGCAAAGTGTTCATTGAGAGCCATTCTACTTGCAAGATTTGTAGGATTATCTTCAAATTTTCTTTCCATATGACACCTTGCATATCTTCAAGATTTCCCTCATCATAAAAAACCACATATGCACCTAAAATTCCTCTTTAGTGTGGCATATCGAATTTCCCTAGAATTCCTTTTTTGCAACGTATCACATCAGTTTCATGTGTATTGTGCTCAAGAAAATATCTAATTAGTTGGGATTTTTGTGTCTTATATTTTTTGGGTGTGAAAAACACTCCGTCATGCCATTCTTCAAATCCTAAGTGAAATCCAATATATTGTGAGAAAAAAATCTTTCATGCGACGTGCAATGAAGAGTTGGTCATGGAGAGAGTATCTTGGATGTATATGATGTGTCACATGGAGGATATATTTCATATAATGCAATATATCAAAGGAATTGTTTTTCATAATGTGATGTATTGCATGGAAAACAACTTTGTGTGAAACAAATTCCAAGGGTGAAAATTATGTGTCATTTTTTTTTTAATCCATGCAAAATTTCCCTACCACTCATTTTTAAAGAAATATAGTGACCTAAATTTTCTCAAAATGGGCCAAAACCGAAGGAGTAACATTTTATGGGAAAATATCCTAATGCTACGGTGGAACTCTAAATTTTGATAAAGTTCTTGTTATACTTGGGGAACATTTCTATTGGATACGAGGTTAACTATGGGTGCTCCTTATCCTATGCTAAGGCTAACAACTAACTAGGTTAGACAACCAAACATTTCAAAATTAAGTGACCTGAATGTAGTCTATCAACAATTGCAATGCTCACATTTACAAAAAAAAATTTGATAAAGAAATGGACTTGACCTGCAAAACATTTCCCCAAATTTCATCAAATATTTAAGGAAGCATGTAATTATGGTTGGGATTTCACATATGAATTAATGCGTCTAGTCTTGTTGAGTCATCTTATAGGCATTGCACATTATATATCAGTTATCACTACATATAGATTAAGCTACTTATCATTCTTCTTCATTTTTCCATGCCAAGTTTATGGTAGGGCATTAGGATGATGGCAATCTTCACTTCCTATAATTTGTGGCCATACACCACCACTATAGGTGTGACTGGGTTATCACTTAAGTGTCAACCTAGTCAACATTATTTTACACTTTTTTTTGGTGCTTAATGATAGTCTAACCATTAATGTAGGCTAATAAGCTGATCATGGAGGGAAATACCCCACCTCCTTAGTTGTGAATAAATAAACTCATGTATAATTTTTAACATAATCTTATGCTGATATTGTGAATGAATTTTTAGCTTATGGGAACCGTATCTCTCTTGTTCATGGGTTAACTCGCTCTTCCTTGATTTAGCCTATTGATCTGTTATTTTTTCTAGTAGTGTTTTTGTAAATACCAAGTGTTCTACTTGTTTTAAATATATATATATATATATATATATATATATATATATATATATATATATATATATATATATATATATATATAATTCCAACACCTATAAACCATAATCCATAATCCATAATGTGAATGATATATTTATGGATGCCTACAATGACAAGATTTATGTGATTTAGTATGATGTGAACATAAGATAACATTAAATGATGCAGTAATAGGTATAATAATACATAAATATGTTATTTTGATGTTATGAAATCACAAAATATACATTCTTCCTTTACAACACATAGCTGTAAAAATCACCTCTATACAATAAGTTTGTACAAAATGCAGTAGCCATTCATAAATAGTATCAGACAAAATTACCTATACTTATATTAGCGTTATAAATATAGCACAAGGAAGTGAAATTAATAAAGCCTTATTGGTGAAATATATTATATATTTCCATGGATAACAAGAGTGAAATAATCCATAATGGAAAAAAAAAATGAATGTCAAACACTCATTGTTACTTCAATAGGATTAGCCTTGGATTTTATGCATTCTGAGAAGTTGATCCATAAATAATGAGAGCCTCATATAATACAATGATCCACCAAGTGTAATGCAAGCCTCAGTAAATACAATGCATGCCATAGAAAAGAAGATCGTGATCCACACAAAAATTACGATAAAAAATATACTATACGAGCCTCAAATATAGCCATAGATAAAAAAATGAGCCACATGAACCTTAAAGAAATTACTTTGAATTGCATATCTCAAATGGAGAAACATTTATGAGTATTTATAGTTATCTTTATGAGTGAAAGATAACGTCTTTTGGGTAGCCAACTCAACCAAATATGAGGCCGACTTGAATTCTTAGAGGGAACTATAAATTCGAATTTAATTTTTCTTTTAATATATTTACCAAATTCTTTGTTGATCCTTTAATAATTATTTTCCCAATCATATTTCACATCAATCAATAATGTTTTCCTTTTATTCAATTTTCATTCTTCTTGGGGAAATATGAGCTTTCCTTTGGGTAGTAGGATTTTTTTTATGGGAAATTCGTCCTATAAGTGCTCCAATTTTCAACACGGTACTTTCATGAATTGAAGAAAATGATTTTTTAAGTTTTTTTTGGTAGATCTATGACTCCTTTCCCACTAATATATTTGGGTACTTCTAATTCACAACTCTCTTTCTATATGTGACATAGAAATTCTTATCAAGATCAGTTCCCATTTAATGGTTGCTTCTAGGTATATGCATAGAGTATTAAAAATTGATACACACATGCATGAGTATTGATTATATGATGAAAAATGTATATATGTCAGAAGAGAAATTTAGAAATTCAATATCGTATACTCGACTATTTTGATAGTTTCCAAGAATGTATCATTCTCAAGTGGATTTCAAAAACATACCTATATGAAACTCACAAAACCATAGTATCAAATAATTTTCTTATAAAGATATTTTTGGTCTCCATGATCTCCTTAAAAGAAAGAAATTTTTCAACTTTCCATATGAATTTCCCTTACTTATTGTTCTTACATTTTTTGTTTCCAAGGTATCAGATTCCATCTCATAATATGAATTTTCTTGCATTACATATGTCTTCTTTAAAATAAGAACATTTGCAGAAAACATTATTGTGTATTCTAAAAGGAATCTTGAGTCCTGATAAAAAATACTAGTTAGATTCATAAATTCACACCAACCACAATCTTTGGTAACTTTTGAATAATGATTTTGTGACTCCTTTATCACTGATATATTTTGGGGTTTCTAATTCATAGCTAATAATATATGATGTATTTTTTATTTTTTCGGTGAAATAGTCGTAAACCATGTATATTGTGGACATTTGTGCATATAGAAGGTTGTCATTGATATTTCCTGCATATTCTCTAGTTAATATGCACGACAAATGATCAGGTCCTATATTAAGCCTCCCTAGTTTTACAACTACCTCAAATCCATGTTCGTGGAAGAGTAGCAGCCATAAACATATCTTCCCACCTCCCCCCCAAAAAAAAATATTGGCTTGTTGACAAGGTACCTCAATGGATAATGTTCAGTATACATCCTAATGTTTGACCCAATTAGTTAGTTTTTGAACCTCTCTAGCACATATACCATTGTTAAGCCTTCTCACTCTGTAGTGGTATAGTTTCATTAAATAGTTGACAATTTCCTATTAGAAAATACAATGGGGTGATTGACATCCCCTTATCTTGGCTGAGCTAAAACTACACCCAAAGATATGGAATATGCATCTACATGAACATGAAACTCCTTCCCCCAATCTGGAAAACAAAAATTGGTTCAACTATCAATTTCTCCTTTAAGGTGCCCAAAGGCTATTAACACTCTTCATTGCATTCGAACCTAGCCTTTTTTTCAATATTCTTTCCAAAGGGAGATATAAACTATGCAAATTTCCTTGTGAATTTCCTATAATATCTTGTATGACCTAAAATTGTGTGCTACTATCGCATTGAGGTAGGTGGTGGCAAATCCACTATTACAAAAAAATTTGTGGGATCAACCAATAAGGTCTCTTGCACACTAAATGACCCAACATAATACCAAATGGCGATAAAAAGATAAATTTATTGAAATCTAATGAGATTTTTAGCTGTATACATCTATAAAGAATTAATCACAAAACTTCAATATGCTTCTTCAAAAGGTTGAATAATATCTAGTCGTTTAAATAAACCTCTAGGGACTTATAGATGAAATATTTAAATGTTGCAAACACAACTCTTGAGAATACTGCATGTGCATTCTTCAGGCCAAAGGGCATGAAAATATATAGAAGAGTATATGTTCTATCATAGAGGTAGTATTATGTATGTCCTCTAGTGTGATATTTAATTTGATGATATCACGAGAATCCACTAGTAAATAAATAAGCCTCCTATCCACCTACACACTCCAACACATCATTTATAGATAGGGTGGGGAATGGGTCATGCAAACAAGCATCGTTAATATTTCTCATATTCACACACATTTTGATTTATCTTGTCTTATTATCTTTCACTACCATTATAATTATCAATTTTGTCTCTTCTATTGGTTCAATGATTCCAGCTTCCAACATCATGTATAACTCTTTTTTCTATTTTACTTATATATAGTGGATTAATTTTGTAGGGTATTTTTCTGATAGGATTCATGCCTTGTTTCAAGGGGATTTCATCTCTCCGAACTCCCCAAAAATCCATTTCATCTCAGAAAATGTGGTCAGGAAAAGGTCTTGATATTCATGCATTAAACTAACAATCTTTCCATTTTTCTACTCATCCCAATAGTCCCCAATAACTGTGAACTTAGGGTTTTGTTTGATTGCAATATTCACTTTTCCCATCCTAATATGCCTTATATAGTTTTCAGATTCCATCTCTATATTTGTCATTACATGATCTCATTCTATTTCAGGTACTTGTATGTTTCTTGGTTCATCCTCTTCTTCACCTCCTTTTGTGGCATTATTAAATTTCATGACTTCTTTAACTTCCTAGTGATTTTTTGTGTACTAATCACAAGAACACTAGCTTCTGGGTAGTTTAGCCCTATGGAAAAAAAAAAAAAAAAAAACTTATTTTTAACATTTTGTAAAGGTATATAAATTGAAGGATTGTTTGATTCAAAGCTAAATATTAACTTAAAAAAATGAGTTTTTTCTCCCTAGTATGATGTTCCTCTTCACACCTTTAACTTTGTATACCAGTGCCTTGGGATAATGTCCAACATATGTATAAAAAAATGTACCCATTCCTCCTATGGTATCTTATTCTTATTCCACACTACTATACAACATTTAAGATGAGTGGTAGGGAAAACTTACCCAATATACATTTGTTTAATGTTTCCTGCATATAGCCCAAACCTAATTTTCAGGAAATATCTACATCTCTATCAATTTTTTATCTTGTCTTTGTGCGTAGTTCACTAGCATGCAAGAATTTATTTCAAAGTTATGTATAAAACTTGTAGTCTTAGTTGTTTAGGTACCTGTGATTTAAACTCTTTTTAAAACGAGTAAACATCTGACCCTCCATAAAATTTTAATAGATTGCATACCTCCATTCTAATCCATTTTATTGTGTGGGTAATTTGTGTGCACCTTATAATAAAGACTTCATTCAATCTCTATTGACAATTTTCAATGGATTCCTCTACATTTCGATTGATATATTAATCCCTCCATGATCCATATTAGATAATTATAGTAGTTATCATCCATATTGATGCTTTCATAGTGGAAAAAGTGGAGGAATAATCTCACGAGACCATTTTTACCGATGAGACACAATTTGGAAAAATAAGGTTTGAAACCTTATCGGAGCATTTTAAGGATTCAAATGACATTTTTTTGGGGTAAAACTATGTTTCTTAATTGTTACACCTTTCCATGCTATTATATACATAAATACATTTCTAACAACACAAGAATAACATTAATCAGAGTCTGTATTCGAAAGTTATGCCACTCAAAAGTTGACCTTCTTGTTTTCACCACCATAATTTGAGAGGATGTCACACCATACCCCATTATTCATGAAAACGTGAGTAGCCACATGATTATGATGTAGAATTATCTAGAATATTCTATATTGTAACTTTTTTTAAGATATGAGGTAGTTAAACCTAACCACTAGTAGGCTATCAGGTTATGTTATAATTGGGCCACTAGGAGGAAAAGGGATTCCATTCTTTCAAGTGAATTTGTACCATAGCTAAGCGAAAATAGCCAAGAGGGATAGGACGTAGAGAACATAGAGAGGATTTTTGCATTGTAGTAGCCCACATACCACATACCATACTTCTTTGTACTCATAGCCATATTTTCATTTAGAGAAATAGAGTAGAGTAGTGTCACCTTCTAGTTGAGTTTTTCTTCAGAAAGGGTTTACTAGAGAATATATTGCATAAAATGCATGGATAATTTTAAGGATGGTAAATTATCCTGAAGTTTAAAACATTGGAGAATTTCACTAGTCCCTAATATGTGAAGTATAAAATTGTATTGACATATTTGTAAAATTATACAAATTTATAATGATTTTATATATATTCTCTATATAATTTTGGCTATTTTTAAGGTAAAATAATTTTATATTGTAAAATTTGGGCGAATCATGTTTACAAAAAAATGGAAATTGACAATTTTTTTTTTTGGAAAAATCATGGAAAATTAGCCCACCTGGGAATATTAGCCCTTAAAATTTTCCATGGTCAAATGCGTGCGTGATATTTTACTTTTCTGTTCTCTATTTTCTACATAATTTTCATTTTCATACATGCATTATTAATAGTAAATCTACAAATTTAGAAATATAATAAAATTGTAATAGCGTAAAATTTTAAATCTGAAATATAGTTTTATCGAATCTATTACGATGAGTTACTATATAGTGGAATATCCATGGAAATTTATAGATAATATTGGTCCAGAGCAATCTTATTTGGGTGTATTATAGATACTTGCAGGATATCTAGATCATTTGGGCCAAAATTCATAAAACCCTAATCATGGCCAACGAATTTATAAATAATATTCGTGATCCTGTTGAGGAGAGGTTTTCATGGCTAGAAAAATAAGTCGTTGATATAAATTATAATGTAAATCTCCTCATGGTGGCCCTAAGAAATAATATTTGTATATTTGGGGAATATGGGGGTTCAAATAAAAAGTACAAATCAAAAGGGGGATCAAGATATTGAGAAGAAACGAAGAATCAACCGCAGAATGAACATGGAAAATATTAACCCAGTTTAGCTGTTGTAAATCAATCACAATCCATGTTTAAAATGCAAGTGAAGGTCGATATAAAGCTATACCATGGAGAGATCAGTGATTTGAAGTTGAATAACTAGTTGTAGCAACTAGAAGTGTATTTTATTGTCCAGAAAATTGAGGAAGAATATAAGATTTCATTTGCGTGCTTGAAATTAGAGGGTCGTGCCCTGACTTAGTGGGAGAGCCCCATGGAGACCTTGATGTTGGAGGGAGATCCTAAAGTGACTAAGTGAGAGGACATCAAAACCCTCCTTGATTCACAATTTCACCTTATTGGTTACATAGAGGACCAATGGATCTAGTGTCACTACGTTAGGAAAAATCCAGGGTAAAGCATGTAGGAGTACACCATAGACTTCAGAAAGATAGCTATAATGTTGGGTATCTCCCAAAAGAACCCAAAAGTACTCCTTATGTATTTATGGGATCTACAATACAATTTTCAAGAGGAAGTGATGTCGTTCAAGCCCAAATCAGTGGGCATGTCTCATGTACAAAAATAGTACCTCGGGAACATAGGTCTAAAGAGAGTGTAATCAAATGGATCGAAGAAGAAGGAGAAACAACATGCTTCTAAGCATGGGAAGAAGAAGAAAAAAGGGGGAAAATATAAAAATATGACAACCACAACACAGTAGTGTAAATATCCCAACAACCACTACAACATTAATGACCATATAGAGGAGAAGTGTTGGGAGTTGCATATAGAGCTAAAACTAAAGAGAAAAAAAGAAAGATAATAAGAAATAAAATCTCATGGCCACTAATTTGATCAACCAAGTTGAAATTAGCTCAGGTGTGGATGAGAATATCATCTAAAAATTAGTGCAAAAGGACGTGAATATAAGTAGACTTCAACAATAGGAAGAGAAAGAAATGGAAAAACTCTTCCATATAAAGATACATGTCAATAAGAAAAATATTTATGATTTTTTTGACTCAGGATCACAGTTGAAACTCATTATTGTAGATCTAGTCAAGAAGTTTGGGTTGGAATCTCATGATCATCCAAACCCATGTCCACTAGGGTGGGTAAATAATGATGCATAGCTGAAGGTAAAAAAACGGTACAAAATTAGATTTACCATCAATGTTGATTTTATTGATGAATTAGAACTAGATGTGGTTCCCCTTGATATATATGGAGTGTTGGCACATGGTATTATGATAGACCCAAGATTTTCTACACATTGGCGAACAAAACCCGCTCAACGTTGACCCTTTCAGTAACAACTATAAAGTGGGTGAAGTCTCACCCAAGATGCTAAAGGGTGGTTGTTGGAATCAGGTTTGCACAATCCAACAATATTGTCTATGAACTATGACAATGGAATCCCACCAGACGAGCACTTCACCATTGCCCTGATACTACACACCACAAAATACTTTAATATCCTCGACTTACCATATAGCACACAAGTCAGGAGGGACAAGGAATAGGAGGTCACAATGAGTTACACCTTCAACCATTAATGACTATATAAATAATATTAAAGGTCAGTTACTTTATAGAATTACAACATTACTTATTAACATTAACCTCCTTAGACATATCCAAACCATTAAGCACATTTATGAGAATTGAAATATGTTATAAAGAATTTAGCACACAGAGATCCCATATAGCGTAAAAAACCATATATATTTTGAAATCAACCCAAATTACAAGGGATAACTTGACCATCCATAATATTATATTAGATATAAATAGAAAAGGCACTTTGTACTGAGTTACAGTGATGAGATCAACAGCCTCACCAACCTTTCAAACATATACCATACACAAGACCAGAGAGAAACACTTAGAGTAAGGAAACCAAACATATATATATATATATATATATATATATATATATATATATATATATATATATATTACAATAAGGTTTCCTAGGATCTAAGACTCTAGTAAACACATCCATGACAATGGATATACAAACATAGACTTAATAGATGCATAATTTTTATCCACCAATGAATCGATGGATTCCTTTTGGGAAGCTCCTCTATTTACCTTCTCTTTCGTATGAATGTCTCCAACCAGATAATTTCCCTCAACATTCCTACTTATATTGGCCTAGAAGTCCGTCGAATATTCTCGACCTTATACCTACTCGCTCCAACTGTCCTACAAGAAATTTGGATATTTCCCGATCCTATATGTGAGATGTCCCATGTGTACTAATGACCCTTCTAAATATATACCTATTGAACTTTACTACTCTATTATTCCTCCTTCTTGAATTATTTCCATATACACAACACCTTACATCTTGTTCCAACCCTGTGTTGTACTCCGTTCATAGCTCCCACGCTCCTCATCCCTCCTGCATGACCCTATACTTACAAAATTAACAAAACAAATTATAGGCTCCAATACGCCCCCAAAACAAAAATGTGGTTTGTCCCAACCCAATCAGTCCTCCTCCTATCCCCATGGATTATATCACATAATTTTTTACTGATTTTGTCTTCATGCTTTCGATACAATATCTTATTATGACAAATAGGTGATTTGGATCTTGGAACTCCAAAATTGGATAAGAAGGTAGTGTCTCTCTCCATCTCCCCTTCGTAGTGTGCACAGAAAAAAAACCCTTGGCACCACTTTTGCTCCAAGTATGACTTCTATCTCTGTCCCGAACCCTTGCTCCATTCTTGCTACCATACACTCTCCTTCCTCTGCCAGGTATGGGTTATACATAAACCTTCTACCCTTCTCCACAGTATCACGAGGAATGTTGTGATGGAGGGGCTTCTCCTTTTTCATGAAACTACCAAGTTCCATTGAAATGTTTGCATTTCCATCCATCCTCCATAGTAGGTTTTCTTATAATTGTGCCCCCATGCCACCCGATCATGCATGTGGACAATCCCCAGTTGAACCAGTACTATCCCCCTAGAGAGGATTGTCCCAACATTGATCTAGAGGATGTACCCACAAATCCTTTCTAAATGTGGTGTCAAGGTAAACCAACTCGTGGAATGGTATTGCAACATGAAAACCATCCTTGTAAGTAGAGGGGGCCTTTTCTTTTGCAGGGCTACTGATACAACATAAATAACCCCCTTGGAAAAAATATTTGATCCATATTTTTCCATCTTAGGTTCTTTTGACGAATCCTACCTCTCCGTAGGCACGTTGTCTTATTCCCACAAACTTGAATGTATCCTCACATTATCTCCTGAACTTTTCTCTCTCTTCCTTTAGTTCCCTCTCTACATCTCGTTGTATCCCTTCTCTCTTTATACCACCCCCACACAATCCTACCCTCTACAATCATGAACCACTCTCGTATATTCTAAACTTCACTATTATAAGATGGCTTCCTATCCATTCCTTTTTCCTAGTTTGTACCTTGAGTAGATTTTTACAGCACTTTAGGTCCCTTTCTTCCCCCTTCAATTCTGATTGTGACATTTATCCCATCACTATAATCTTCTAACTCAAATCACTGCATTCCTAGAGAATCTTGGTAACAATCTTCCTTCATATTAATTTGACACGATGGTTCGCACATGTTCCCAACCTCGCTCCACTAGGTTTCTACTTATTTTATTTCCTCTACTTGAGTATTAGTCTCATCTAGCTCCTTGTCCCAATAATTCATGGTTCAATATGACAAATTGTTTGTTCCCCCTATAGCCCAAATCATATTCAACAACCTATTTAGTCACTTTCTTTCATTTAAAATAGAATTAACATACCAAGGTGTTCGTTTAAACATATTTCCTCTAATTTGATATCAATCTCCCTTTCAATTTGTTAATATTCACATGCTAAATTCTACCATTACTAGTGCACCCAAATTACAAGGATACAATTCCCATGGTCCCTTCTAAATTCCCCATGTGATATTTATCTAGTGGTTTGGCCCCCAACACTACCTGTTGTCAACTTTATCAATAACTCATTTTATTTCTCCTTTTTAATCACTCCTTCCATCACGCGAAGTCAACTTAATATATCACCTCATAATAGTATTGATTGCTACTACCACTAACCATCACGACTGCACACCTACTCCTAATCCATGTATACCAAAATTTATTTATATATAGAAGGGGTATCAATCATTTTCATTACCCTCTAGTTAACTTAGTCACCTTCCCAAAAGGTGGCACAAGAACTAAATTTACCTCATTTCCTATGAAATTTGATCATTAGACTTCCCCTCTTATGTTCAATCCTGGGTTCAATAGTGATCTGAATGGAAAATGGCATCAACCCATGGTATTCATTTACCCATGTTATCCATCCACCCATGGAATTTACCCATGGTATTGTAAATGGCATCAACCCATGGTATTCATCCACCCATTATATTTATTCGCTCATGGTATTGTAAGTGACCCATGGTATGTATCCACCCATGGTATTCATCCACACATGGGATTTACCCATGGTATTGTAAGTGGTATCTACCCATGGTATTGGCTTATGATATCTACACATGGTATTGTAGCTCAAAAAAGGATATAAATAACAAGCCTCAGTTTGTAAAAGGATATATTTTCCACCACAATGTAGCTTATACAATTATTCTCTGCTTTAATAAAACAAGTTTCTTTGTGGTTTTCTTTTCTTTGTGCTCTCTCTTTTCTTTTCTTTTGCATTCTAATTTTGCAAATCTTGTTAGATCCATTTCAATTTTTTATATATTGGGGGCCTCCCCCCAAGATCCATATCATTGGTATCAAATTCAGGTTACACCTCCATGGGAATGAGGGTTTGAAATATATTTCAGTTTCAATGTTTTGCAGCAATCTTTAGCAAAATCCATGAATTTTTTTTGGGCGCCGAGTTTTCAGATCAGATCTGAAAATTTCGGTGAAAAATTTACAAAAACAAAGACCATATATGGATTCCTTACGAAAAATACTCAAATTAAAAAAAAAAAATCGGCCAAATTGGAGTTCGGATCAGGGAGATATCGCTGATTCAAAATTAGCTGTTGAAACAATTTTTCTGACGACAATTCATGGACGGCGGCTCTCCTGTCATTTTTCGCAATTTTCAATGCAAAATTTCAGAAGAGTGGATATATATCTGAGCTCCTCTTGAAAAATCACCCAAGTTCCAAAAAACAATCGGTCAAATCAAAGTCCGGATGTGGGAGTTATCGTTGATTTAAAATCAACTATTTTTTCGGAAATTTTGTGACGGCGAGACATTCCCAGCGCGAATCTGAGATTCTAGATTCTCCAGATAGTGGTTTCAAACACATGAGAAGATGAAAAATGATCATTCCATTTCCAAAAATAGGTTATAATAAATATTCTGAGTTATATTGACCGAGGTATACTCATTTTAAATCTGGAGCAGCATTCGGAGCGGGTTCCCTTTGGAGATGTGCCCTCCCACCTCGCTTTAGTAGGCACCTGCTTCACATTCATCAGTTTCAACATAGCATCATTTGGCTTGGGTTATTTGGAGACGTACCATCCCACCCCAAGCTATGTAGGCACCTGCTACTTCAATAATCAACATCACGGTTATGGGTCAACCGCACAAAATCATTTTCATCGAAGTCCATTTGCTAGGCCGCACACTTTTAGTCACACAGTTGGTCACTAGAATTACAAGGTATCTCTATCATCGGATCTTCATTTTTCATGGTTTTGGTTCATCTACAAACCCACACTTCATCAAAGTCCATTTTCTAGGCCGTACACTGTCAATATCACAGTTGATCACAAGCACTACAGGGTATCTCTATCCTCGGATCTTCGTTCATCACGGTTATGGGTTAACTACACAAAACCATTCTCTTCAGTGGCTCTTCATATTCAACAAAGGCTTCTCAGGAGGGAACTTCACACAATGGGGACCATTGCTTATTAAAGAGGGAGGAATGATTCGAATGGAAAATGGCATCAACCGATGGTATTCATCTACCCATGTTATCCATCCACCCATGGAATTTACCCATGGTATTGTAAATGGCATCAACCCATGGTATTCATCCACCCATGATATTTACTCTCTCATGGTATTGTAAGTGACCCATGGTACGTATCCACCCATGGTATTCATCCACACATGGGATTTACCCATGGCATTGTAAGTGGTATCTACCCATGGTATTGGCCTATGGTATCTACACATGGTATTGTAACTCAAAAAAGGCTATAAATAACAAGCTTCAGTTTGTAAAAGGACAGATTTTCCACCACAATGTAGCTTCTACAGTTATTCTCTGCTTTAATAAAACAAGTTTCTTTGTGGTTTTATTTTTTTTGTGTTCTCTCTTTTTTTTTTTGGCATTCTAATTTTGCAGATCTTGTTAGATCCATTTCAATTTTTTAGATCTTGGGGGCCTCCCCCAAGATCCATATCAGTGGTATCAAATTTAGGTTACACCTCCATGGAAATGAAGGTTTGAAGCATATTTCAGTTTCAATGTTTTGCAGCAATCTTCAGCAAAATCCATGAATTTTTTTGGGTAGCGAATTTTCAGATCAGATCTGAAAATTTTGGTGACAATTTTATAAAAGAAAAGACCAGATCTAGATTCCTTGCAAAAAAATACTCAAATTTAAAAAACAAATCGGCCAAATTGGAGTTCGGATGAGGGAGATATCGCTGATTCAAAATCAGCAATGTTGAAGCAATTTTTCTAACGACAATTCATGTACGGCGGCTCTCCTGTCATTTTTCACAATTTTTCAGCACAAAATTTTAGAGAAATGGATATAGATCTCAGCTCCTCTTGAAAAATCAGCCATGTTCAAAAAAAAAAATCGTTCGAATCGGACTCCGGATGTGGGAGTTATCGTTGATTTAAAATCAACTATTTTTTCAGAAATTTTGTGACAGCAAGACAGTTCCAGCGCGAATATGAGATTCTGGAGTCTCCAGATAGTGGTTTCAAACACATGAGAAGATGCAAAATGATCATTCCATTTCCAAAAATAGGTTATATTAAATATTTTGAGTTATATTGACTGAGTTATGCTCATTTTAATTCTGGAGCAGCATTCGGAGTGGGTTCCCTTTGGAGACGTGCTCTCCCACCCCACTTTAGTAGGCACTGCTTCACATTCATCAGTTTTAGCATAGCAGCATTCAACTTGCGTTATTTGGGGGAGGCCCCCAAGATCTAAAAAATTGAAATGGATCTAACAAAATCTGCAAAATTAGAATGCAAAAAAAAAAGAGAGAGAACACAAAGAAAATAAAACCACAAAGAAAATTGTTTTATTAAAGTAGAGAATAACTATAGAAGCTACATTATGGTGGACAATCTGTCCTTTTACAAACTGACGCTTGTTACTTATAGCTTTTTTTGAGTTACAATACCATGTGTAGATACCATAGGCCAATACCATGGGTAGATACCACTTACAATACTATGGGTAAATCCCATGTGTGGATGAATACCATGGGTGGATACATACCATGGGTCACTTAAAATACCATGAGCGAATAAATATCATGGGTGGATGAATACCATGGGTTGATGCCATTTACAATACCATGGGTAAATTCCATGGGTGGATGGATAACATGGGCAAATGAATACCATAGGTTGATGCCATTTTCCATTCAGATCAAATAGTTTGTACGACTCTCTCAGCCATGTTAATAGTCAGATTCGACTACTCGCATAGCAAGCATGCAACCTTCCTGATGGCATCATTGTCCCAATATTCACGAATGGCCACCATCTTGGGACTTTCCTCTCTCCCAATGTTCACCTTTAATTTTTTTATTGGTTAAGTACATTGCACAGACTATAATGGGTCCACCTATTTCGTGTTCTCCTTCTACTTCTGAAATTTGAATTTTGTGAGGATCATCTTCATCCTTTCCTTGATCTGCTACATTTTATCACTCCAAAAACTCCAACGCTTGCTGCAAATGTCGATGTGTAGAACATAGTGGTACCTTCCTCAATATTATTGGTTCTTTTATAGTGAATATTTTCTATCGCAACACATTTAATGATTCATCAAATGTGGGCTCTTCCACTTTAAAATTGAACAAGGTCCTAAATTTTTGTATCATTTCATTCCAATCCTATGTTCCTCTGCTCACTTCCAACTCGATATACTGGTTAGCTAGGATGGTGTATAAGGTGTTTTATTCATTGCTACAATACCCTCCAAAAAATTTTCCTACACCCAAATTTTGGAGCCTACCTTGATCTTGTATATTGTCGTTGCAAACATTAAGACTTATCACATGTATTTTCTATAAGTGTTTTGGTCTAATTTGCATGAAACTCAGTGCGTATTTTCGCATATTAAGTGTCGCATGATGTAAAAAAACTTGTTTTGGTGGTTTCAAGGGGTAACATTTGTGTAAACGAGTTGTTACTACCATGTAAGCATCTTTCGCACTCATTTAAAAAGTTCTAAGCACTGTTGCACAAGTGTTGTCACGGTCGTCTCAAAGTGTATCTTTCATGTCACACTTGTCACACTGAGGGAAGTATATTTTTTAATTTATTTTAGATGATTTATGTTGTGTCTCAAAGTGTTCTAAGTGTGTGATCACAATCAAGTCTTTTCACTATTCACATCATCTTCATTGACCCCACACTTAGTAGAATTCAGAAAACTCCCCACCTAAGAAAATTAGCCTCGTCCGACCATCATGAAACATATTTGACTAGGGGTTTAACAGACTGATGTCATATTTTCATGACTGAATTGCACATCAAGGTACTCTATTGCACCATGATAGGACGATGAATAAGGATATGGAGAAAGGGAACATGTTAGAAGACACCTAAGTGGCTAAATATGCAATTTGATCAATCAGGAGAAAGAAAAGGGACACCAGTTTGTAACCACATCTCAAGACCTAATATCACTGAAGATTCCTCATCTGTAAACCATATTGAGGTGGACAAAAGATCATTCTCAAGAAGACACATAGCGAGAAGAAACAAGAATGACTTGACATTACCATGTCATCAATGTCATAAAAATGGTGAGTTATTAAATTGTGAAGGGGGATAATGATAAATATGATATAATACATGTGGGAGACATGTATAATAGCCTAAAGGAGAGAACACCTTTAAAGGTAAAATAAGTATGGTACTTATGAGCTAAGTTTAATTAGTGTGTTTTATAAATAGACCTATGAAATAAACTATAAGAGAGGAAAAGTATAAACCAAGAAACAGTTTCGTGATGAGAAAAATAAAACAAAGGCAGATCTTGGTTTTTCATTGTCATTATTAAAGTAATAAATGAAGAGTATGTCAGAACAGGACAATCAGCATGATCATAAATAGTGTTAAAAGAAAAAAAAATTGGTTAGTGGGAGTTGTTACAAATGGTATCAGAGCCAATGTTGAAAACTCTAAGCTTATGGGTCGCAACACAGCGAAAATTTTTCTGCTGTTAAAATTTATCTTAAATTTTTTATGTGAATACTAATTTAATTTTTTGTATAGTGGTTGAAGTGAAGAAACAGTTACAGTTTTTGTCATGAATGACGGAGAAGAGTTGTACGTATAACTGGGGGGTGGAGGAGCCCCACCAAATCCAAATGCTCAAATGCTGGAAATGATAAAGAAAATGCAGCATGAAATGGTTTAGTTAAGGACTAGCAATGAACGGTTGTTGCAGGTCAGTAATGAGAAAGAGAGGTTGATAAGGAAATTAACCTCGATGTCTAGCCATCATAGTGAAGACCAAGAAAGAAAGAGAAAAGAAATTGAATCCAACTCAGAGGGGTCTGAGAGTGGGGAAGAATTTGGATCAAAATCGTAAAAGAAAAAGGAGTTGCAAGGGGAATTCCGCAAAATTAAGCCTCCAACCTTTGATGGGGAAAAGGAAGAGGATGAAGAAGCTTGGCTCTTGAACATGGTCAAATACTTCTAGGTATATGAATACGAAAGTAATCTGAAAGCAAGATTGGCAGTTTACCAGCTGCAAGGTAAAGTTACTCTTTGGTGGGAAGAGACAAAAATTATACACTTGCTTGATGAAAAAATTGTTTCATGGGAATAATTTCATGAGAAATTCAAATCTAGATACCTTAGTGAGAGGTATTATGGTGACAGAGCAAAGTAATTTCATGAGATAATGCTTGGACAACTCACTATTGATGAATTTGAGACAAAATTTACAAATTTACTTCGCTATGTGCCTTACAACAAGGAATAAAATGCCAAAGTATAGCGATTTCTGAATTTCCTACCTACCATCTACAAAGAAATAATTGAAGTTGATAATCTTATAATAATGGATGAAATTGTTCGTAAATCAATATTTTGCTACCAGCAATTTAAAGGCATAAGTGATTAGCTAAAAAACTCACAGAATAAAGAGAAAGGGAAAGTGGAGGAAAGCACAAAAATATCAAAACTAGCCTATCTGAAGAATTTTGGAAAAAACCATTAGCGAAAAAAGTTTAATAAGAGTGGGGAAAATCAGACAGCACATTCCTACATTGGTCCCAAGCCAATGGAAACAAACAGCAAAAGAGAAGGAGTAGTAAAAGTGAAAGAACCATTAAAATGTTGGGGGTGAGGAGAACCTCATATGTTGTGGGACTGCCCACATAACACTCGTACAATCCAGAATATTCAAGCAGTACGAGAAGCAACTACAGTAAATTACATTTCCCGAAATATCCCCGGATCAATGTTGCATTAGAAGACAAACAGGTTGAACACCAATCAACAGTGATTGAAATTGAAGCTATGATTGTTGACCAACCTGTTTCTGTTTTAATTGATCGAAGAGTAAATTTAAGTTATATCAGCCCCTAGATAGTGGAAAAATGTAAATTAAAATCATAAACATTTCAGCATTCTTGTCTGGTGTAGCTAGTTACAGAAACAAAGAGGAAAGTTACTCATAAACTCCCCAAAACTGTTGTGAATTTAAATGGATATAGAACTGAACTCCAATTAAACATTATCCCTATAGGATATTATGGTCTGTTAGTAGGAATGGATTGGCTAGAACAACAGAAAGCAACAGTAAATTACTTAGAAAAAACAATGAATTGCACAAATGTTGTAGGAAAATTTGTAATAGTTAAAGGAAAAAAAAAACCAGTTTTTGTCTGACAGATTTCTGCATTGTAATTAAAACGGAAAACAAGAAAAGGTTTTCAAGTATATGATACCCAAGTTGAGGATTTGGGATAGCCAACATAAAATGAGGTTGTAGAAGACTTACCTGTAATCAAGGAATTCAAGGATTTATTCCTATAAGAAATCCCTCATCTAACCCCTAAAATATGCATTGATTTTTCTATTGAGCTATTACCAAGAGCTACCCCAGTTTCCAGAGCACCATATAGAATGAGTGTTCCTAAAATGCTAGAGTTGAAACTTCAATTACAAGAATTATTAGACAAAGGGTACAATAGACCAAGTGTGTCTCCACGGGGAGCACCAGTGTTGTTTGTGAAAAAGAAAGAGGTATTTTCTGAATGTGTATAGACTACAGACAGTTAAACAATATAACCATCAAAAACCGGTATCCTCTTCCAAAAATAAATGATCTATTTGATCAAGTAAGAGGAGCCACCATATTCTCAAAAAATGTTTTGAGAACTGGCTATCATCAACTCCAAATTAAAGATGAATACATCAATAAAACAACATTCAAAACTAGATATGGACATTATGAGTTTGTAGTCCTACCCTTTGCACTCACAAATGCCACTGCTACATTCATGTGCTTAATGAACAATGTTATGCATAAATATCCGGATACGTTTGTATTAGTGTTCATATATGATATTTTGCTATACTCCAAAAATGAAGAACACCAAGAACATCTGACAATAGTGTTGCAAACCCTTAGAGAACATCAGCTATATGACAAACTCAACAAATTTAAATTTTATAAAAACAAGATCCAATATCTGGGTCATGTCATTTCTAAGGATGGATTGGCGGTAGATCCGGAAAATTTACTAGCAATATTGAATTGGCCTGTACCCACAGATGTACCAGCAATATGATCATTCATGGGTATTTTCGGATACTACCATAGATTTGTTGAAGGATTTTCTACATTAGCCTACCCCATTACATCATTGCAGAAAAAGGAGTAAAGTTTGAGTGGACAACTAAGTTCCAAAGTAGTTTTGAACAACTAAAACAAAAATTAACTACTGCACCTATACTGAAAATTTCTGATCCTACTAAGGAATTTGTAGTGTGTATCGATGCTTGTATAGAAGGGCTAGGAGGAGTATTGCTGCAAGACAATGCAATAATAGCTTATGAATCACAAAAACTAAAGAAACATGAGAAAAATCATGCAGTATATGAAATAGAACCGGTTGATGTTATATATGCACTAAAAATGTGGAGACATTATCTGTTGGGAAAGAAATTTATATTAATGACAGATCACATAAGTTTGAAGTATTTCTTTTCCCAACCAAATTTAAATTCTAGACAAGCAAGGTGGTTAGCTTTCGTTAGTGAGTTTTATATGGAAATCAAACACATAAAAGGGAAAGAAAACCAAATTTTTCATTCTTTGAGCAGACATCCTCATCAAATTTTGATATATACAGGGAGTAGTTTAATATTTGATGTAGAAGAACAAATTCAGGGAGTATTGTTGCAAGATCTGCAATATGTAAGATTGCAAGAAAAATTACATCAAGTTGAAATTGTAGGATATACCCTAAACCAACAAGGACTGATCAGATACAAACAAATATTGTATATTCCTAATGTAACATCTTTAAAATAGGAAATCTTATATGAATACCATAAGAGGCTGTATCCAGGCCATCCTGGTTATCAAAAACTGATAACAACATTAACGAAAAACATGTTTTGTCCAGGCATGAAGAAGGATGTAGCTGATTACTTGGCAAGGTGTTTGGAGTGTCAACAAGTAAAAGTAGAACATCAACATCCTGTAAGACTATTAAATCCTCTCCCTATTACAGAATGGAAGTGGGAAGTGGTATCAATAGACTTTATTACCGGACTACCACGTAGTAAGTATCAACATGACTCAATTATGGTGGTAGTGGACACACTAACTAAAAAACACACTTTTTACTGGTACAATATACTTTTTTCATAGCACAAGTGGCTAATGTATTTATGAAAGAAATTTTTAAACTCCATGGAATTCCAAAAATTATTATCTCTGATAGATATGCAAAATTCACATCAACATTTTGGAAAACTATATTTGGAGGAATGGATACAAAGCTGAAATTTAGTACAGCTTACCATCCTCAAATAGATGGAAAAACTGAGAGAAAAAATCAGATATTGGAAGACTTGTTAAGCATGTACGTGATGGACATACCCACTAAGTGGCAATATTTTTTTCGTTTGGGAAAGTTTTCTTATAATAATAGTTATAAAGCTTCAATTAAGATGAGTCATTTTGAAGCTTTGTATGGCAGAAAATGCCACACTCTGCTTAGCTGGAGTCAACCAGAGGACAAATTAGTCCTTGCACTAGAAGCACTGCATGAAATGGAGCATATTGTGAAAATAATTTAGCAGAATATTAAGATACCTCAAGATCGTCAGAAGAGTTATGCAGACAAGAAAATAATTCATAAGGAGTTCAAAGTGGGAGATCGTGTTTATCTCAGGATTAATCCTTGCAAAATTACATTGCATACCGATAGTTGTGCTAAGCTAGCACCACGCTACTGTAGACCATTTGAGGTTTTGGAGAGAGTGGGGCTAGTAGCTTACAAATTGGCTCTACCTAGTCATATTAAAGCTTATAATGTTTTTCATGTTTCCTTATCGAATAAATATGTACATGACCCTACTCATGTGATTGACTGTACTGTGATACAGGTGGAAACATAAGTGGATTTTCTTCCAGAACCACTTCATATACTAGAGCAGGAAGAAATCGTGCTCCAAAATAGAATAGTAGTTCGGGTGAAAGTGAAGCAGAAGCACTTTAAACCTGAGGAAGCTACTTGGGAGTGAGAAGATGTGATGAAAGCAAAATATCCACCATTTTTTAAGGAATAAACAAAAATATCTGTAACACCAATGATGGCTTTTTGTTTTAGAGGGGGACTATGTAATATCCCTATTTTTCAGCTTTTATAGATAGTTAAATAAACCTAAAGGTCAGGTGGACCTAAGGAAAAATTATGTGTGGACATATTATTTTTGAAATTAATAAATGAATGTGAATTTTTATTATTGTATTAAGACTACAGTAAATTTGAGACCAGGAATTCAAATCCATGAGGACGAACTAGAATCCTAAGACTTTCCCAAAATTCTCCAGAAATCTTTGGAGAAAAATAAAATAAAAATATAATTATTAGATAGGAGAAAAAAATGTAATAAAAGCCTCAGTAAAGTGGAAATATACTGAGAAGGGGTAAGAATAAAACTATAAAGAGGAAAATCTAGTTGTAAAAGAAGCTTTAGTGGAAAAAAAAAAAAAAAAAAACAAATCCTAGGCTAAGGGAAACAACATCCCAAAATAACTGGACGCAGTTATAGAAATAGGATGAGAGAAAGCAAGCCTAAATAAGCTATTCCTAGTATGAAAAAGGGGTTGTCTACATTAAGGAAGAATTGGTCTCTGCTCTAGGGAGAGCTATGGAATAAGCTCAAGGTTGGGAGGCAAATAGTCTTTATACAGTGGTATGTACATTACGGGCAATTTTTATTTTTTATCCTTCTGTTATTAGTTATTATAAATATGGAATGGAATGTAGAAAAAATATTATTTTATAAATTTTGATTTGAATTTATGTAAATTAAATTATAGAATTTATGTGTATTGTACAGTGTCTGATTTTCAGAAAATTTAATTGCCATATGTTTTGACAGATATTAACTATGAATGAACATAGTTAATACTTCTGTGTTGTTACATAGACTTATTAGAAATTAGGGACAAATAGACATAATCTCTAAACCATTTTTCAGGGTCTAAATATGTTGTTTGATTCCAAACTAAACATATGGAATTTCACTGAAAAAATTACAGTACATGTACATTAAATATAGTTATATTACAGCAAGAGTCATAGCAGACATTTCTCTATGTATATGGATGTTTAAACAGAATAAATTCTACATAAATAACATAAATTTTAATACATATCTGTATTATTCTATGTGGATATACAAATCATATTTAAAGTAGAAATAGAAATATACATGTTGTCATATAGAAATACTTCTACATTTCAACGCATGCAAAACTCAGTTATATATGTGAAAGTTTAATATAGAAATAGGTAGGGATCTATATTATCAAAATTATGTACATATATCAGTCCTTTCACAATCCTCCAGTGGAGTTGAGGAATAAACAATACTATCAACCTTAATTAATAAGTGTATTATACATAATGATTTTTACAATGTCATCGGCCATCATCCAAATTAAATGTACAACTTATGATAATAAATGATGTAGAAGTGGAACAAATGGAGGAAAGGTCTCCATTATTCTGATGACCGACCTGAAAAAATATGATAGTGACTGTTAGACTCTCTGAGTTTATGATCGCAAGAGAGAGAATGCGTGTAGAGGATAACAAGTTAAACCTGAAACAAAAAAGGTAGTCAGAGTTAGAACTGCAATTGAGAAGATTTTATAGTAAATTAAAGAGTATGTACAGGGAGAGGAAATACCTATAATTATCTCTTTAATCTTGAAGAAATCCTCCTTACATATACAGTGAAAATAACTGTAAGAAATGCTAGAAACAATAAATAGAATAAACAAAAAAAAAATTCTAAAATATGGTAGTTGAATGTGGACAAACCTGGAAGAAGGAAATTACAGGTTGCATCGTTGACGAACAAATATCGACCAGAGTACATTCAATTGTAAACAAAAAACCAAAATAAATTAATTCTTGCAGAATATGTAAGGAAAGTAATTGGAGAAGAATTATGATTACAATTAAAAACATGAGTGAAACTTCAAACCTTGGTTTGAATAAACTAACGAAGGTAGGTATACTTGTCAAGTTGAAACGTATTCTGCAGTAAATTGTTATAATAACTTCCACAATAATAGTGGTATAAACAATTTAATAAATAATTTGGATGAAATGTATTTAATTTCAATATTATGGAAATAAAGTGACATAGAAAACTAAATTCAAAAAGGAATTTAGTTCAATGATAAAACTATAGAATTCTGGAATTTAAAAAGAAAAAAATTCTAACTTGTCTAATTGAAGATGGTTAACCAATATTACATAGATTGCAGGAAATAAATAGAATTTTATGCAACTATATAGATTTCATTATTATCACTTACTTATAATAAATCGAGATCTGGAATATTCCTAAGAAATTTTATATCAAAGAAAAACATTTTACTGTATACTAAATTATTACAGAGAAAACTAGTTACTCTATGAAAATGAGTTCACTATGCTCTTATACTTTTATAGTGGAGAAATATCTATATCTTATCTGAGAATGATACAGTAAAAAAAAGTTCCTCAAAACTTTCACGACGAAAAGAGGAGTATATAATTCTGAAATCTTAAATAATTGAAATCTATGTGAATTGCAATCTGACGAAGAGGAAAAGGCTACTTCAAACAAATCCTAAATTTCTTCACACAGAGAATAAAAAAATTCTATAAGTGACAGAATTGAAATTCCAAAACGGTGAACATAGATTCAAGTTACAACTTATGGAATGTAGTTATAAGAACAAATTAATGTGTTAAATATAAAACATAGGTATAGGAAATTATTAATAATTATATCTATCAGTTCTTGGAAATTGAAATAGCAAGTAGAACCATATCTAGAAATTATATAAACGAATATGGTAAAATGGAAACGAAATTGTCATATTACTACATGAAGAATGAAATACTTAATTGAGAAACGTTATTCAGAACTACAAGGTGAAAAACCCAAAACCCAAAAATTGGGGAAATTCATTTATAGCAAATAAATGAAGTTGATTAAATTTAGTGGAAAAACACTATGGACCAGAGTCTAAGTATAATGATAATATACAAAATGAATTCTCAAAACTTGAAAATTCAAAATCGCGATGTAAAAAGATAATGCCTTAGATAAATGCGAAACAGAGAAATTCACAGTACAGAAAGGGAATATAACGAATTGTGAAATTCATGGAATTAGAAATTATAAAGGAAAACAAAAACCTAGAAAAATAACCTTAGGGTTTAAAAATTATGGAAAAGGTGTAACGAAAAAACCACGAAAATTTACAAAGGGTGTAAATTTCTTACCTCGTCAATTCTGGCCGTAATTGATATGCTGAGGACGGAAGGTAGTTCAAAAAATTCCTAAGCCATAAAAAACCTTGTCCAAATAAATTCAATTCAAAAATATAGTAAATAGGGATGAACAATACAGAGATAATAAATGAAGAAAATGAACTACTGTAAAACAAAATTACAAGATGTAAATGCGGATAAGAGAGCGTAAAAAAATACCATTCTTGGAATGGTTATATGTTGTTCCATGGGAATAAATGTAAACCAAGACCATGAATCTCATGCACGGAATGAAAGTTGGAGAATGGATGACATTACAGTAAGACATCCTCAAAAACCATAGTATTTCCTCACAAAAAAAACATAGAATAAGTCTCTCTCTATGCACTAACTTGCCAAGGAAAAACCCCGGCCAAATGACCGAACAAATGAAATTGTGAAAGCACATACATAGGTCATTCTCTGACCTTAGGGTATCAATTAATCTCCAACACATGTCCTCTAGAGGTACCGAGGCCATGTGATATTCATGTGACGTGTTGTGTAACCAGCTCCAAAAATAGAAGAAAAGATATATGAACACCTTAGAAATAAGACACTTCGAGGGGGCAACCTCCAATACATTACATAAATGAAAAATTCTTGGATGATACAATTTACAAAACCTCCTTTCTATATATAGGAGTCCATGGGGCCATAATGTAATCCTAGTGGGCCATAATGTAATCCTAGCTGACCTAACAATAATAATTTAAGGGCACAATAATAACAAAATGGGGGTTACAAGGGTACAATAATAACAATAAGGGGGGTTACACTAACAATAATAAGGGACTATACTAGTGATATAGGGACCTAACATGCCCCTCTCCTTCAAAAAAGTGTTGTCCTCAACGCTTGAGTAGCTTCGGGTGCTTCTGTATAAAATTCTCATCCTCCCATGTAGAATCTTCAGCGGGTAAGTTCTTCCACTTGATGAGATACTCTGAAATTGATCGATTCTGTAGCTGTCGAGTTCTTGTTTCCGTGACCGCTTCAGGTTCCAATATGATTTTTCCTTCCTCATCAAGTTCTGGCAATATTGTTTGAACTGGAATATTTTCACCTATAACCTTCTTTAAGCATGAAACATGGAAAACCGGATGTACTCGCGAAGAAGCAGGAAGCTCCAATTTGTATGCCATAGTACCAATCTTTTGCAACACCTTGTAAGGACCATAGTACTTTGGCGATAATTTATTATCCTTCTTTGCTTGCTTGAGGGACATTTGTTTGTATGGTTGTAGCCGTAAAAATACCCAATCTCCTACATCAAAACTTCTATCGCTACGATGTTGATCTGCCTGTTGTTTCATTCGATTTTGTGCCAAATTCAGGTTATCCTTTAAGAGTTGGAGAACTTCTTGCTGATGCTCGATGTGATCTTCCACTGCTTGAACCTTCGAATTTCCCCTTAAATATGATGTGATGGATGGTGGATGATATCCATAAAGTGCCATAAATGGGGTCATTTTTGCTGCAGTATGGAAGGAAGTGTTATACCACCATTCAGCGAGAGGTAACCACTTGACCCATTGTGTTTGTTTATCAGATACAAAACAACTAAGATATCCTTCCAAACATTTATTTACTATCTCTGTTTGACCATCAGATTGAGGATGATAAGATGAGCTATGAGCTAATTGAGTACCCAAACAAGAAAATAACTCCGTCCAAAAATTTCCCGTAAAAATGGGATCTCTGTCGTTCACAATAACCCTTGGGCTTCCATGTAGCTTTTGAATTCTGTCCACAAATGTAGTAGCAACTGTACTTGCTTTAAATGGATGAGATAATGCACAAAAGTGTGCATACTTGGTAAGTCTATCAACTACCACCATGATGACATTCTTTCCTTCGGACTTAGGTAAACCTGTGATAAAATCGATTGAAATCTCCTCCAAACGTTGACTTGGAATGGATAAAGGTTGTAGAAGTCCCCGGGTCTTAATTGTCTCCACTTTATTCTACTAGCAAACCAAACATTCTGCCACAAACTTTTGAATATCAAATTTAAGGCCATCCCAAAAAAAATTCTTTCTTCACCCTATGGTAAGTTTTTAGAAATCATGAGTGTCCTCCTAAAGGAGAAGTGTGCAATTCCAGAAGAATCTTTTGTTTTAGTTGGGAATTATTACAAAGATATAAGCGATCTTTGTACCATAAGGAATCATTTTTCCAACTAAATGTATTAGATGTACTAGGATATTGCTGCAAATTTTGAATGAGTGTCCATACATCTTTTTCCTTCTTCCATTCATCTCTTGCTTCAGTTATCCAATCTGGTTGGATAATAGAAATGGCACAAAGCAATGCTTCCACCTCTTCATTCTTTCTTGAGAGTGCATCTGCAACAACATTAAGCTTTCCTTTTTTGTAGATTATTTCAAAGTCATAACCCAACATCTTTGTGACCCATTTTTGCTGCTCTTCTGAAGATAGTCTTTGTTCCAAAAAGTGTTTAAGACTATCATGATCAGTTTTTACCTTAAGTGTCTTCCCATTAGGTAAGTTCGCCATTTCTTTAGTGCATGCAGTATTGCTAACATTTCCTTCTCATAAATAGGTTTCTGTAAATACTTTCCTTTGATTGGACGACTTTCAAAAGAAATGGGTCTTCCTTCCTACATTAAAATCGCACCAATTCCATTTCCTGAGGCATCACATTCCACAATAAAGGTTTTTGTGAAGTCTGGCATAGCTAAGACCGGTGCTAGGCACATTGCCTCTTTAAGATGTTCAAAGGCCTTATTTGCTTCAGGAGTCCATGAAAATGCATCTTTCTTCAATAATGTTGTTAGAGGTGCTGCTATTCTCCCATAATTCTTAACAAACTTGCGATAATACCCTGTTAACCCGAGAAATCCTCGCAACTTCTTTATGGTCGTGGGGACTTTCCATTCCTTAATGGCTTTAATTTTTTTAGGGTCTACTTTAACACCCTCGTGAGATATAATATGACCCAGATATTCCACCTCTTGTACTCCAAAGAAACATTTGGATGTTTTTGCATATAATTGTTTCTCCTGCAATAGTTTGAGTACCCTGCCAACATGTTCAACATGATCCTTCCAAGACCTGTTGTAGATTAGTATATCATCAAAAAATACTAGCACAAATTTTCTAAGGAAGGGTTTGAAATGGAATTCATCAACCCTTGAAATGTAGAAGGTGCATTGGTAAGGCCAAAAGGCATGACCAAAAATTCATAATGACCCTCATGAGTTCGAAATGTTGTTTTTGGAATATCTTCAGTCTTCATTCTAATTTGATGATATCCTGAACGAAGATCCAACTTGGTAAAATAAATTGCTCCATGTAATTCATCGAATAATTCATCAATCATAGGAATGGGAAATTTGTCTTTAATGGTGAGCTTATTGAGCTCCCTATAATCCTGACACATTCGCCATGATCTATCCTTCTTGTGTACCAATACTATAGGAGCAGAGAAAGAACTTTGACTAGGTTGAATTATACCCGCCTCTAACATTTCTGCAATCATACGTTCAATTTCGCTCTTTTGGACGTAAGGATATCTATAAGGCCCGATGTTTGGAGGAACACTTCCTGGAATCAAATGAATAGCATGATCATGATCATGAATAGGTGGGAGTCCTTTGGGAGTTTCAAACACCTTGGAATGATTGTCCAAGACTTGTTGGAGATCCGCAGAAATAGATGATTTTGATGTTGGAACTTCTAGTGAGCATAATTGTGCAATTACGCCTCGTTGTTCTTTCTTTAGAAGCTTTGTCATGACATTAGAGTTTATTATCCTTCCTGGCTTCCCCGCAATACCCCGTAATTCGACTTCCTTTCCTTCTGAAAAAAATTTCAAGAAAAGTTCTTGAAAATTAAAAGCTACCGTCCCCAAAGATTGTAACCATTGTACTCCTAGTACAACATCAGCACCTCCCATAGGAATGGAAAGCATTGGACTAGTAAATACATATTCCCCCATGTTTAGCTTGATATTATGGCATTTTCCAGAGCAATTTATAGTTCCTCCATTTGCAACCATCACTTGACATTCTGGTGCTGGGTATAGGAAACAATTTAATTCCTTGGCTACCTTATAATGAATAAAATTATGGGTGCTACCTGAATCAATCAACACTATTACCCTTTTCTTCTTTATATGTCCTTCTATCTAGAGAGTTTGAGGAGTGGTAATTCCTGCCAGTGCATTACACGATATGGTCGGATTCATTTCTTCCTCTTCTAGGGGTGGTTCCTGGTGTATATCCTCTTCTTGTTCATTTTCTTCTTCTTCTTCACAATCTATGTAAAATAATTTCTTCTCAGGACACTTATGACCTTTAGTGTATTTGCTATCACAACTGTAGCAAAGCCCTTTTGCTCTTTTTTCTTCCAATTGTTGTGGTGTCAACCTTGTAGGTTGTGGAAATCTAGGCGTAGCAACACTTCCTTCTTTATAGAATTGAGTGGTAGGCTTCCTTGTCGCCATTATTTTACATTCAACTTTTCTTGCCAACATGAATGCCTTCTCCAATGAATCCGGTTCCAAAACACGAACTTCATGTTGGATGTTATCCTTTAAAGTGCCTATGAAGAGATCGATCCTATGTTCCTCTGGAATATCAGTTACCCTTATATTCAATTTTTGGAAGTCCTCAATGTGCTGCCCCACTAAACCCTTTTGTTTGAGATTTATCAATTGGCTAAAGAAGGTGTTGCTCCTTGTATCCTCATAATGTGCTATCATTTCCTCCGTAAAAATTGACCAAGTGACAATTTTTTTACGGGAGCAAAGCCATTGATACCATACAAATGTATTTTGTTCTAAATGTAAAGTTGCAATGCGTACCTTTTGTGTGTTTTGCACGTTATGGAGATCAAAAAATTGCTCCATCTGTAGTATCCATGTTACAGGATCCTTTCCATCAAACTTCCTCATATCCATTTTTGGAATATGGTGGTTCTTCCCACCAACATTAGAGTTTATGAAATCATGATTAACATTGATTTTGTTCTCATCATGAGGTTCTTCTACTATATTTTCACCATTAGGAAACATTTCTTGTATCAACTTTGTCAAACCTTCGATGT
The DNA here is from genome assembly GCA_034641835.2 of Pinus albicaulis. Classification (NCBI taxonomy): domain Eukaryota; kingdom Viridiplantae; phylum Streptophyta; class Pinopsida; order Pinales; family Pinaceae; genus Pinus; species Pinus albicaulis. Next base: position 88,297,240 of record CM076571.1, on the reverse strand, counting down.
CTTTTTTTAGATCATTCTTCATGTTTTCCATGTTGTATTTCATGTCATCCATCTTAGCTTCCATGCCAGCTTCCATGCCATCCATATTATCTTCCACACCATCCATCTTAGCTTGCACGCCATCCATCTTAGCTTCCACGTCTTTCTTCAAAACTTCCATTTCATTTTTTGTTGCTCTTTGCGAGAGTGAAATTTGTTGCACTTGCTCTTGTAATTTTGATAGATCATGTTGCAATTATTCAACTTCATGAGTCATAGTAGAGCCTTCTGAAGGCTTCATGGGTGTTGAATTATTTTTACGGGGCATATTTTAGAACCCAATACTGATATATATTCTACAATGTGCCCTTGGAATCAATTCAAATTGATTCTTAAGACTTATGCAATTCGGAAAAAAAAAATACACACCTTTTTCTTGCTTTTGAGGAGCTCGTTATTGAAATTGAATTATCTTTGTTATTGCAACACTTCAATAGTTGATTTTTGGTACAAACTTAGCCCTCTGAATTATCTTTCGAATGCCACAGGTCTGACCTGATTTGGATTCTCCAAGACAAAGTTGTGTCCAATCTCCCACAATGACCTAATTGTGGACTGGTTCAGTAGAGAAAACTTGTACGACTTGCCACGTGTCATTGTTTCATCCTTCGTCTCTGAAATTGATAGCCAAGAAACTACATTCTGTTTGCTTGCGACCACTTTTTCTGACACTCCAATCCGATGCCCAGAGAGAGATTTATTGAACGTTTCCCATGATCACCTCTTTGAGATGAAATTCAAGAGCTTGAAAAAGCACTACATTCCACAGATCATATCTCCAAAAATATTATGAACCAAGCTCTGAAATTTTTTGACGGATTTCGTCAGGATTTCAACTTCATACCATAAGAATTTCACATTCTGAACCTTCTTAGAAAAAACTTTATAGCACAAATTCCACGATGACCTATTTAGGAGCTTGAAAAAATACCTAACTTACACAGATAATTTCTCCGAAAATATTGCGAACCAAGCTCTGAAATTTTTAGAGAATCTTCCTCAGGATTTCAGCTTCGCACCCTAAAAATTTCAGCATTTTAAACTTCATAGAAAAAAAGTTATAGAGAAAATTCCATGATGACCTGTTTGGAGCAGCGAAACCCTAGAATCCAAACCTCTGATACCAAATGTTGTGTAACCAGCTCCAAAAATAGAAGAAAAGAGATATGAACGCCTTAGAAATAAGCCACTTCGAGGGGGAACCTCCAATACATTACATAAATGAACAATTCTTGGATGATACAATTTACAAAACCCTTTCTATATATAAGACTCCATGGGGCCATAATGTAATCCTAGTGGGCCACAATGTAATCCTAGCCGACCTAACAATAATAATTTAAGGGCACAATAATAAAAAAATGGGGGTTACAAGGGTACAATAATAACAATAAGGGGGTTACACTAACAACAATAAGGGACTATACTAGTAATATAGGGACCTAACATGACGACATACCTCCATTTAATGGCTTAATAAACGAAACGATAAGGTTGCAGATGGAAAATTAATATGATATGGGTATAATCACAGGTGGATAGGATAGCATCATTAATAAAATGAAATTTCATTGCCATGCAATTAAATAAACACAACCATTACCCTATTATAAATTGATTTGAAATAATATGACGGGGTTGCAATATAATTTAATTATATGTTGAGTTATGTGGGGTATTGATCCGTATTTATGCAGGAACGAAATAGAATACACATATAACCATAGATAAAAATATTTACCAGAATTAACACTTCATTTCATTAATATCAAAGAACTGAAATTTGCTTACAGATAGAATGGAAAAAAACTAGCTAGGGCATTGGTAGCTTATCTATGAGAAGATATGTGGTGGCTACAGGCCTCTGAATTGTGTTAAAATGATGCTTGGGGGCCTATTTATTATTGAGAAATAATGAAAAACCATAAACATCCAAAAACCTAACCCTAGGAGTTGAAGCGCCAAAACTATGGGCCCCGTTTGGGTAAATTGGTACATCAACTTCTTGGGGATGTAACTTTGGCATATGATCTTCGTTTGAAATGGACCATACCTTGCTAGAAATATCTATCTGAGGACTGCAACTTTTGAGTGAGAAACATCAATCCATGGACCCTTGTTTCTCTTGGTTTTTCCAAAAAACATCGTTTAGGGCCTCAAATGGGTCCGGAAGTTCACGACCCGAAAAAACTGCTAAAAATAGTAAATTGTGCTATAATTAAGGAAACTAAAAAATTGAAAGAGGAAATGGTGGTGCCCCAAGTGGAATAGGTGGGTGGACACCACTATCCACCTAGATCATTCCTCCTCCCTTAGGAAGAAATGGTTCCCATTGCGTTGAGTTCCTCCATGAGATAAGGAAACTTTTGCTGAAATTGGTCCTTGGTGAACCAATTGCCTTGGTGCAAGAGTTGGCCAACTTTGACAACCCGATACAGTTGGATATTTTGTTGGCAAGTGCTCTTTATTTTCATGTCCATGATACCATTTATGGTGGCCTATTTCATGCAGTCTGGGTTTACCTCTGCTGGTGTGAGTTGTTCTACAATGTCGGAGGTGTCCAGTAGAGGTGGGAAGCATGGCTGAAGGCAGTCCAGAATGAATATTGGGTGTAGACCAAGGAATGGTGGAATAATAATCTCAAAGGAATTGTTAACTACAACCTTCCTGATGGTGTATGGCCCATATCGTAGTGGGCGAAGCTTGCGGTGGGGTCCAGTGAGGTGCTCCTTCTGTAAATGTAGCCACACTTTGTCACCCACCTGGAAGTTTTGTGGCACCCAATGTTGATCATGTTGTTGCTTGTACTTAGCATTGGCCTATCCAATATGTCATGAACCTATTGTCGGATGTGCTGAATGTGCTCGATGAAGTTTTTCTCTTTTTCAGCTTCAAAGTGGACATGAGCCAAATCGGCCTGAGTAGCTGCAAATGGCATGGATATGTCTATGGGACATAGTGGCTAGAATCCCAAGCCCACTTGAAAGGGGTTGTGGTCGGTTGAGCTATGGAGATCCTGGTTATAATTTTTTTTTACGGAGGGGAGGCTCTCATCTCATGTGTGTGGATGCTTTGAATTGTACATGCGCAGAATGTGTAAAATCATCCTATTGACGACCTCTATCTGGCCATCAGTTTCGGGATATAAAGATGTGGACTTGGTGAGATTGGTGTCCAGCATTGACTAGAGCCTGGACCAAACTGTGATGAGGAACCTACTATCCCGATCTAAGATGATAGACCATGGGATCACAAAGTGCACCCACACTCCTTCAAAGAAGAGTTTAGCAATGGCTTCTGTTGTGATATTCTTCTTGCAGGCCACCATAATGGGCATCTTCAAGAATTTGTCAATGACCATGAAAACACAGTCATTTCCATGCTCAGTTGAAGGAAGGCCTGACATGTAATCCATGGAGATGGATTCCCAAGGTTGAATAGGGGTATGTAGCAGAGTATAGAGGCCTTGCTTCTTAATTGTCAGTTTGGCAATGGTGCAAGCAGTGCAGGATCTGATGTACTTCCGACATCCTGTCAAAGGTTCTGCCAATAGAAATACCGTCGCAAAGATACCACTATTTTTTTCACCGTGAAATGCGTTTGATATGTTTCGACTATAGTGTGCTTCGCAAATAATCTTGGCACGATCGCTTGAAGGAACATAAATGTGTTCCAGGTGACATAACAGTGCATCTTGGAGGTGAAAATTTAGAACTTGCGTACCCTCCAAGAGTGTCTTGTATGTGTGGCCAAATTCTGGATTTCCCTTGTGGAGAAGCGGCCAATCAGAATTCTCGTGCCCACAAGAGTTGAGAATGGTGGTTAGCGCCACGATCGGTGGTCGGCTAAGGCAGTCTGCAACATTATTTGCGCTACCCTTCTTGTACTTGATGTTCAAATGAAACTGTTGTAAATATGTGGACCACTTCTGATGGCAATCCTTCTGCAACTTCCCTTGTGTCTGTATGAACTGCAGGGGTTGGTGGTCTAGTGGATGATTGTTTCCTTCCCCAGAATGTAATTCTTCCATTGTCAACAAGAATACACAATGGAATACATTTCTTTTTCATAAGTGGGATACTTGCAGACTGTGTCAGACAATGTCTCACTATGATATGCCAATGGATGCCCCTGTTCAGTAATAATTGCCCCAATATCATAGTTAGAGGCATCTGTCTCGATCTCAAATGGTTGCTGCAAGTATGTAATGTGAGCATTGGGGCAGAAAAAAGGTGATGTTTCAATTCTATGAACACCTTCTATTGATATTCTGACCGAAATAATTTTTCTTTCGCTCCTCCCTTGGTGACTTGACTCAAGGGAAAAGTGATATGAGAGAATCCCAACACAAATCTATGGTAGAAATTAGCAAGACCCAGAAAGCTCTGAAGCTCTGTTAGAGTGGTTGGGGCTAGCCAATCCCAAATGACTTGGATCTTGGTTGGATCCACATGCACACCCCTTTCATCAATAATGTATCGCAGATACTGAACCTCGGTCATGCCAAAAGTGCACTTCTCCAAATTGGCACACAATTTGTGTTGTCGTAGTGTTTGGAAGACTTGTTAGATGTGGTGGAGGTGCTCTTCTCAAGTTTGGCTGAATACTAGAATGTCATCCAAGTACACCACTATAAATGAGTTGGTGAATAGCCACAATATGTCTTCCATCAACCTCATTAAGGTTACGGGAGCATTCGTCAACCCGAAAGGCATGAAAAACCATTAGAAAAGGGCCTCCTTCACTTTGGAGGCATTCTTCCACACATCAGAGGGTTCGAATGGTACCTGGTGATACCCAGACTTCAAGTTGATCTTCCTAAATTATTTCACCCCTTTGAGTTGGTCTAGAAGGTCATCAATCCATGGGATCAGGTACCTATTCTGGATAGTGATCTTGTCCAATGCTCGATAGTCAATACAAGTTCTCCAAGTCCCATCCTTCTTCTGTACAACCACGATCGGGCTCCCATGGGGCAATGAACTCGGCCGTAAGTGACCTTTTTGCAGCAGCTCCTGAATATTCCTCTTGATTTCATCATTCTCTAGAACAAAGCATTGATAGATCGATCCATTAGGTATCGGCACAACTAGGGTCAGATCAATGGGGTGCTTGAGCTGACAGTGCAGAGGCACCCTTGTGGGTGAGGTGAGATGTCCCCGTACTCCTCCACAACCTTGTCCATTTGTTGGGTTCGTGCGGAGCAGCCTTGTATAGAGATCGTGGCCACAGTCTTCTTCTTTCCCTAGGGGTAGATTATCAGGAAAAAAATCTCGATTTTGGAAATGAGCTTAATGCATTGTTTTACAGTAACCAAAGAGATAGCAACAAGCGATGGTACCTTTGGCATCCTGTACAACTTATTGCCCAAAGTAACAATAACAGCATGAGGTGGAGACTCATACATAGCATGTCACTTCCACAAGTATGGTTGGCTTAATAATACATCAAAAACATCAAAAGGAGAAATGTCACATAATACCTCATCCGTGAAGGGCTTGATGTTGTAGGGAAGGTGACACTGCTGGCTGATGTGGAGATCTCGTCCTTGATGAAGCCACCCGATGGTGTATGGCTCTGGGTGTGTTGTGGTTGGCAAGCCCAACCACTTCACGACCTCTACTGAAATGAGGTTCTTTTGGCTCCCACTATCGACAATGAACTGTAGCGGGGAACCCTTTACCCACATCTAGGAGTGGAAGAGACACTCCTCCTCCTCTGGATTTTTCAGTTCCTCCTTCTGGATCTTCACAGTGGAAACGATGGCGTTGGGCTATGCATCAATAATATGCTTCCCTTTTTCATTCCCCTTGTCGGGTTCTGATTCAGAGTCAGAGCATGCATCTTATTTAGAAGCCCTCATCTCGGCCACAAGTGACAGCTTGGTCCGACACTCACTTGTGTTGTGAGTGGAGCTCTTATGGAACTCACACCACTTTCCTGTGTCCTTCTTTGGCTTCACGGTGTTGTTCTTTTCTTGCGGCTTAGGTAGGTGTGCTTGGGCCGCCATGCCTTGTCTTTTTCCTTTGTTTTACGATTTGGGGGCACCTTTCCCTTACTTTTGATTTGCAGATCCAAATTCTCGCTTCTTCTATGTAAAAATTTTCTCAATCTTGGCAGCATACCGGTATGTTGTACCAAGCGAAGAGATGTTGAGGAACTCCATTTCCTCTTGAATTTATCTCTGCAGACAACTGCGATACTTTGGCATGAAATGTTTCTCGAAATATTTGATTGATCCAGGTGGATCTTTAGACACCAGTGGCTTGGGAAAGGGCTCGAAATTCAAAATGACAGGAAGGTGAAAAAATCAGCTTCAGATTGAAGAGCTCATCGCCCTGATCGTAACAGTGCAAACGACGCATCAATCTGAGCTCGTATGAGTAAGTTGGAGCGGTTTGAAGTTTTGTTAAAGCATGGGAAGTGGGGGCGCACAGAATGGCACATGGCATCCCAGTGAGCACGTGGGACCCACACAACGTCCTACCAAGCCATGACACATGGCGCTCAAACATTATCCTTTACACCTACACAAGAGACAAAACACAAAAAAATAAAAAAAAATAACCTTATATTAAATATGGTTATATAACAAAATTTATATTTAAATATAACCATATATCATCCACAAAACATTAAAAATAATATGGTGGTTATTTAAAAGAAAAACCATATAATATATAATCAAAACAAACAAACTCAAATGAATTGAATTGGTTATGGTAAGTTATGTTATATATTAAATATGGTTAAAAACCAAACAACGTATATGCTATATGTTATGACATATGACAAACCACCATTCAACCTTAAATGATGTCGCATAAAAAATATATATATATTTGTTATTCAAATTGATATGCACCCTTTTTCGAGGGGTCGAGATTTGACCCCTCGACCTCCCTCCAACAAATTTCGTTTTTTACCACTAGGCCAATGGCCTTGCCCTTGAAAAATCTGCCTCGAATTTTTATAAGAACTCGTCATTTCACAAGTGCACCCAGTAGACCCAGGCACACAGTTCGAGACAGAGACTAGAGGAATGGTGCATGCAATTCGAGACAGATTCCAGTTTGATGCCAAGGGAATCTTTTGATTTGAGGGAGGTAAAATTTTCAGAAGGTATTAAAATTTATATGAATTTTAACCATAATTTCATAGGGAACATGATGGTGCACCCAGATTTTCCTTTTGAGTAGTGGTTTTTCAGATTCCCTATGGAGGAGAATCTTCAGGAAGCTTGAGGGAATCTCTTAGATTCCTTGGAGGCCAAAATTCGCCGATGTCAGAATGAGGTCAACTTTATACTCATTCTTCTCGAAATTTCGCAAGGATCTAAATGGTGAGATCAAATTCCTATTTTGAGCTCCATATTTCTATATTCCCTATGGAGTAGCATCTTTGAGGAATCTAGGGGAAATCTAGAAGATTCCATAAGGGCTAGATTTTCACTTTGTCAGAATTCAACAAATTGACAGTCGATCCTACACCTCTCGGTGACACTAGTTTAATCGTGCAGTCATATTTTCCATCTGAGCTTTATATTTTTTGGCAAATTTTCAAAGTGGGGATGCAGGTGTCAGCATTCAGTGAGTAAGTAGTCGATTTCACACCTTTCGATGCCACGATCGTGATGGTGATTTCAGATCTAGCAGCAGAGAAGCCCATTCTTCAGATAGCTCCAGGATATGAGGTATATGCAGTGTGATCATGTACGTCTTTGTCTCTTTGCTATGAGATGCATTGTGCTATACAGATCCCCATTGATGTTTGATGTGGGTTCTTGTTTTTGTTCTTGATGTGAGATGTAATTTCTATCATGGATTGTTTTATGTTGTTTGAGATCCTTTTGTTGCCATGTTGGAGGGATACTCATTTTCACATGTATGTTTGATTGAGATACCTTTTTTGCCATGCTAGCAGTATACTCATAGTCATATTGCTCTGATTTTTTGTCATACTGATCGGAGTGCTTTTTATGAATGAGAGTTCCTGAAGTGGAACATCTCATGGAGAGGTCCAGCCACTCCTGCGTGAGGGTATTTTTCTTGTATGACAGAGAAAATACCATCAATGTACATCATCACTCTTTCCATCACTTAATGCAGTGGCCTACACCATCTTGACACTGAGGCCCAGAGACATAGTCCCTCTTGGATGAACTCCGTTATCAATCTCTTATGTTTCTAAGATTGTTATGTTCCTCTTATTTATAGCATGTATATGTTCATTTATGTTCATTAGTGCTTTGATAAAATTCAATTATAACACATTAGCTGAAGAGAAAGGTATTGGTTTAAAGGGTATCAGGAATTTACCCGGATCATTGATACCCAACTTTGTGCACAAGGTGTGGAACAAATTCGTCAGCTCATGCACATCTTGATCCCTTTGCTACCACAGCGTGGTCCATCGTATGTACTTGTCCTCATAGCTCCCCATGGGATAGTATTTTTCCTTGATGGTGTCTCAGAAAGAATTCCAAGTGGGTACGGTCAAGAACAAAGAGGGTTTTGTCTTGTCCTTTTTCTTACAGTAGGTTTCTCGCCATTCCTTGACATGAGGGGTAGCTTTGAGTAGTGAAAAAATAATCTTCTCCCGGTCAGAAAAGTCATGAACCGAGAAATATCCTTATAATATAATAAACCATCTATCTACGGCATTTACATCTATTTTCCCCTCAAAAATGGGAATGTAAAAGTTTACTTGTATCTTAAAGGGAGTCATGCCTCCAGAGTGGCCGTTGGATGAAAATGCGCCGCCGATGGGTAGTCATTGAAGGATCTGCGAAACCTTATCCATCATTGTGTTCCTTTGTTTTTCAAGGGCCTCCTCAAGCCTCCATATTTTTATAGGATCTCCTGCTCCCTCATATTTATTTTTGTCCCCCATGGGCGGTTGTCGGGGTTTGTGAGGCTGGTCTTGCAAAGGTTCAACTAGATCGAGCCCTAACTCCATATACCTTGACCTCGTTGGGGACATGCAAAGAAGAATCGAGAAAATTCAGACCTCTCTTATACCATTGATTTAGGTTTATGCAGGAACGCAACAGAATACACATATAACCATAAATACAAATATTCATTGGAAATAACAATTCACTTCATTAATATCAAATAACTAAAATTTGCTTACAGAAAGAATGGAAATAAACTAACTAGGGCGCTGGTAGCTTGTCTCTAAGAAGAGATGTGGTGGCTGCAGGCCTATGAACTGTGTTACAATGAGGCTCAAGGACCTATTTATTATTGAGAAACAATGGAAAACCCTAAACATCAAAAAACCCAACCCTAGGAGATGAAGCGCCAAAAATATGGGCCTCGTTTGGGTAAATTGGTACATCAACTTCTCGGGGATGTAACTTTGGCATACAATCTCTGTTTGACACACACCATACCTCGTTAGAAAAATATATCTGAGGACTACAACTTTTGAGTGAAAAACATCGGTCCATGGACCCATGTTACTCCCGGTGTTTCCAAAAAACGTCGTTTAGGGCCTCAAAATGGCTCCAGAAGTTCATGACCCAAAAAACTGCTAAAAATAGTAAATTGTGATATAATTAAGGAAACTGCAAAAATGATAGAGACAATGGTCGGGCCCCAAGTGGAATAGGTGGGTGGCCACCAATATCCACCTGGATCAAGTATGGAAAATACATTGAGTGATACATATTGAATAGATAGCTTTTATATGATTCAAGTAGTAACATATAGAAGGTTATTATGACACCAACGAAGGAATGGTAGAGTGATTACCATTATTCGACTAATATCTACAGTAATTGGAAAATTTATAAGTAGTAAATTATAACCTGAATATAATAGTATGTAAATATGTTTTTAATGTTATAAACAGTGTAAGTTATTAAATTATGAAGGGGGATAATGATAAATAGAATAGAATACATGTGGGAGACATGTATAATAACCTAAAGGAGAGAACACATTTAAAGGTAAAATGCATATGGTACTTATGAGCTAAGTTAATTACTGTGTTTTATAAATAGACCTAAGAAATAAACTATAAGAGAGGGAAAATATAAACCAAGACAACGTTTGGTGATGAGAAAAATAAAACAGAGGCAGACCTTTTTTTTCATTGTCATTATTAAATTAATAAATGATGAGTATGTTGGAACAGGACAATCATCATGACCCGAAATAGTATTAAAAGGAAAAAAAATTGGTTATTGGGAGTTGTTACAGTATCAACCATATTGAATAACTTAAATAGAGATATCAAAAAAAATAAAAATAATCCCATAAAACACCATACATTATCATACATTTATTCAATACACAACTCATGACCATAGAAAGCATGTCTGTTTATATTAATCTTCCATTACAACATATTACATTCAATATCAGAGTCTTCGCTGAGCTCTATTCACAAAAAAACCACAAAAGAACTAACTGACTCCTTCCTTCTCTACTTTACTTGTTTACGGTCTTCTCTTGGCACTGGCACCCCTTGCTCTGTTTCTGCTTGGCTAACTTGCTATGCTTCGTCGTTCCTCATTCTATTCTATGCTTCGCTTTTCTTTTTGGAGTATTTCTTTCTATTTTATGTCAGGTGTACTTGCCACTTGTGTCACTGCTTGTCCGCACTCCGCCACCTGCCTAACAACCATCTACAACCTGAAACAACTCTCTGCATCCCGCAACGGCTCTCCGCGACTTGCTGCATCTGTAACTGACAGTCTCAAACTCAAAACCGATTCTATCCTTTATCCAGAAAAAAGGCCCCAAAATCTCCTCACTAGACTACATAATCTCCTTGCTACCTGTGTGGACCCTATGTTATATTCTAAATGTGTAGTTGTGTATCCTCTATCAAAATTGGATTTGGCTCCTCTCCTAAGTAGGCATTCGAAGTCCCCTGAGGATGAGTTTGGGATCTCCACTCGAAAATCTTTGTGCTAAACAATAGTGCGAACTTGGCTAAATAGGTCAAGCGTGCTTTTAGTCTATCAGACAGAAAAATTAGTGGATGAATGAATGAATGATGAATGAGCCTCTCCTTATTCCTTTTATCCATTAAGGCCCAAAGCATGCCTTGGATCCCATCTTGACCTGCGCTGCCTATCCTTGGCCAATCACATGATTCCTTCATCTAACCAATCTCACATAGTCCTTTTCGCACCTAATCTATGTTGCCACCTAAGGCCAAATCGACCCCACCACTAGACCCTCGATTTTCCCTTAGGGACTTTAGGAAAATAATTTATTTGGCCTAATTATTAATTTTGGATTCCCTACCTACTTTATTTCCACCCAACATTAGGATTTACCAAAATTAATCAAAATTAATATCCCAATTAGCTGACTACTAATTTGGGGATATTATAGAGGCACCTTTCACACAATTATTATTCAAATACGCAACATTCCCATAAAACTCTATGCCCCCCTAGGTATCCTATATTGACATTCTTCATCTTTGGGATAGAATCCTTTGGCTCTAGAACATTTTTGGGATCCATTGACCTGATGTAAATATCCCTTCCCACGTACAAAAGAAAACCACTCGAGAGTTGTAGACAAAAATAATGTCATATTGGCTTGTTCTTAACTTCCACAGAGATATTGGAAACACTTTCCATATCCCATGTCGTTCCCATCGATGAGGAAATTCTTCTTGGAATAGTAATCTGAATTTGAATGTTAGTTTTTATGTGCTAATTTCATCTTCAGGTTTATATTTCAAGCGCTGACCTTTTCTTCTTGTACAAGGGTTTATTGAAGCGCTTATGATTGATTGACAAGTAAATTTGTGGAGATTAAGTTGAATACTTGAACATAAAAGCATGGAAGCTAAATGTTGAACAACATCATATAAAAACACAACAAACCATCACAATTTAATCAATAAAACTTTGTTTTGATGAAGGAGTTCACCCCTCCTGGGCTAAATCTCCTTGGTCCAGCTTCAATGGCATGGGCCTTTGTATTAGCTAAATTTTGCAAATAATGTTGTTTACAGTCTCCTATTGCCTCTGCAACCTACTCCATTGTTTCCAAAACATCAAAATCTACCAAGAATGACTCTTCCTAAGCAAAAATTGGTCAAACATTGACTCAATTATGGAAAAAATCAATTTTCCTCCAATTTCTCCTCCAAATATGGAGAAGACTTCAGATAGCTCCGAAATTTTGGTGGATTCCACTGAATTAGGAGGCCCCACTAAATCCACCACCAGTTAACAGAAGGATTAATTAGCAGTTAAGACGGCTTAACAGTGGTAAGTGCGTCTTAACTACACATTTATCCAAACATATTAAACATGTTTTATTAACCCTTAATCTATGACCTAACGAAATAATCAAGGATTAATTTTTTAAAACTTGGTCGTTCGAATTGGCTTCGCACACGATTTACGCATTGTAGTCACATGGGAGGGGGCTAGCCCACGGGGTGGCCCCCTCCAAACCCCTGCCATCGGATCGGATGAACAATAAGTAGAAGCAGCGACCTTAGATGGTTAAGACCCATCATAGATTAAAGGCCGAAAGGTGTTGTAATGGCACGAGGTAGGTCATGGGTTCGACCTCGACCCCCGCACCAGAATTTTGTTCAATGGAATAAAACTTCTACCCATAGTCAAAAAAATTGGATATAAAATATGTTCACTCGCATAATATTCAACCCACTTGTAATATGCTCTACACTTTGGTTATATAACATATGTTTGCCCATATAAATATCACCTATCTATGGTTTGGAACTTTGGATAATGAAAAATATATATAACCTGAAATATATATATTTGTCCAAACTTTGAAATAAAATCATAAATTTGGAATTTCAAAATAGTCCAAAGGTTGGATAGGTCCACCATAGGGGACATGTGGCAGCCCCTGGCTACACCACGTGTCCAACTCTGGTTGGAATATTCCAACTAGAAACAATTCTCCTTCAACCTTAGGGTAGTTGTAAAAAAATTCACCTCCAAAGTTCACTGGGAAATCTGGTTGTGACACTTGTCATAGTGTCATTCAACTAAAACTAGAGAATATTCCTCAAATATACCTGGAGTGCTGATTGGGTTGCCATATCATCAACCTATCATATTTCTGCATTTTTTTTAGTTGTTTGATCAAACAGACAGCAGGTCATAATGTTATGAAACCAGCCCCAAAAATAGAAGAAAAGGGAGATCAATTCCTTAGAAATAAGCCACTTCGAGGGGGTAACCTCTAGTACATTATATAAATGAAAAATTCTTGAATGATACAAATGACAAAACCTCATTCTATATATAGGATTCCATGGGGTCACAATATAATCCTATCTGACCTAACAATAATAATGTAAGGGCACAATAATAACAATATTGGGGTTACAAGGGTACAAAAATAAAAATAAGGGGGCTACACTAACAACAATAAGGGAGTACACTAGTAATATAGGGACCTAACATGCCCCTCTCCTTCAAAAAAAATTTGTCCTCAATGCTTGAGTAGCTCTGGGTGCTTCTGTATAAAATTATCATCCTCCCATGTAGAATATTCAGTGGGTAAGTTCTTCCAATTGATGAGATACTCTGAAATTGATCAATTTCGTAGCTGTCAAGTTCTTTTTTCCATGAATGATTCAGGTTCCAATATGATTTATCCTTCCTCACCAAGTTCTGGAAATATTGTTTGAACTGGAAGCTTTTCACCTATAACCTTCTTTAAGCATGAAACATGGAAAGCTAGATGCACTCGCAGCAAAGGAGGAAGCTCCAATTTGTATGCCATAGTACCAATATTTTGCAACACCTTTTAAGAACCATAGTACTTTGGTGATAATTTATTATCCTTCTTTGCTTGCTTGAGGGGCATTTGTTTGTATGGTTGTAGCCATAAAAATACCTAATCTCCTACATCTAAACTTCTCTCGCCGTAACATTCATATGCTTGTTGTTTCATTTGATTTTGTGCCAAATTTAGGTTATCCTTTAAGATTTAGAGAAATTCTTGTTGATGCTCGATGTGATCTTCCACTTCTTGAATGTTAGAATTTTCTCTTAAAGATGATGTGATGGATGGTGGATGATATCCATATAGTGCCATAAATGGGGTCATTTTTGCTGCAGTATGGAAGGAAGTGTCGTACTACCATTCAGTGAGAGGTAACCAATTGACCCATTGTGTTTTTTTTATTAGATAGAAAACAACAAAGGTATCCTTCCAAGAATTTATTCACTATCTCAGTTTTACCATAGGATTGAGGATGATAGGATGAGCTATGAGCTAGTTGAGTACCCAAGAAAGAAAATAATTCCGTCCAAACATTTCCAGTAAAAATGGGATCTCTGTCATTTACAATAATATTTGGGTTTCCATGTAGCTTTTGAATTGTTTCCATAAATGTAGTAGCAATTGTACTTGCTTTAAATGGATCAGATAATGCATAAAGGTGTGCATAATTGGTAAGTCTATCAACTACCACCATGATGACACTCTTTCCTTCGGAATTAGGTAAACTTGTGATAAAATCCATCTAAGTCTCCTCCCAATGTTGACTTGAAATGGATAAAGGTTGTAGAAGACCCGGGGTCCTAATTGTCTCAAATTTATTTTGCTAGCAAACCAAACATTCTGCCACAAAATTTTGAGTATCAGATTTAAGGGCATCCCAAAAAATTCTTTCTTCACCCTGTGGTAAGTTTTTAAAATCCTTGAGTGTCCTCATAAAGGAGAAGTGTGCAATTCCAAAAGAATATTTTGTTTTAGTTGGGAATTCTTACAAAGATATAAGCAATCTTTGTACCATAATGAATCATTTTTCCAGGTAAATGTATCAGATGTACTATGATCTTGCTGAAAATTTTGAATGAGTGTCCACATTTCTTCATCCTTCTTCCATGCATCTCTTACTTCAGTTATCCAATCTGGTCGGATAATAGAAATGGCACAAAGCAATGCTTCCACATCTTCATTCTTTCTTGAGAGTGCATCTGAAACAACATTTAGCTTCCCTTTTTGTAGATGATTTCAAAGTCATAACCCAACATCTTTGTGACCCATTTATGCTACTCTTCTGAAGATAGTCTTTGTTCCAAAAAGTGTTTAAGACTATCATGATCAGTTTTTACCTTGAAGTGTCTTCCCATTAGGTAAGGTCGCCATTTCTTTAGTGCATGTAGTATTGCTAACTTTCCTTCTCATAAATAGCTTTCTATAAATACTTTCCTTTGATTGGATGGCTTTCAAAAGCATTGGGTCTTCCTTGTTGCATTAAAACAGCACCAATTCCATTTCTCGAGGCATCACATTCCACAATAAAGGTTTTTATGAAGTCTGGCGTAGCTAAGGCCGGTGCTAGGCACATTGCCTCTTTAAGATGTTCAAAGGCCTTAGTTGATTCAAGAGTCCATGAAAATGCATCTTTCTTCAATAATGTTGTTAGAGGTGCTGCTATTCTCCCATAATTCTTAAAAAACTTGTGATAATACCCTATTAACCTGAGAAATCCTCACAACTACTTTATTGTTGTGGGAAGTTTCCATTCCTTAATGGCTTTAATTTTGCTAGGGTCTAACTTAACACCCTCGTGAGATACAATATGACCCAGATATTACACCTCTTGCACTCCAAAGAAACATTTGGATGTTTTTTCATATAATTGTTTCTCCTCCAACAGTTTGAGCACCTTGTCAACATGTTGAACATGATCCTTCCAAGACTTGTTGTAGATTAGTATATCATCAAAAAATACTAGCACAAATTTTCTAAGGAAGGGTTTGAAAATGGAATTCATCAACCCTTGAAATGTAGAAGGTTTATTGGTAAGGCCAAAAGGCATGAACAAAAATTCATAATGACCCTCATGAGTTTGAAATGTTGTTTTCAAAATATCTTCACTCTTCATTCTAATTTGATGATATCCTAAATGAAGATCCAAATTGGTAAAATAAATTTATCCATTTAATTCATCGAATAATTCATCAATCACATGAATGGGAAATTTATCTTTAATAGTGAGCTTATTGATCTCCCTATAGTCCGGACACATGCGCCATGATCCATCCTGCTTGTGCACCAATGCTACTGGAGTAGAGAATGAACTTTGACTAGGTTGAATTATACCAGCCTCTAACATTTCTACAATCATATGTTCAATTTCGCTCTTTTGGACATAAGGATATCTATAAGGCTTGATGTTTGGAGGAACACTTCCTAGAATTAAATGGATATCATCATCACGATCACGAATAGGTGGGAGTCCTTTGGGAGTTTCAAACACCTTGGAATGATTATGCAAGACTTTTTACAAATCTGGAGAAATAGAAGATTTTGATGATGGAACTTCTAGTAAGAATAATTTTGCAATTGCGCCTCATTGTTATTTCTTCAGAATATTTTTCATGACATTAGAGTTTATTATCTTTCCTAGTTTCCCTGCGATACCCCATAATTCGACTTCCTTTCCTTCTGAAAAAAATTTAAAGAAAATTTCTTGAAAATTAAAAACTACCATCCCCAAATATTGTAACCATTGTACTCCTAGTACAACATTAGCACCTCCCATTGGAATGGAAAGAATTGGAATATTCAATACATATTCCCCCATGGTTAGCCTGATATTATGGCATTTTCCAGAGCAATTTATAGTCCCTCCATTTGCAACCATCACTTGACATTCTGGTGCTGGGTATAGGAAGAAATTCAATTCCTTGGCTACCTTTCAATGAATAAAATTATGGGTACTACCCGAATAAATAAACACTATTACCTTTTTCTTCTTGATTTGTACTTCTATCTTAAGTTTGAGGAGTGGTAATTCCTGCCAATGCATTACATGAAATGGTTGGACTCATTTCTTATTCTTCTAGGGTTGGTTCATGGTGTATATCATCTTCTTTTGAAGTTTCTTGTTCAATTTATTCCTCCTCTTCACAATCTATATAAAATAATTTCTTCTCAACACACTTATGACCTTTAGTGTATTTGCTATTACAACTATAGCAAAGGCCTTTTGCTCTTTTTTCTTCCAATTGTTGTGGTGTCAACCTTGTAGGTTGTGGAAGTCTAGGAGTAGCAATAATTCCATCTTTATATATGTTAGTGGTAGGCTTCCTTGTTGCCATAATTTTACATTCAATTTTTCTTGCCAACTTGAACGCCTTCTCCACTGAATCAGGTTCCCAAACGCAAACCTCATGTTGGATGTTATCCTTTAAAGTCCCTATGAAGACATCAATCTTTTGTTCCTCTGGAATATCAATTACCCTTATATTCAATTTTTGTAAGTCCTCAATGTGCTCCACCACTGAACCCTTTTTTTTTGAGATTTATCAATTGGCTAAAGAAGATGTTTCTCTTTGTATCCTCATAATGTGCTATCATTTCCTCCATAAAAATTGAAAAAGTGACAATTTTTTTACGAGATAAAAGCCAGTGATACCATACAAATGTATTTTATTCTAGATGTAAAGTTGCAATGTGTACCTTTTCTTTGTTTTTCACATTATTGAGATCAAAATATTGCTCCATCTATAGTATCCATGTTACAGGATCCTTGTCGTCAAACTTCCTCATATCCATCTTTGAATATGGTGGTTATTCCATCCATCATTAGAGTTTATGAAATCACGATTAACATTTATTTTTTTCTTATCATGACTTTCCTCTACTATATTTTCACCATGAGGAAACATTTCCTGTATCAACTTTGCCAAACCTTCAATGTCTACTTTTAAATCATTCTTCATGTTTTCCATGTTGTCTTTCATTTTTTCATCGATCTTAGCTTTAATGTCACCCATCTTAGCTTCCATGCCATCTTCCATGCCATCCATCTTAGCTTCCAAACCATCCATCTTAGCTTCCATGCCTTTCTTCAAACCATCCATCTTATTTTCCACATCTTTCTTCAAAACCTCCATTTCATTTTTTGTTGCTCTTTGCGATAGCGAAATTTGGTGCACTTTCTCATGTAATTTTGATATCTCATGTTGCATTTCTTCGTCTTCATGAGTCATAGTAAAGCCTTCTAAAGGCTTAATGGGTGTTGAATTCTTTTTAGGGGGAATTTTAGAACCCAATACTGATAGCTATTCTTCAATATTCCCTTGGAATAAATTCAAACTAATTTTTCAAACAAGACATGTTATTAAAAAAAAAATACACACATTTTTCTTGCTTTTTAGGAGCTCGATATTGAAACTGAATTATCTTTGTGATTTTAGATCTTCAATATTCAAAATTGAGTCCTGTAGTTTCCCTCTAAATATTTTTTCGAATGCCACAGATCTAACCTGATTTGGATTCTTCAAGGAAAAGTTATGCCCAATCTCCCACAATGACCTAGTTATGGACTAGTTCAGTAGAGCGAACTTGTTCGTTGTGCCACGTCTCACCGTTTCCTCCTTAGGCTCTGAAATTGATACCCAGAAAGCTAAATTATGTGTAATTACGGCCACGTTTTACAGAATTCCAACCTGATTCTCAGAGAGAGAGAGAGAGAGAGAGAGTTATGACGATTTTCCCACGGTCACCTCTTTAAGATGAAATTCGAGAGCCTGAACAAACCCTAACTTACACGGATCATATCTCCGAAAATATTGCAAACCAATATCTGAATTTTTTATACGATGTTCTTCCAGATTTCATCTTCCCTCTTTAAAAATGTCAGCTTTTGAACCTTTGTAGAACAAAATTTATAGCGAAAATTCCATGATGACCTATTTAGGTGAAATTCAGGAGCCTGAAAACAAACCTAAATTCCACAGATAATATCTCCAAAAATATTGTGAACCAAGATCTGAAATTTTTACTTGACGTTCCTCAGGATTTTGGCTTCACTATGTAAAAATTTAAGCTTCTAAAACTTCGTAGAAGAAAAATTATAGTGAGAATTCCACTATGACCTGTTTGGAGCAACGAAACCCTAGAATCCAAAGCTCTGATACCAAATGTTATGAAACCAACTCCAAAAATAGAAGAAAAGAGAGATCAATGCCTTAGAAATAAGCCATTTCAAGGGGAAACCTCCAATACATTACATAAATGAAAAATTCTTGGATGATACAAATGAAAAAACCTCATTCTATATATAGGATTCCATGGGGTCACAATATAATCGTAGCCAACCTAACAATAATATTGTAAGGGCACAATAATAACAATATTGGGGTTATAGGGGTACAACAATAAAAATAAGGGGGCTACACTAACAACAATAAGGGAGTACACTAGTAATATAGGGACCTAACACATAACTTCATCATTTGAAGTCGGATTTTGATGAAACGAATTGCGCTGGATTCCTGGCGACAAGCTCTTTGTTGTCATTCTGGTTTGGAAAATTTCTGATCACTTTAATTTTTGAGATTAATACTGAGCCTCTGATCATTCCTCCCCACTAGAAGTCTTTTCAACCCCAAAATATACTATCAATTGTTCAGCAGGTGAGGGTACAACTCCCTCACCCTTTCAATCTCCATCCATTTGGCCTTGGAAGGATTTTGTCGCTTGAGTCCCACTCTAAGGTATTCGACATTCCCTCTTCTTGAAGTTTTGGTTCTTCTGTGAAGTATAATATCTTGCTAAAGTTCATCAAGATATTCTAACAAGAAATCATATATTGATGGCAGCTGAAAATGCTCTCATTGATCATCAATCAAATGAGGCTCAAACAATCTCAAATTCTCAATATTAACGACAGAATATATTTTCATATAAGGATGCAAATATAGCTTAAATGCATTGTTACCAATCTTTTCCAGAATTTTAAAAGGACCATAATGGATTGGCTTAAGATTTTTACCTTCCCCTTTAAGTCTTTCCTTGCTGATATATAACCAAAATTCATCTACAACCTCGAATTTGTGATCAACATGATGTTTCTCATGCCTTGCCTTATAGTTGCTTTGACTCTTTTCAAGTTGTTCTTGCACTATGTGATGTACCAACTAAATTTGCTAAAGTAACTTCCTTGCCTTATCTATGTCACTATCACCATCTATAGAGAAATATTTCTCAAAGATGAAGTCGAAAGGCGATCTTGGCAAGTACCCAAGACATGCCTCAAATGGCGATGTGTTTGTGGAAGAATTATTTTCCTTTTTGTATGCATGTTGAATGTAATGCAACTTTTCATCCCACAACTTGGGAGGTTTGCTGAAATAACCTCTAAGAATATGAATGAATATCCTGTTAACCACCTCGATCTGCCCATCTTTTTGCGGATGAAAGGTTGAAATCTTCTTCAACTTAGTTTCCATCATGTCCCACAATTTTGACCAAAAATTCCCAACAAACTGGGAATCTCAATCACTTACAATAGTAGGAAGACCAAAATAAACCCATACATTTTGAAAGAAAATATGAGTTATTTTTTCAGCTTTAATTTGTTTTTTACATGGCATAAAAAGACACATTTTGTTGAACCTATCTACAACTACATACATGTAATCATGACCTTTCCTTGACATTGGAAGACCTCCTACAAAATTCATTGAGATACTCTCCCAAGGATGTGAAGGAACTGAAAGTGGAGTGTATAATCCTAGTTTCCTATTTCTAGGCTTACTTATTGCACACAAATAACATCCTCTAATGAAATGATATACACTATCAATCATGTGTGGCCAATAACATTACCTTTGGATATTCGCTATCGCCTTTCCTACATCGAAATGTCTAGCAATGAATGAAGTATGCACCTCCCTTATGATACAGTTTCTTTCTCCATGTGGAATACATAACTTGCCCAAGTGATACAAAAAAAAATTATGCACATGATAATCTAACTCTTCAATTTGGTTTCCTTGACTCAAGCTTTCATAAACATATTTAAAATCACTATCATATGCATATTGTTCAATGTAACTTCCCTGCATAACTGAATCGTGCTTGAGTATAATAGATGAATTTACAATAGGCCTAGAGAGAATATCAGCTACCTTATTGCAGATTCCCTTTTTATACCTAATAACCAAATAGAATTGTTGTAGAAATCCCATCCATCTGAAATATCTTGATTGCTGCAACTTTAACTGTGACTATAATTACTGCAATGCCTGATGGTCAGTATGGATAATGGTCTCTTTCCACATCAAATAGTGCTTCCATTTCATTACAATTTTTACCAATGCATATAACTCGTTGTCATAGGTGGGATAATTAGTCACAGCTCCATTAAAAATTTCAGAATAAAACAAAATAGGCTTATCATGTTGCATGATAACTGCTCCCATGGTGTAATCACTAGCATCTATTTGGATCTCAAATGGTTGTCTAAGATCAGGAAGAGCCAATACCAATGCTAAACTGATATTTTTTTAAAGCATAAATTATTTTCGCTGCATATCTCCCCAATGGAAGGCTTTCTTGACACTTGTCAATGCATGTAACGGAGCTGCAATGGAAGAAAAATTAGCAATGAATTTTGTCCAATACGGTGCTGCCCCAAGAAAGATTCTTACCTCTATAACTGTATTGGGCTTGGGCAAATTTAGAATGACCTCAAACTTGGAAGGGTATATCTTCAACTCACCTCCTCCAACAATGTGTCCCAAATACACTAAAGAATTCTTTCCAAACTCACACTTCGACATCTTTAAAAATAACTGCTCTTTTTTCAAGACATCAAGTACCTTGTTCACATGCATGACGTGTTCATTTATTGATTTTTTGAATATAAAAATATCATCTAACTAAACAATGACAAAGTAATCTACATATGGTATTAAAACATCATTCATAACTCTCATGAAAGTAGCCAGAGCATTTGTTAGACCGAATGGCATAACTAGCCACTCAAAAAATCCTTGTCTAGTTTTAAAATGCAGTTTTCCAAATGTCCTTCTCGGCTATTCTAACTTGATGATAACCACTTATTAAGTATAGATTAGTGAAATAATTTTCATATCTTAACTGATAAAGAAAATCATCAATTCGTGGGAGTGGATAGCAATTCTTTACCGTGATTTTATTCAATGAAAAAAAATATATGCACATGCACCAAGTCACATCCTTCTTTAGTACCAAAGCAATCGGTGAACCATATGGAGAACAATATGGGCATATGATTCCTTTGTTCAGAAATTCTTGGATTTTCTTCTTGATTTCCAAACTCTCCATGATTTACATGCGATTCATACCAATGTTTGGAAGTGGAACATCTTGCTATAGTTGAATCTCATGATGAATTCCCCTCCTAGGAGGTAACCCACCTGGTTCTTGAAACATCTCGCCATGCTAACTTACCACATCAAAAAAATCAGATTTTAATTTGTCATCACATCATTCAAAAGATTCATATTCAATATCATCCTTTTTCTTGATCACGAGAAGCACAAAAATTTTACTTGCATTAACTAGTCTCTTCATCTGCCCTGCATTAACCAAAGAAATATTTAGTTTTTTGCGATGAACTCTTGAAATATACTCCACCCCATCCTTGAGAAAATGATATTTTTTCTCATGGCGATAAATTACCACTTTCATGTCATACAAATATGGACTTCCCAAGATAATCCCTGAAATTTCAAGTCGAATCACATCTAACTCAACTTCATCAACAAAGTTTGCAGTAATGGAAAATCGAAATATGCATTTCCTTGTAACCTGTAAATTGGCATTCTTGACTATCCAACCCAAAGGGTATGGCTTATGATGTGGTACAGTTTCAAGGTTAAGATTTTTGACCAAGTCTTCTGAAATCAAGTTTACTTGCGACCCACTATCAAACAATGCATCAATATTTGTATGATTTGAAATAACCCTTACATGGAATAATTATATCCTTGTTTCTTAATTTGGAGTGTTGTTGTGACAATTTGAGGAACTAGTACTTGTTATGGCTTCTTTTCCCTTTTTGACCATGGCTACAATCTTGGTCTCATAACCGGGATCAGATCCAAGATCATGTTGTGTGGTGGAAATCATATTTTGTTTCCCCTTATTGTTTGGTTTCTTAGGCCTTAGTTCGGGATGTAGTTTCCAACAATGGGCTCCATCATGCCCTTCTTTGGAAAAATGTTTGCATGTAGTTTTCTCCCCTTATTTCTTAACACTTGCATTCTTCTTTCCCTTCCATTTTCCTCCCTTCTCTTTCCCCTTACCCTTGAATGAATTCTTCTTACTACCCTCTTCCTGAATGTTCTTTCCCCTTGCTTCAAGATGTGTGGCTTGCACACATACTTCATATAAATTGGTTGGGTTAAACATAAGGATAGTATGTTTCAAATAGGAATGTAAACCCCCAGTGTATTTCAAGAGTGTGTCTTGGGAATTCAAGTTTATTTCTAACAACAAATCCCTTTACCTAAACTCCTAGGTATATTCTTGAATTGTTTGACCATTTAGTTGCCTAAAGTTTTTCCAAATCATAATATCTTTTTTCATAGAGGTTAATGGATAAAACTTTCTTCTAATTGAATAAATAAACTCATCCCAAGAAATGGATATCTTACCATGGATTCACATTTCCTCTTGAGTATTTGCTTCCCATCAGACTAGCGTTGCTCCTTCTAGCCTCAATGAAGCCAACTGGATCTTTATGTCATCTTCTTTTAGGTTCTGAATTATGTAGTATACCTCCAATTGACGGATCCAATTGTGAAACTTCTCTGCATTTACCTCGCCATTCTACATGGGAATTTCAAACTTAATGTCCAATTTGAGTAATGGAGTTTTTCCTTTTTGGTTTTTGAATGAGTATGGGTTCTTTTTGTGGTGGAAGTGGAAGATGATGTTGATGAAGATGATGAGGATGAGGACGGTGGAGATGGAGGTGGCTTTCCTCCACTTCCCTTTGAACTCTTCTCTTCATCTTTCTTATCATCTGATGTTCCTTCTCCATGTGGATGCTTAGAACCATCTCCTGCCCTTTCAGCAGTGAATGCATCAAACATGATTTTAACCATCCTCTTTATGTCATTGAAGTCTCTCTTGACATCTTCCTCTTCTGAATTTCCTTGAGTCTCTCCAACACCTGACATGATGGCTATAGATTCAAGCTCAACTTTTGATGCTTGTACCTCTTTAATCAACTTAGCTTCTTGTGCAATTTGTACCTCCTCAATCTCAACTTCTGGAGATAAAACTTGAGGTGCTTCAAGTGCAGCTATGAGTGGAACTTTGGGTGACGTTGATGCTCTTGTAGCTCTCCTTCTTCTGGTCCTAACCTTAGGACTAGAAACTAATATTTTCCGTTCTCTCCAAAACTTCAACCTTGTAAGCATCACCAAATTGCAACTATTAAAATCATTCTTGCACAAAACTCAAGAAAAATAAGAAAATAACCTTTGATGTGATACCATATTGATATGAATTTGAATGTTAGTTTTTTTGTGCTAATTTCATCTTCATATTTATATTAAAAATGACAATCTTTTCTTCTTGTACATGGGTTTATTGAAGTGCTTATGATTGATTAACAAGTAAATTTTTGGAGATTAAGTTGAATACTTGAACATAAAAGCATGGAAACTAAATGTTGAATGCCAGCATATAAACACACAGCAAACCATCACAATTGAATCAATAACACTTTTTTTTTATGAAGGATTTCACCCCTCTTGGGCATCATCTTTGTGGTCCATCTTCCATGGCATTGGCCTTTGTATTAGATAAATTGTACAAATAATGTTGTTTAAATTATCATATTGCCTCTGTAACCTGCTCCAATGTGTCCAAAACATAAAAATCTACCAAGAATGACTCTTCCTAAGCCAAAATTGGTCAAAACTTGACTTAGTTATGGCCAAAAAAAAAATTCCTCCAATTTCTCCTCCAAATCTGGAGAAGACTCCAAATAGCTCCAACATTTTGGTGGATTTCGTCGAATTAGGAGGTCCCACTAAATCTGTCACCACTTAACAGAATGATTAATTAGCAGTTAAGATGCCTTAAGAGTGATAAGCATGTCTTAACTATGTGTTTATCAAAACATATTAAACATGTTTTATTAGCCCTTAATCTACGGCTTAACGAAATAATCAAGGATTAATGTTTTAAAACTCCACCATTAGAATTGGCTCCGCCCACGATTTATACGTTGTAGTCACATGGGAGGGGTTGGCCCCATCCTAATCCTCGTTATCGGATCGGATGAATAATAAGTAGAAGCGACGACCCTAGATTGTTAAGACCCATCGTAGAGCAGAGGCGGTAAGTCGTTGTAATGGCGTGGGGTAGGTTGTGGGTTTGACCCCGACCCCCGCACCAAAATTTTGTTCAACGAAATAAAATTTCTACCCCATAGTCCAAAACTTTGGATATAAATATGTTTGCTCGCATAATATTCATCCCACCTGTAATATGGTTTGCACTTTGGTTATATAACATATGTTCACCCATATAAATTTCCACATGTTTATGGTTTGAAACTTTGGATAATGAAAAATATATATAACCAGAAATATATATATGTGTCCAGACTTTGACATAACCTCATAAATTCATAATTTCAACATAATCCAAAGGTTGGAGGGTCTGCCAGAGGGGGCACGTGGCGGCCCCTGGCTACGCCATGTGTCCATCTCTGGTTGGACTATTCCAACTAAAAAAATTCTCCTTCAACCTTAGGATAGTTGTAAAAAAGAATCACCTCCAAAGTTCACTAGAGAATCTGGTTGTGAAACTTGTCAGAGTGTCATTGGGCTAAAACTGGAGAATATTCCCTGAATATACCAGTAGTGTTGTCTGGGCTGCCATGTCATCAACTTCTCACTATTTGGCATTTGTTTTAGTTGTTTGAGCAAACAGACAGCAGGTCATAACTTCCTCATCCGAAGTTGGATTTTGATGAAACGAATTGCGCCAAATTCCTAGCGACGAGCTCTTCACTGGCATTCTGGCTTAGAGAATTTCTGAGCACTTTCATTTTTTAGCTTAATACTAAGCCTCTAATCAAATAGATGGAAACAACCATTTTTTCTTTGTTAACGAAGATACTGCTTCTCGCAATGATTCTTAGGGAGCTTTCAATTCTTTGGCATGTATTGAGGGCACCGTAGGAATGCAAGGGGTTACTTGTTTCATAAATGCATATGTGAAACATGTCATCTATAACAGAAATTAATAAGATACGGGATAAGAAAGATCCTCATAATCCATGGAAGTATTAAATGGTATTATAAGTATTTTCATGGCCTAATAACTCCCTCTATAAACCATAGGCTATGCTAGAATCCTCAGCAAAAAATCACACCCTTTATCAGAAAACATAACCCTAAATCATGTCCTCCATTAGGAAACCTAGCCGCAAATCACGTACTTTATTAGATATTTGGACCATAAATCATGCAATATATTATAAAATACAACCATAAATCTTGCACTCTATCAAATAACTCAACCATAAATAATGGGATTCTCAATTTGAAGCTTAGAAAAAGTATGTGTGATTTTGATGGAAATGAGGCAAACATCAAGTTAGTATCATTTTACATCAAATGTGTTATTTTCCGCTCTGATGGCTTCGTTTTCTATTTCTCATCTTCTTCTTTGTAAAGAAATAAATCTCCATTTGTGTCGTTTCATGTAACATAAATCTTAGGATACTCAAAAATGGAACTTAGATGCAATGCTTCAACATCTGGACAAGGAATGTGCTTCGAGGAATTTGAACCCGAGTAAAGTGGGGCTCATAGATATTGAGATCGTAGTGGAATATAGTGTAGTCCTAGTGGTTCTATGGAATTCACTCACAAAGCATCTTTGCAATTTTTTCAATTACATGGCAGTCACCAAAATCCTGAATTAGGTTCAAAAGCACAATTTTTGTTACTTTACAAGCTCATATTCACTATCATATTTCACTAAAGGCAGACATACTATGTAAGAAATTTCGGTTAACAGAAAAGTTGAGAGAGCATGGAAACCATTTGGAGCCTTAACTTGCAATTCCTAAATCAATATGAAAATACTCTTAGTTTACTCTCTAGAATGAGAAAAAAAGGCCTACAACCTAATATTGTCAATTATAGTCTTGAAATTGAGGCTTTAGCTAGAGAAAAGGTATAGTTGTGTCTTTATTAATTTATACAAATATATGCCATTTGAGCTTGTATCGATGCATGAAGTAAGGTTGAGGATGAAAGTCAGACTGTGGGTTTAAATCCCACAATGATACATATAAGGAGATTTGGAATTCACTACATGGTGATAGATGCTTAGATATGTTCTAATTCCAGTCAAGGCCTATACTTAGTATGAACCTAGTTCACCAGGAATCCTATGAGCAAAGAATTGTCTCAAAATTTACAAACAAAAGTGTGGAATGTTTTTAGCATTGTCATCAATAAAAATGAGGAGAAAATACAACATCATTGAGGTTAAAGCATGATATTTCAATTTTATAAGCTATTGAAAAAAAAAACATTTTTTGTGTGGCATATGTACTTAATGTTGACAGGTCCATAGATCTTGGAGGTTGAACCTAATCCTTTGATACCAAGTGCAAGGACCTTCCCTCTGACACTATTTTTTTTAACTATAAATAATGTAGTTAGGAATACAACCATAAGAAAAGAAGTATTTTCAATTTAACTAATCATTTTCTAGTGACATCTATACCAAGATCACATAATACCTTAAACAACCACCAACATTGGAAAGACATAGTTATTAAGGCATTTACATCAAACATCCATAATTTACAATGCATTCTGCATATCATCTATATTTTTACATTCAGTTAACTATACATACAAAAAAAACCTTTCATAAACATCATGAATACAACATGTATCGTTCATCCCAGAAAGGAGATTAGATCATCGCCTTGCCGCTACTTGTACTCTATTATTATCATCTGTGTCCAAGTTTGAACGTTGATGTGCTTCAATCGAATCTTAGTGACCCATCGGTTGACCTCCCAACCTAGTACTTGGGTACTCTTCTTCCCCGTAGACCCCCAAGCTACAATGGGGTTGTATAAGAGGAAGAAAGCTAATTTGTGGAGGTGAGCACTCTTTGACTCAAGATTCCCCTCTCTAAAAATCGCCACCTCACCAAACTCACTATAGTTCATATTCACTTACAATAAAATAATCTCATCCATCTAATAATAGGGTAAGAAAAACTCCCCTCTCCCATAGCTTTCCCCATCTTTTATAGGAGGTTTCATGGGTGACACTTGACAGTTCATGCACAATTAATTATTTTTATTAATCCAGATCTTTGATAATTCACCCACCCATGTGTCACCCTCTCACTAAGGCTATCCAAAGTTATTTACTTAAATTTTAGTTCAAAAATAATATTTTTCCTCACCCCAACAAGACTCACTATTTCTTCTCCTAGTTGTCTCTTGATCCCACTTTATTACTCCTTAATTTGTGTTCATTACTGAAGTCAGCTAAGAAGTCTCAAATTGGCCCCCATAACAACCTCCTAATTTAATCCAATTTTCCTCTTAGATGGATATTCTGATGTTGGCTCTTGCCACTTGGAGGTTCTCTAAATTTCTCTAATTTCATTCATTAATCTTTATTTTTACTCACCACCCTCTTTTCTTAAAGAAGTTTAACTATTTTAGGATTAATTTCTCTAATTAACTCTATGTCCCTCTTATCCCTTATTTACCTATTAAAATGATTATTTGCATTATTTACTTAATATTTTCCAACATGTGGAGAGTAGAGTTTGTAAGTTGTACACTACTTTTATTTCTTCCTATCCTCCTTTTACCCCAACTTTTATTCTTTCTTTAATTGCTTTGGCTATAAAACCTCATTTACTCTCTTATGTGAATTAGTAGGATTTTCATATCTTGATTATACATAATACTTTCTTCTTGATGTCAAGGGTTACAAGTTATTCATTTCCTTTAAGAACTTCACTTCGAAGTTCGAAAGGTGTCGCACCTAACAGTTCTTGCTTGATGCCAAGGGTGTCAATTCAGTCATCCCCTTCAAGAAATTCCCTTAAATTTCCAAGTGTGCCACATCGCTTGGCCTTCAAGCATCCACTGACTATGAGGAGAAGATATAGGTCCAATGATAGAGACCTCTATCATCTCTCGTGTTTCCCTCTATAGTGAGACTAATGGTGGTAGGGATCGAAGAATCTGCCTTGATGTGAACCCATGAGTAAAATCCTCATGAGCGACCCAATATGGGGTCTGGCCCCACAACATCGTGATCTTTAAGGTGAAGGTATTCCATCCCTTCCAGCCCAAGTCACACCGAGAGTGCTATTGGGTGACCAATGACACTATCCCAACCCTCCCATTAAGTTCCATGTATTTATACAACCCGGTCACCCATGTGTGAGTGATCCGGCCAAACAACTAACCTACGCCTGCAACCACTAATATGTCATTAGCATTTACAACAAAATTCAAGCTAAACTTTAAAATTTGAAAAAAAAAATATTTAATCCATCAAATCAGATGTCATTGACTCATCACATGTGGCTGTATCTGGTGGTCTCCTTCCATACTTAATAACGATAAGTAATAATATTTCACAATGTTAGTCATTGGCATAATAGCATATGTTAAATCGTCAACATGACACATTCATCCACATCGTTATTCACCATGAACCAGAACTAATGTAAGTAGCCAACATAATGAATATATCCATGATGACTATCATCATCATAACATCTGTAGAAACATACATATCCATCAAAGCTATCATCATCATAACACTAACTAGGAAATAAACACATCCATCGCAGCTATTATCATCATAACATCGACTAGGAAACAAACACATCCATCACATCCACTAATAATAGAGTCTAGTGTCGAGATCCTCAACCTATGGTTCTCAAAGAAGAATGAGTGAGCCTTAAGGTTATATCAATGCTAGTGTCATAGGAGGGCCATTCAACTAGAGTGAGGAACTACATACAGCTTTGAGCTTTAGCTTTGGCCCCCAACTTCGAGTCTGTAATTTCGACCTAAACCTTCAGCCTTGTAAAAGTGACATAAACCCTAATTCCTTTGCATATGTGAGAGAATAAGACTCAAAATCAGACTTTCTTTCTTCTTCTCGAATTCCCCTTGCTTCCTTGACCTTCACTCTTTCTTCCCTCTTGTTCCCAACTTCAAATAGAACTTCTTTCTTGGTGTGGTCGAATTGGTGCAGTGAAAAATGAGGTTGAAGATGCTTCTATTTATAAGCTTTCCATGAAATCAAATACCCTTCTCTAGGATGACTTTTAGCTGGTAGCGACAACTTTTTCTAAGAGGCTTATTTTGACTTTCTAGACTCAAAATAAATTATTTTACAAGATACAACTTACCCAATAGGGTCTTATACAAATTATATTCACTCTCTTGACTCATGACAATAAATCTTATGACATGAAAAACCCTAGAAGCATGAAGAACATGCTTTCCCTAGAAGACCAATTAAAAGAAACATGAAACCCACACTTGAAAGTAATAATTTTTTTTTTCTTTTTACATAAGATATACATAATGACACGAGTACAATGATAATTATGAAAGCTCAAACTAATTACATTTTCATGAAAAAAAATATTATGTTACGAGAAATTAATTCAAGGTATGTCGTAATTAAGGTTAATTGACCGAACTGGTTTCATATTCCTTCGCATTTAAAGTCTTACCTCTATTAATTTACAAGTGAAGTTGTACCCACTGGTACCAAGAAACAGTGCAATCTTTGGATCTGCATAAGATTTTAGAATTCATTTTATTATTTGGATTCCAAATATCAATTATATCTATTCTAGGGTATTCCTTGATTTGGTGATACGGTTTTAGTTGCTCGTTATCTATGTCCCTCTATCATTTGGCAATGATAGCAATGTTGGGTTAGAACTATATGCAATGAGAGAAGTGGCGCCAATATCCAGATTTATATTGGCAAGCTTAGTATATATTCAACGAGTCTAGCTTGATTCAAACGCTATTTATTGAGGAGGTGGATTTTATAGATAAAATTTCAGTATGCAAACTATATTATTAATCAATATGTGACACACATTTATACATGAATTAGTCTCAAGATAGGAAATCTATCTTGGACACACAATAATGTGGTTGAGAGAATATCTCAACCACACACTAAACTAGGAATATTTATAGTTCTAGCTACCTCCTATAATGTAGGAACAGACTCCTTATATGGAGAGTTACAACCACAGACAATTAGGAGCTACATATTCCAAATCCCTCCCTTAATGACTACTTGCCGTGATATCAATTCACAAATTCTAGTTGTGGTCAATCATAAACAATGTGTCTGCAACTCATATCCACCACCAACGGGAAAATCCCATGTCCAGAACCAACAAGAGATGTGTCTGCAACTCAGATCCACCACCAACGGGAAAATCCCATTTCCAGACGCGCCAACAAATGTTTCTGCGACTCAAATCCACCACAAATTAGTGAATCCCATGTGGAGAACCGACAATATTTTCTGCGACTCAGATCCACCACAAACGAGCGAATCCCATGTGCAGAACTACCAAAAAAGAGAGATCAGATCCTTTCTAAGCCAAATATTCATGTCCAAATAACAATCCCTAATATTCGCGCTGATTGCGCCTTTCGACGCGACTGTTAGATAGAAAAAATGTGCCAACCCTCCTGTGCTCAGAAACAACAATATCTGAGACCTGTGAGTGAGGTGTTTACTGTAGTCCACCTACTCCTATGAGCATTCAATATCCTGTGAGCATTTAAGATCCTATGTGCATTCAAGCTCCTGTGAGCATTCAAGCTCCTGTGAGCATTTAAGCTCCTGTGTGCACCCGGGGTACTTGTAGCCACGAAGGCTACTGTATGTGGTTTTTGGTTCACCACAAACCGTCACTTTAAAGTGACAAAAGATGGTTTCTGGCTGACCATAAACATGTAATTTCAAGGTGGTTTTGAGATTACCACAAACTTTACACATGCCTTTACAAGGCTTACATTCCATACTCCAACTCTTGGAGTCTCCAAGTACATACAATGACCACTTACAAAATCTTCCTAGACTTTCTTATCACATGCTAGGGAGTCTATCCCACAAACCCACACTAACTCAAACAAACATTTACTTTGTTACCCATCATAATAATTGTTGTTGATTCATTACCTCCGCTTTCGTTACTCACATCTTGGGCATCCTTGTCAAATAAATTCTTGGAACTCCATGCTTAACCTGTCATTTGTTAGAGTCTCGAATTCTAACAAAATAACTTTACCTACATTGAGTTAGCTAGGCTCAATAAGGCTGAATAACTTTAAACATGATTCCAAGAAGCTAAATAAAAAACATACACTTTTCAGATTAATTTCTCTATCTCTGCCCAAAGATGATTATTTTCCAAACATACTAGCAACCATTTTTCAGCAACGAAACCTGTGAGGGGTCCACTTATAAAGAAACGGATTGATGACATTTCAACTGGTCTCAATGCACTACATTCTAGCATAGATTGTCTAGACATAGGCACTCACAGCCACACGAAGAGAACCAATTTTCCCTTCTCAAAAAAATAATCCAAGACTCCATGGTCCGATCCTTTGTCGTCCACAAATTCACTGTCAACATGCATAAAATTCAACAATTTTACATACAAAAGTTTTCGTTTCAGTATTAAATTCCCCTAGCATCACAACGTAATGCCACTTCCCCTGTTCACAGTATCAAGACTGGGTAACTACTTTCAAGCATGCCTCCTCATGCTCGCTGCCAGGCTGCAACAATGAAGATCCACTGTTGAGCTAATCTCCTCACAATTGAAGATGTAGATCTGCAATCTCTTAACAGCTTTCAAACAAACAACCGAATTTCTATCTGCTTGTTACACAAGAAACTTCAAGTACTTTGTTTCCAACTTATTGCGCACACAAAATCGATTGTCCAATCTCTGACGCTCCCATCAATATATCTGGTAGATAATAATTTTCTTGCAAATTTGTGTATTGTTGGAATGACCAGTTCCAACGCACACGAATAATGTGACAATAGTTGGTCAGACCAATGTCACTTAAATTAAAACTAGATTTACATCGTCATGACAATTTTAAACATTTAATAAAATAAGAATGCAAAGTACTTCCACTATTCAAAGACTCCAATGAAAAGTACTTCCAATGTTCAACAATTCCAAAGTGGACAGATCATTGATATCATCCTCATACTCTAGTATCACATGCACAGGTTGCGTTACCATGCAAAGGTCACAAGAATACTTGGGAATGAGCCGAATATTGAACATGAAAGCCCAATCTTAGTTTCCCTTGTTGCTGGAGGTAATGACCATTCATCATGATGGCAGAAGCTCCGGATATCAATCCTCATATCAATATTTTTGTTATCGCCAGGATAAGTTATGTCACAGCACGACCTTCTCCATATTAACGAGCATCCACAGGAAATACACGGAGATCCCTCATATCCTTGCACGTTGTAGCTACTGCCTCCAAACCTTTGTCTCCTACCGAATCCAGAACTGAGAGTAGCTGCAATTTACGACAGTGACAGATTATTCCTTCCAACTCTCTGCTGCCAATAACAGCATAGCTAAATTTCACCTTTCGATGGTCTGGGCTTTGCAATCCCAGAAACCCACGAGGCACCACCAGCGAACGAGCTGACATGCTTCTTCTCTTACTTACCAAAATGATGCATTTGTTGATCATTGATCTCAGTTACTTCTTTTCCCATCACTGTCACACTCGGAGTGATTTTATGGCCTCGTCGTCACCCTAATTTTTCATAGCGGTGGCGGCTCCATTCCATGGTAGCTCTAGCTTGTGTTATAAAATTAGAGGTGGGCAGAGGACGACGCTATCTGGATAGAGGAAGCAGAAAATAAATATGCCTCACTTGCAGTTCCTGCTCTACAGAAAGGGGAGAAACGTACTCATGGTAACAAATGGAATCGACATGGCAGACGAAGAAGCCGGGTCTCTCATTTAAAATCTCTGTTATTTTCACCTGGATCGAGGATTTCGGTCATATTTAGTTTCGAATGAAATTAAGGGTACAACCCCACCATAATCGCATCACGCTCAAGTATTTGTGATTCGATCAAGATATCGAACATGCTTAGTTGCACTCTCTGCTTTATTTCACAGTGCAGCGCTTCGCCATGTCTAATTCATTGCACAGATCCTCTTCCAGCCAGGCCAAATCGCACGTGGCTCAATCGCACACGGATCTCCATTGCTTGGCCTCTTCCAGCTTGACCTTGGAGTCTCCTAACAACCTGTGAGCAGGCATCCAATTCTTTTAACAATTAATCCTGTGATTGTCATGGCCACGTCTGGGGCATATTCCAACCACTGTGGATTCAAGGATTTCACATTCGAGTCTGCACTCACATCTGGCTCGACACAGGATTGGGTCCGATGCGAGCACATGATTCAATTAAACAAAATAAACCAAAATGAAAACTGATTCAACGTATCAAAAAGCTCCTGTAAAAATTGTGCATTTTTCTTAACCCATAAGTCGCCGAAACAGCTCCTGTAACAATTGTCTTACCCAATTCAATGGGATTTATTTGCAAAAACAAATACTGGAAACATCTAAATATTGTTCACGCATCTCCAGTACAAAAATATCTTTTAATGAATTTTAGTTGTCTACAGGGTCTTATGTATTCACCTCGGCTGTATTGTCCTTTCAACAATGGAATTTGTCATGGATTGAAATGATTTCATTCTTGGAGTCTCCTTTCGACAGACTTTCTTGACAGTCGAAAATGAGGCCAGAATCTCCCACTTGGCATCGATCTCGCTCTCGGCTCATGGGAGGCAGAATCTCCCACTTGTCCCTTAAACTTGATTCAAAATGATCCTCAATATTCATGACTTCTCATGCTATTTTCACGTCATCCACACTTGGACGAACTCCAACATTGTCCAACCACGTCCATGGCTAACTATTCTGGAACAAAATCTGGTCAACCATTGTTACTGTTGATCCTCCACACAACGCTCCTACATGTTATCTGTTGCAGCTCCTCACTCAATTGAAATCACACATACTGCATCACTCATCAAAATTCACTGCTACCTTCCAACCTCCTGATCCGAGTCACCCTGACATCGACCGTTAGACAGAGGCACGTTGTTGTGCAGGTCCACCTTAGCTACAATCTGACCACACCATCGAAAGATCTATGTTCTGCCCACAAGATCTCCTTTGTGCACTCGGACCCGCAGCTCGTACTCCCACTAGTAGCAGCGCACGTACTGGACAAATAAAACTTAATAAAACTATATAGGTACAATCATTTATTTTCCTATGCCCGGGAAGGGCCAAAGGCCCTTACGGGCTTTGATACCAAGATAAAATTTCAGTATGCAAACTATATTATTAATCAAGATGTTACACACATTTATACATGAATTAATATCAAGATAGGAAATCTATCCTGGACGCACAATAATGTGGTTGAGAGAATATCTCAACCACACACTAAACTAAGAATATTTATAGTTCTAGCTACCTCCTATAATGTAGGAACAGAGTCCTTATATGGAGAGTTACAACCACAAACAAGTAGGAATTACATATTCCAATTTTTATTGGAGTCTAAAAAGTTTCGAAATATCTCATACTTAAACCTTTCCGATATGTGTATTGGAATAGGTGTAGATGGTATGGGCATTGGCATGGATAGAATAAGCCCACTAGGGAATTTCGTTGACAGGTCTTCAAGGGTGCAGTTTCTTTAAGCAATTCAAACGAACTGAAGGTATATATATCCTGTAGCGAATCTGGGAGGGTTAAACCAACGTTGTGAACTTAGGTTCATTGCTAATAATATATCATACAGTGTTTCATTATCATACTATAATCAGTCAATCACGGCTATGTAAATAAATAATTATCATTATAAATAAATCGACAACGCATTAAGAGCACTGGTATAATTGTTTCAGTGGGGCATTGTGTAGTAATGATTGAGGTATTGTTCAGACGGTTAATCATTTCCTTCGGCCCGTAAAAATGTAATAACCATCATTTCACGGCATGAGCAATAGGGAAGAAGTGAGAAAATATAACGTAGAGGAGTGTAATCGCAATCGGGAAAGAGCATGAGGAATCTCTGAAGATTGCGATGGTCACTTAACAACAGATAGCCTGAACAAGACATGAAAATAATAATGCTCCCAAAATTCAATTATATCCTGCACATAGGTAAAAAGTTAAATCAACTAATAAATATCTCAGCCCATCATATTTTACAAATATTTTTTATTGGTTAGCTGGATATATATATATATATATATATATATATGTATGTGTGTGGGGTTTTGGTTTATTAAGTCAACTCATCATATTTTACAAATAATAAATACTTTTTATTGGTGAGTTGAATATATATATTTTTGGTTTTGCTTTTTTAACATATTTGTCAGTTAAAGTTTGGTTGAATTTATATAATTTATATGGGTGAGCTGAATATACATATTTTTGGTTTTGGTTTTTTATTATATTTATTGGTTAATTTTCTTAAAATTTAGTAAAAAATTGTAAAAATTATAAATTTGAATTATTAAATTTATACTATTTAAATAAGTTGTTCAAAGTAGTGAATAAAAAAAAAGAATATATTTATTTTAAATTAAAAAAACAATATAATTTCCTTAAAATTTTATAAGGGAAAAAATATAGAATACTTTGACTATACCATTATATACATGGTTATAAGAAAAGAAAAACATAAAATAACTACACTCCATTTTATAGTCTAATATCAAAAAGAAATGAAATTATATAAATGTAGGATAGATAATTTTTAATCATATAAAATATTTTTGATAAATGGTATACTTTTCCAATTATATATATATATATATATATATATATATATATATATATATATATAATTTGAGTGATAAATTTGTTTTGTTTATTATTTTCTTAATTGCGCCAAGAGACTTATTTTACAATCTAGTATGAAGAGGATGTGTAAGTAAGTTTTTTTTCAACTTGGAGTTGAGAAACCACGGATGAGTAGAGAGATCAAATTTCTTCACGAGGAAACTTATTTTAGAGTGCAAAAAGAAATGTGTAAATTGTTATCGTTTAATTTGTATTTACAGTTTGGTCCTCTATATACTCTATATAGCACTCAAAAATACAATTTAAACAACTAAAAATTACAAGTTGTATTTTCCACTCGTTACTTAAGATGAATTTATACTCGTTATATTTTTGGATCCTTCTCCTAAAAAAGATTGAGAGAGATTTGTTGTAATGGTAGATTTAATTTATGTAGTTTGCAAAATCTAAATATTCCAAAAAAAAATTCATTTATACATTCAAAAATACAAAATTCAATGTTTAAAAAATTTCTAAAATATTCAATTCAAACCATTTTAATATCTCAAATTTTTAATTTTAATTATATTTTAAAATTTCTAAGTAAATTTAGAGTAAATTTGTGAAAAAAAGTTATATATATATATATATATATAACCGCTTTTGATTGGCTAAGAGTTGATTTTTTTTAGACATAAAGAAATTGGTTAATGACTTATTGTTCAAAGAGATATGGAAGGAGTGAAAACTTGCCTCTTACAAACTGCCAGCCAATAATTTTAAGTAGCTTGATTTTCCTTGAATAACAATAATGAATAAGACTGATCTTTTCATCAGATTGCCAGCTTTAAACATCTTACTTGTCGACTTTGTATAATCAATCATTTTCACAGTCCAAACCATTTGAAATTACGGTCGAAAATAAATATTAGAAAGTAACCATCTATGTCATGGAAAATAAGTGTTAGAAAAAAGCTATTTGAAGTTTATGGTCGAAAATAAATATTAGAAAGTAACAATCTAAGTCATGTAAAATAAGTCTTAGAAAAAAGCTATCCACCTCCGGACTTGAAAATAACGCAAAGATTTTCCGGACATTTTGAAGTTTATGGTAAAAAAAAAAATATCAAAAGTGACAATCCATCTCATGGAAAATAAGTCTTAGAAAATAACCATCCCCTTCCGGACTTTGGAAAGTAACGCAAAGACTTTCCGCGCTTTGGTGATGAATCTTTTCATGTGACTAGCACCTTACGTGACTCAGGTGGGATGTGTATTCAAACTATCTTTTCATCTTAATGGCAACCGGCCTTGAAACGTCTCACCAGTAGACTTTCAATAATGTTCACAGTGGAGGACAATACAGTAATTGAAAATAAATATTACAAATAGATTTGACAATACATGTTAAAAATAACAATTCACGTGCGCCCTCAGATTGAGGACTCGGTGAAGTCCACATTAGCGGTGCGGTGGATTCTTTCTGATCTTAAAATGGTACAGGTAAATAATGTGCATTCTCTATATATATATATATATATAGTTTTAAAATTATTATAAATATCGAAATTGAAAAATAAAATTTATTTAAAAATTATAAAATAGTAAATAATAGTTAAATTTAAAATTACAATTATTATTATTAATTTATTTATAGGTCATAAATGGATAAAGAAGGAAACCACAAAATTAACACATTCAAATGGGAGTTGCTGC
Source organism: Pinus albicaulis (assembly GCA_034641835.2). NCBI lineage: Eukaryota > Viridiplantae > Streptophyta > Pinopsida > Pinales > Pinaceae > Pinus > Pinus albicaulis. Next base: position 88,258,776 of record CM076571.1, on the reverse strand, counting down.
TAAATTGGTTACGGTTACAAAATTATAAAGACTTAAAATTGATTACTTAAGGATACAAAATTATAAAGACTTAAAATTGTTAAGAATAGACATCTTAATCTTTCTCACACATATGACATATAGATAATAGTTTTTAATTTAGCTTTCTAAATTCATATTGTTATTTGTGAGGAGTACCATTTGTCGCAGATTGTTATTCACTGTGTACAAAAACTTTTAAATAGACAACCTCCAAGGAAAATAAGAGTTTGGCACTTGAAAGCATAAATGTCTTGCTCTGAAATTTGGAATTGCCCCGAGTGCAATATTTGTTGGTGGCGTTAACGGTTTTGAGGGCATTGTCATAGCTTCTCTCCGTTAATTCTATGTATAAGGAATTTTCCATGCTTTTTTTTTTTTTTTTTTTGGGGTTGTGTCAACTTTTGCATTTTTTTTTTCTTTGGTTGTGTCAAGTTTTTTGGGTTGTAGTGAGCTCAAGAATTTGCTGGAATTTAGTGTGGCAATTGGGCGGCGATTTAGTACTCTTCAAGTGAGGAGCTCAGGGTTTTGTGTCTTTTCCTTCTACTTGATTTATAAGCAGAGATTCTTTCAGTGTTTGTCCTTATTCTTCCCTTGTAGTTGTGTGCATGTCTCATAGCAAAAGAATGAGTAGTAGGAGGGATGGTGGAGGCAATATAGGGTACAAAAGGGTTCGTCCTTTCACCCATGACTTTGTCGCTACCTTATATCAAACTGTAGGCAATGCACGCACAACCTTGATCCTTCAAAAAAATTCTGCAAATCACTAATTCGTAGAAGTGACTACATCTTGCAGTGATGCAGGTCTGCGCACTTGGGGCTTCGGCCTTTCCAACAACAATGGAAAACACCAGTAGGAGATCTGACTATGATCTCAACCAACGAATATAAAAAAAATGGAGAGCAACCACTTGCAAATTTCTGAAGTGGTATGAATTTCTCCTAAATTCACAATATAAAAAACAAAAGAGAGGCAATACTCATTTATATTATGTGTCTATTTCAAAATTTGTGTGCCTGTATTTTCATTTTTTAAGTCTTGTATTTTTAATTTGTTTTTCAATATCCCAACCTTATTCGCTCATCCTCCTCCTGAAAAAGAATCTGTATTTTAGGTATCTCTCAAAGAGTAAATATTCCGAAGCCTCCAGTGTTAAAAGGAATTCTATGTAAAATTGAATAGAATAACTAATATTTTTTAAATACACAAATCCATGTAATATAGTTTAAATAATTAATTGAAAAAAAGTGAACAGTGAATTATTATTAATATACAATAGCCATGGCTCCATGTTTGTATCACTACAGAACTTATGTTTCGCCTCAAATTCTTCTCTCTGAATCTTGCCAAGACACATTTGTTACAAATCATCCCTAAAATCATTTCTGAGTAGTTACCTATTCCTTATTATTATTTCCTCGTAGTTAGCTATTCATAATTATGGTTTATTATTTAATGTTTTTTATACATGAAACATAGGTGATTAAGAATATTTTTTTTATTTTGAATTAAATCAATTTTTAATTTTAATTAAAAATAATTATCTATGTTGCTACAAATTATTATTTAGAAGTAAAAGTTTAAAATTTTAAATGAATGTAGAGTCTAGAAGTTGGATAGAGAAAGAGGGCTAGAGAGATAGAGTGAGAAATGGGAAAGAGATGATTGTAAATTAGTGGGGTTTGTTTGTGTGTGTGTCAGTGAGAGGGAGAGAGAGGGGGGCAAGGAGAGAGGAAAAGGTAGTTGGGTAGTGAGTGAAAATGGTGTTATAGGTAGTGAAAGATATATACTTGGGGATAAAGAGTAGGGGGAAGAGAGGGAAGTGGTGGATGATAAGGATTGAGGGAATGAGAGTGGGGAATATGAAAATACCGAGATAAATAGTGATTAATTGAGTGATAGAGAATGTGTGAGGCAGGAAGATAATGAGCCAACATCATTGAAGGGTAGAATACATAGATAAATGAGAGGGTAATAATGGGAGGGAAAGAGAGTAGGAGATATGATGTCATTGTTTCCCAGAGGATGAAGTCCTGGCATAGAGTCTCTTTCTCAGAGGCTGCGAGCCTCTTCCTCACTAGATTGGTTTTCTCGAGAGGACTGGTTGAGTACGTTGGCTGGGGATGAATGAATGTCCCTTGAAATTGTCTAGCAAAGTGAGAATGAATGATATGAAAGTGGTCTCCTGAATAGTAGTGGACATCTTCCTCATGCATGAGCACTGATGTTACAAGCCACCTTTAAACAAAAGAAAGGTTGAAAAGAAGCAGAGATAGAGATTCACAATGGCGTAGTTTAGAAGTTTCTTGGTATAGTGACCCTCTCTTGTTTGCGTTGGGATTCTCGAGATGAAAGAAACAAAATTTTCCTTGATGTTGTCCCTTTATGTTCCTTAGTATGGAATGTAATATATGATTTTAGTGAATTTTTAAACAACGCCATCGATTTTTCACTTAGAGTTCAAGTAATTCACACGGGAAAGAAACTTTACCTCTTCCTTCACTAGTGTTTTTGTCTATACTTGTCCCTTTTTGTTCCTTAGTATGCAATGTAATTTGTGTTTACAATGAATTTTTAAACAACCTCATCCATTTGTCACTTACAGTTCGTGTAATTCATGCAGAAAAAAGACTTGCCTCTTCCTCCACTAGTGTTTTTTTCCTATACGAGGAGTTAGGTAAGACTATGTTTTGATTTTATCAATTCAACTTCATATATTATGACTTGATATGTACTGAAATGTTATTAATATTTTTTATATTCAACTTCCAGAACCCTTCAGCACATTTCTTAAATCTTTGGCATTCCTTTCAAATCAAATTGGTCGGATTTCAAGCATTTAGGAATGCCAATTTCAAATTGTCTTATCAAAGCTAAGGTATGGATAGAAGCTATAGACAAAATGAATAGGAAATGTAGGACTGAGGAACGTAATGGCTTAATTTGGCTCTAAGGATAACTTTGATTAAGTCAATTATCTCTTCCCTCCCTTATACCAATACACAATTTTACAAGCTCCAACTCAAATCCAAAAGCAAACTGAGTTAATCATTAGGAAGTTCCACTGGCAGGGAGGGAGGTAAAACAAAGACAAAATAAATCAGTTTAGTAAGCTAGAATCAAGTAAAAATTACTTGTGACAAAGGACGAATATCCATCTGACATTTAGGTTTGATGAACTCACCTTTGGGAGAAAAAATCATATGGAGCCTAATAACAGGAGAAGCTTCATGGTGGAAGCAAGTTTTATAACATACATACATCAACACCTCACGGCATGAGCCCCTCGCCTCCCAGATTCCTAATAGACCATGTTTGAAAATTTGGAAGCTATGCAAAAAATCTTTGCCCCTTATATAAGAAAATTCTTCTAGAATCCCTCGAGGACGAAAATAAATAAACACATGGCAAGATAGAATTATAGGCAAGCCTTATCTCTCTTCCTTACAGGACATTCAACATCTCAACTGGCTTCAAAATAAAGGCATTTTAAAATTGGATCAAATATCATCATGGAATAAACATGAAAATATATGGGATGGATGGAATATTCCTGCAGTCCCCCTTGAGCTTCTCCATAAAAGGAACCTCCTCCTCCACCATCTCAAGGGAGCGACCCATATTCGTTTTTGTTATCACCAAAAAATGATCACCTAATCATTTCTAACTAGGTGGATCAAAATATATCATGTGAATTTAATTTTACCATGGTAAAATCACTTTCAATATAAGAAATAATTTAACAAACCATTTTTATTATGACCAAATCTTAAAGATGTGATTAATCCGAAAGACATTTATCTACAATATGGATCACAAAATTCTTAGATCTAACAAGTTATTTTCGATTAAAACCCATGAGAATAATTAAATAAACCATTATTTATTTAATTTTCTCTAGGAATAATTATTAAATCATTGTTTGATAATTATTCCTTATCACATTTGACCAAATCACCTAGGAATAATTAAATAAATCATAATTTATTTATTTTTCCTTAACTCCATCCTTAGAATAAATATTAAATATTTATTTAATAATTATTCCATTTCACACCTTTCTTATTATTTAGGAAATAATTAATAAATAATTGTATTTGTTAATTATTTACAAATAAATATATTTAACCATTTTAAATATCTTTTCCCTCTCCAAAATTATAATAAAGTATTCCAAGCGGTTAGATCCAGATTTTGGTCAATAATATTTTATTATTCTCAATCTTCAAGATGAACTCAATACTTTACTATAAATAAGAGGGGTTTTCATTCATTTCTCACCATGATCATTATCATCGTCACCATTAGCATCTCATGCCTTTTAAGCTCCCATTTTGAGTTCTACATATTGTTTGGGTTTTCATACATTTGAGCGAGGAATATCTGAATACTGAAGCGACACGGACATCAAAGGACCCATCCCACTAAGGAGGACTTACGACCTTTTGTAAATCTCCTTCGCCAACTATCATTAATAAATTATTTTTCTTTCAATTTTTTTCCATTATTGGTTTATTACATCATATTCATTTCTGTAGTTTTTTCTTTTAGATTTGCATACATCTATTTTTCCGTGGGTATTTCTCACATATTTGTTTCATATTTGAAGTATAAGCATCCACAATTTTTGTTAGGGTCACTAGTCACTCGTGACTTAAATAAGATATTCTTGGTACACCTTCCAAGAAATCTCGTACTAAGAGTTTTAGGCATCAAGAAAGTTTCAAATGGAACCCATCTAAAATGGACTACTCAATCAAATCTGGATATGGAAAACTCCAAGATGTTCTTGAGCAGCAGCCCATATGGCCCCTTTGGAAAATTGTTTGGAAATTTGAAAGTCTTCCAAAAATCAAAGTTTTCATATGGACAATGCTCAAGGGGAATATTCTCACAGTTGACAATCTCCGAAAACAAGGCATCCATGTCCCTTCAATCTGCCCTTTTTTTTTTAAAGATAAGGAAAACATTCATCATATTTTCATTTCATGTGAATTATCAAATAACGGTTGGAAAACCTTGGTAAGTCCTCTCCAAGTCCTATTAAATTCCACTCTTAGAAAATCTGAATTCATTGTCAATTGGAAACACAATTATCCTTATTCCTTGAAAAAAAATCACGTTGAAATGCTTTTGGACTAGCCTCCCTGCTTTTTTTTATGTTGGAAACTTTGGTTAGCAAGGAACAAATATATATTTCAAGACAAAAAACCTGAAACTAGGAAATCCTTAGCCAAAACTTGGAGTCTTTCCATGGAAACCATTTTCTCCCAAGGTAACAATAAAATATATATCAAGCTATTAGAAAATGAAGAGTCATTGGTTCAAATTCGTCTTGGATATATCACCCTGCATTGTTTGTCTACCCATGAGAAATCTTCTCAGTTAAGTTAATTGGAAGATGCATCCGAAAGATCAGGCTTTCAGGGATTGGTTAAAATCTCGCAAGTGGACCTGCCTCTTATTTGATGGTGCCTCTAAATCGAATCTCGATTGAGTTGGCATTGGAAATTTCCTTATCGATCATCTGGGATCAAAATCAGTGTCATTTGAGTGGGAGTTACGTATTAAATCTAACAAAATGATGCGGGCTATGGCTTCCCTCTGGGTGCTCAAATCCTTTGTGAGTGAAATTTCAAAAATATGATAATGATTGGAGATTTTTCCATCCTCATTCATCAGATGATAAAAAATACGATTCCCAAAATTGATGATCTTGGGAAAATAGTCTCCTAAATTCAACATCAAATGAGGAGTTTGAGAGAGGTCTCCTATTATCATGTCTTCAGAGAAAAGAATGGCAGGGTGGACGAATTGGAAAACGATGCATGTTGTAGACCCCAAAGAGAGGGCAGGATCAACGAGGAGATTTTTATCAAGTATATTCCTTAATTTCTCATTTGATCACATGCAAGAAAGAGCTCAAGTCATAATAATTTCCAAAAAATTTCCTTCCCACTCTGACGATAGACCCTTCATAAACCCTCAACATATCCTTATCGGTCAAAGCTCTAACTTCTGAGCGGATAGGAGTATCTTCTCGAAATCTTCTCCTTTGCAATTTACTCAGATCACAATTTTTCACTTGAATCTTCATAGAATTCTCGTGACTGTGTCTTTCTCTCTCCCTTCCATAAATTCACCTCATTGCAACTCTTTGAGCCCGTTCTTTCCTCGAGCATGCAATTTTCCTCTCAGTCTCTTTCCTTATCTTTTTATTCATTCTCTCTGCCCTATGGTGCTTTTTGTCTCGATTTCGGTTCATTTTCAGTGGCAGTGTTGTGCTCTTCCTTCTTAGTCTGCAACCCCATTACACTCAATTCCATCAAAATCTCGATAAATCTCAGTTCACCCCCCTGCCCTCTCCTCGCTTCATCCAATGGCTTTGATTCATGTTTGTCCCCATTGTAGCTCCCTCAAAGAAGAACTGGAATAGGTCAAAGCTCTGCATAATTAGTGGAAGGAGTGTTTCTCCTTAGAGTTGGGGTTCTTATATCATCAATGTACCACCCTCAGATATTCTCTTGACAAAATTTTCTAATGTTTCTCCCATATCGAACAAGCCCTGCACTCTCTGCGAGACATGGTTGAATTTTTTTATTTCTTTATTTTTTTCCTGAGAATTCAAGCTCCAACAATCAATGCATCATGCATCAATAGAAAGAGTAAAAATCCACAAATAAAGAGTAGAAGTAGTAGACAGACCCACCTCCGCCCTAGACCCCATGAATTATTTTCTCTCTAGTGTTTTTTTTCTCATCATAGTGAAAAATGAACAATAAATGGATTCTTCTACTACAACAATATGTCAAAATCTACAAGTTAAATGTAGTAGGTATTAAAACAAGTGTTTCTTAGTTTCATGTAAAAGGAGGAAAACACATATCTAAGAGTTTTTCTTCGGTTCCCTCTTGATCTAGTTAAAAGCATTATACTAAGCCACTAGCCTCTCTCCTTTTTTTGAATGAATATATCATAATCGACCCTATTTATATATATATGAAAGTAACTTGTTTTGTTTATATTGAGTTATATGTTTTTCTTTTAATTTGGAAATGATGAATATTATATTTCAGACCGTTGGGTCCATTTGTGACTACTCCAATGGAAATTACCATTCAAGTGATGGCACCGTCAAAGCGACCCAACAATCAGTCTCGATGCTCAACCTCGACTAGGGTATTTTTTTGTTATCTTACAAAAAATATATGTTTTTGTCTTTAGGAATAGTGGTTGGGGTATTTTTTTTATCTTACAAAAAATATATGTTTTCGTCTTTAGGAATAGTGGTCTCCGACCATGTCAATGATATTTGAGATATTGAAAGTCATTTAAAAAAAAATTGAGTTCTTTAATTTAGGATAATTGATTTTGTCTTTTACTGTTAAAATCTATCATATGTTATAAGTTGGGTTATAAGAAATTGAATTTGGTAATGTTGACTTTACTCTAGGATTGAAAACAAAATATTGCAAAACACTCAGATTCTACTTGTAGGATGACATGGTGCAAATTAGGATATTGTTGGCACATATGCATTTTAGTTTTAATTTACTCATCTTTTGTATTTCACCCTTTTTTTGTATTTGACATATACAACAAAGAAACAAAGTTTTTAATATTTTGCATGCTTTTGTAATGTTTGAAATTGTTGAATTGGTTTTTAGTATCAACCAGATCCATGATTTTCGCTAGCAGGTGACACCTTCACTGTCATTATGGAAGAGTAATAGTTTAATGGTACTTTTTCCCACACCATTACCTTATTGCATTTCCTTTGCAACATATAGTGTAATTACTATTTAGAAAATTCTGAAATGTTGAAAATATTTAAATATAATAGTTTTATGTATATAGCAAAAAAAAAAAAAAAAAAAATTTATAAAAAATATAATACTAAGAATATAGAAAATTTTTATTTTTAAAATTCTCTTTTAAAATAATAAAATAAAATAATTTTATTTTAATGATAATTCAATTAATAATGATTCAATGTATTAAATTTGACAAACAAGATTAAAAATATTAAATTTATACCAATAATCATGTATCATGTTAAGGGTATATAAGGAATATATAATAATCATGTGAAATGTGTATAATGAATTTGGTTAAAAACCAATTAGATGTATCATGTTAAGGGTATATAAGGAATATATAATAATCATGTGAAATGTGTATAATGAATTTGGTTAAAAACCAATTAAAAAAATATGATTTTGAAAAAACAAACCATTAATATTATAAAACAAGGAGAGAGACAGAACATGACCTCGATAACAATATCTTAAGTTATAACACTTTCCAAATTATAAATAATGCTTCTTAAATTTCAAATAGTCAAATTAATAATATATAACATATGATTATAAATGATGACTATTATTTACCATAAATAACAACAAAACCATTATTATTTATCTCAATTCTTCCTAATACTAAATATTTAAATATTCAATTTTATTTAACAATATATAAAACTAAAGTTCTAAAATAAGTTTAATTTATTCCAAAATTTCATATCAAAAATATATTCTCAAATAAAGCCACTCATTAAAAAGTAACTTACACCGAGTCTTTTCTCCACCTCAGTTTCAAATTTCTCAGAAAAATTAAACCATCATAAACCTCAGTTTCGAATAGCAGAAAATGAATGCGAATTGAAAACCATTTTTAGAAAACAAATAAAATAACGAAACAAAAAAAATCCATCCAAACTTAATCAAGCCTCTTATACGATATATTTGTATAAATGTATCTCATTCCAAATACCCGCACTCGGTACTCCGCTAAATTTGAAGGCACTACACTGAGCAATATATTTGTATAGATGTATCTCATTAACATGTAGCCGCACTGGTACTCCGCTAACTTTGAATTCAAATTTAAATCTTTAACCATAGAATGTACCGACAGCCATAATACGTGTCAAACTCTCGGCGCAGTTTATGTTTGAGAACAACATGTGTCGCATTTAGAAATGGAGTTATTTTAGTGCGACTTTTTGACCGTAAAAGCCTTCAAAAATACCACTAAAGACTACTCGAAATATGTAAGAACATGAATCATGGGAAGGAAGACAAATTACGCGTAAAAGCCTTCAAAAGTACCACTAAAGACTACTCGAAATATGTAAGAACATGAATCATGGGAAGGAAGACAAATTACGCGTATCACCTGGGTGATAAGTCTGTAATGCTATTATCGGCATTTGATGGTGGGGCTACAATAAGAAACTGAGATGAAACGGCTGATACAGACCCAGATTCGTTAGTTTTGGAAACATTAGAGTCCACAAAAGAAGGCTTTGTGGGATTTGGTAAGGTCACGGAAGCAGATGAAAGCATCAAAGATATTGTTGACATTGGTGGACGAAGTGATGGATCGGCTTGTGTACACAAAAGACCAACATGAATGCATCTGCACGTTTGCCCCTCATCGCATCTTTCAATTATCGAAGGATCAATCATCTGCACAATATTTCCTTGTTTATATAAGCTCCAGGCCTGCATAATCACAACGAATTGTCATTTTGATATTCAATATATACACAATGGAGATCAGATCCATAAGATCGGTCTCAATTTAATTTTATAGTGGACGAGTACGGAAATTCATATCAATATAGATCAACAGTGAAATCCCTAAACTCATGCTACAATAAAACAATTTATATATCGAACTATATAGCATAGCTTGTATAACGTAGATATTCTTAGCTGGAAAATACAATAATAACATTACTATAGTATCTTACCCATCTTAAAAGCATCTGCATTTCAGGCGACAAACTATAATCCGCGTTCTTTCTCCCCGTGATAAGTTCCAGGAGAAGAACGCCAAAGCTATAAACATCAGCTTTTGCAGATAATTGCCCCTGCATAGCATACTCTGGTGCCATATACCCGCTGCGTGTACAAATTACATTGTCGTGATTATATAGAAATGGAAAATTGAGGAACAACAAACTGAAAATTACTTGTGAATGAAAGCCAGCTAGTTCTGGAACTCAGAAAATTAAAACATAAACCACAAGGGCGCAAATCCCCAAATGAAAAATAGTCATGAGTGAAATTATAATACTGTCGATCCTCTTGAAATCAAATCAGCATGATATGCATCCCTATTGACAGTGTGTGAGAGTGATGATTACTGTTTTGAGATCTTACTAAGTTCCAGCAACTCTTGTGCTGACGTGACTCTCATCTTCACGAAAAAGTCTTGCTAGGCCGAAATCTGCTATCTTAGGATTCAGTCGCTCGTCCAACAAAATATTGCTTGCTTTAATATCCCGATGAATAATGCGCAGCTGAGAATCCTCGTGCAGATATAGAAGCCCACGAGCTACTCCAAATATAATGTTGTAGCGCTTCTGCCAGTCAAGCTGGTTGCGTTTGTTTGGATCTGTATCCATGGATGGAAGCAAGAAAATAACTAATTATCATGACCCAACTAAATTAATGCGTTTTATCAACATACAAAGTAAAGTGCAAATAACTTACTGAATAGTATTTTATCGAGGCTGCTTTTCGGTAAATACTCATAAACCAGCAATCTTTCTGATCCCTCAGCACAACAGCCGAGTAGGTTCACAAGATTTCGATGTTGAATATTGGCGACAAGCTGAACTTCATTTAGAAATTCTTTCTTTCCTTGCAGAGACATTAAGGAGAGCTTCTTCACGGCTATTTCTTTTCCATCTTCTGTAGTTCCCTGAGACATTCAGACAAAAATATCATTATGGTGATTATGACTAGGTTGCGGCGAGAGCAGCCTACCGAATATTGATATAAGATTCTATAAACTAGCAGAAGCTTTCTTAGCGTATGGTACCTTGTATACAGCACCAAATCCACCTTCCCCAAGCTTGTTATTTTCATGAAAATTTTCCGTAGCAATTATCAATGCTTCCATTGTAAACACAATTTGCCGATCATGCCTGATTAATGTGTCTTCCTCAATTTTTCGATCAGCTACACAGTGAAAGCACAATTTGGTTACTGCTATCATTTCGTAGGTTTCAATAGTGTTCAACAAATAAACGTTAATACTAATTTAACAGAGCAAACTGTCGTAGCTATTGTATTGTAACGTAGTGCCATCGTGATGATCCATCCCATCATATTTTGGAAGCTGGATAAGAGACATGCATTTTGCGTCAGCCCCATAAAGACTTAGGCGATCCATTAATTGTCTGTGTGTGCGTCTTTGTAAGTTACTGTGGACTAAATCTAAAAGTTTATTCAAAATGGTGCCCAACCAGCTAATACTTCTTTAGTTTATGTTTGAATTTATGTCCATTGCAGATTCCTGAAATATCTCATTCAAAAGGGTGTCCAACCCGCTAATATTCGAGTTTATGTTTCAATTTATGTCTATTGCTGATTCTTGAAATATCTCAAAATCTAAAAATTGCAGATTCTTGTATTACAGAGTTCCTGAAATATTTCGTAAAATTCAAAATTCCAAGAGTGAGATAAGAGATTTTGACTAATGCAATTTCTTTGACCAAAATATTCCTAAAATCTACAATTAATAAAAAATAATACCTACTTACTAAAATAAATCAAATTAACCCAACTGATAATGATAACATGTAATCGCTATAAGTTTCCTTGAGGTGCATATGATCATGTTGGAATTTAATTCCAACTGCAACATAAAATAGCTGGACAGAAAATCTGATTGTTGTAGATATTCCAGACTGGCGGATGCCTGAAAGTCACGCATTAAATTTGCAGAAGTTATTGATCCTGCAAACTGCCGACTTCATTTTCCAAAAGGCATCACAATTCTCCCACCACTTGCAGCATTCAATACACTGATAAGCTTCAAAGATATTTGCATTATTTTATTGTTTAAAGTCAAATATGTTTTTAACATATAAATGTAATGAACAGTAGTTCATTTTGATGTTAGAGAGTTTGAGAAATAGAAAAAGACAGAGAAGAAGGCAGAGCAAGAAAAACAGGGGAAAAACAGAGTCGTGTTTTGGAGCAGCAATGCATTCTACAAGCAGTTTCAGCAATTGTGTGTGTTTTTCAGCAACAGACTGTGTGGAGTTTCAGCAACTGTCTGCCTGTTGCTGAAACACGAATCTGTGTAGAAACAGAATTTGTAAAAACATAATATGGAGTTTTTGATTATTCCAGAACTGTAGTTTTGAAGAAGTTTGTAATTTTTATTGTCATTTTTGTGGTTAATAAAAACAGAGCTTTTCTCCATATCTTCTTTGTTCAGATTTCTCTCATTTCTTTGTGTTGAGTTGAGGAACTTTGCTTCCTCTGTTTTGTTCGAAATTTTCAGAAATTTCCATCGATCGAGCGTCCAACTCGGTCCGGCCCATGACAATTCTTTTAGGTTTCAACAAAGGAACTCTTGTTTCAGTTAGAAATAATCTACAAGCAAATAATGCCACCACAACTTCCTTCTTTCAATGGGAAAGATTACGATATGTGGGCTATTAAGATGGAGACCATGCTAAAAGCGCATGATGTCTGGGATCATGTCAAGTATGGGTTTGCAGAACCTAAAGATGATGCAGAAGAACGAGCCCTCAGTAATGCAGAGAGGGAACAATGGAAGAAAGATAAGCGAAAGAATGCACAAGCATTGCTTCTGATCCAGCAGGGAGTAGATCGAGCCGTGTTCCAAAAGATCATGATAACCTCGTCAACAAAGGAGGCATGGGACACCTGGCGACCAGCTATCAAGGTATGGCCAAAGTTAATATTGTTAAATTGCAGAATACCAGGAGAGACTTTGAAAGCCTGCAGATGAAGGAGACAGAGGACATTGATTCCTTCATGAATAGGGTCATGTCTGTCGTCAATCAGTTAAAAATCTATGGCGAAGATATTAAAGATCAAACAGTGATCGAGAAGGTTCTTCGATCCCTGTCTACCAAATTTGATGTTGTGGTAGCAGCCATAGAAGAAGCAAAGGACTTGGAAAAACTCACAATTGATGAGTTGATGGGATCTCTTCTATCGCATGAAGCAAGGATAGACAGAAATAAGGATTCCACTTTGGAAACTGCCTTCCAAAGTCAAGTCTATATTTCAAGAGGTCGAGGCAGAAGTCGATCGAGAGGCAGAGGACGAGGCAACAACTATGGCGGTCACAGAGATGGCCGAGATGATCATGAGCATCAACGTGGAAGCAGCAGCAGCAGAAGCTTTCATAACAATCAAAGGTCTGACAAATCAAAGGTAAAGTGCTATTACTGCAATAGATTTGGTCATTATGCTCGTGATTGTAGGAAGAAGATTGTAGATCAAGGCAATCAGAGAGCTAATGTTAGTACAGAAAATACTGACTCTATGTTTCTAGCATGCAACACCATGCATGCACCGTCTGATAAGGTCTGGCTATTAGACAGTGGTTGCAGTAACCACATGACAGGAAACAAGGATTTGGTTGCTAATTTGGATGTCTCAGTGCAGACAGAGGTAAAGTTGGGAACTGACAAGACTGTGGCTGTAGATGGCAAAGGAGTGGTCAACATTGTGACCAAGCAGGGGGAGCCAAAGACCATATCAGAGGTATACTATGTCCCTGGACTCAAACACAATTTGATTAGTGTTGGTCAACTGATGCAGAAAGGATACAAAGTTACCTTTCAGGGGCAACAGTGTGTTATTTACGACAAATCCCCAAGCAAGCAACTAATTGCAAAGGTGCAGATGACGAGGAACAGACTCTTTCCTCTCATTATGAACTACAATGATCAGGTTAGTTCTTTTACAACTGCATGTTCTGATGCATACTGGTTATGGCACTTTCGGTTTGGACACTTGCATTTTTCCGGTTTAAGATTGTTGCAGCAGAAACATATGGTCAAAGGTTTACCTCCCATCAAAGAGCCTGCTAGCACGTGTGAGTGTTGCATCTTGGGAAAGCAACACCGTGAAAGTTTTCCGAAAGGAGTTTCTTACAGAGCAAAGAAACCACTTGAATTGGTGCATACCGACTTGTGTGGACCTATGAGGACACAGTCAATTGGTGGAAGTTGTTACTTCCTCACCTTTATTGATGATTATAGTAGGAAGACTTGGGTTTACTTTTTGAAGCAGAAGTCTGAAACTTTTGCAAAGTTCAAAGAGTTCAAAGCTTTGGTGGAGAACCAAAGTGATCGACAGATCAAGGTATTGAGATCTGATCGTGGTGGCGAATATGATTCGAAGGCATTCCATGAGTACTGCAAACAACATGGAATCAGAAGACAGTTTACGACCAGATACACACCACAACAGAATGGTGTAGCAGAGAGGAAGAATCAAACAATCATGAACATGACAAGGAGCATGTTGAAATCAAGACACTTGTCTAATGAGTATTGGGCAGAAGCAGTTGCATGTGCTGTTTATGTGATAAACAGATCTCGTACAAAGAGCGTGATGAACAAAGTTCCAGAAGTAGCATGGTCAGGTATGTCTTGCAGTGTATCTCATTTCAGAGTTTTTGGATGTGTAGCCTATGCACATGTGCCTAAGCAAATAAGAGGCAAATTAGATGATCAAAGTGAAAAATGTATATTTACTGGTTATAGTGAGCAGTCAAAAGCTTACAAACTGTATAACCCTGTCACAAAGAAGACAATCATTAGCAGAGATGTTGTGTTCAAAGAACAAGATTCATGGAATGGGACTGTAGACACACTAACCGATGCTCAAACACCATTGATGGAGGATGATCTTCTAGAAGAAGAGGAACAGCAAGAACCAAAAGAGCAGACACCAAACAGAGTCACACCAGCAAGGACTCCAAGATTTTCAGAGCAGCATGGATCTTCAAGCAGATCCACAGATCAGAATTCTCCAAGCAGCGAATCAGGTAAGAAAAAGATGAGAATTTTGAAGGATATTTATGATGATTTGGATGTTAGTTCAAATTTTGCATTATTGGCATTCCAACCTTCTTCGTTTGAAGAAGCAATCAGAGATGAAAATTGGGTGCAAGCCATGGATGAAGAGATGAATTCCATTGAAAAGAATGGGGCTGGGGATTGGTGTGAAGTGGGTGTACAAGACCAAAGTGAATGAGAAAGGTGAGATTGATAGATTTAAAGCAAGACTTGTAGCAAAAGGATTCTCGCAGCAACCGGGAATAGACTTTGGAGAAACTTTTTCTCTTTGGAGAAACTTTTTCTCCGGTAGCCAGATTGGATACTGTAAGAGCAGTTCTAGCGACAGCAGCTCAGAACAAGTGGAAAGTGTATCAGATGGATGTCAAATCAGCTTTCTTGAATGGCATTCTAGAAGAAGAAATTTATGTGCAGCAGCCTCCAGGTTATGAAGTTGAAGGAAAAGAGGATAAAGTTTACAGATTGAAGAAAGCGCTTTATGGACTGAAGCAAGCACCTAGAGCATGGTATAGCAGAATCGACAGTTATATGATCAAGAATGGATTTTGCAGAAGCAGCATTGAGCCTACCTTATACACAAAGGTAAATGAGCATGGATAGATTTTGATAGTTTGCTTATATGTTGATGATATGATTTTTACAGGTGATCTTGAAATAGATGAATTTAAAGCAGCCATGATGAAAGAATTTGAGATGAAAGATCTAGGTCTCATGAAATATTTTCTTGGCATTGAAGTTGAGCAATCTGAAAAAGGCATTTTTATTTGTCAAAATAAGTATGCAACAGATTTGCTAAAAATATTCAGGATGGATAATTCCAAACCTGTACCTACACCAGTTGCAACAGGTACAAAGTTAAGTAAGGATGATGAAGGGGCAGATGTCAATCCAACTCTATTCAAAAGATTGGTTGGTAGCCTCATGTATCTCACAGCGACAAGACCAGATATTATGTAGGGAGTGAGTCTGATTTCCAGATTCATGGAGACTCCAAAAGACACACATTGGAGTGTTGGAAAAAGAATTCTGAGATACATAGCAGGAACCAGAGATTATGGCATAATGTATGCAAGTACAGAAAAGAAAGAATTGATTGGATATACAGATAGTGATTTTGCAGGAAGTTTGGATGATCGGAAGAGCACATCCGGTTATGTTTTCCATCTCGGTTCAGGAGTGACAGCATGGGCATCTAAGAAGCAGCCTATTGTTACACTATCATCAGCAGAAGCAGAATATGTAGCAGCAACTTCAGCAGCATGTCAAGCAGTATGGTTAAGAAGAGTATTG
Organism: Pinus albicaulis; assembly: GCA_034641835.2. Taxonomy (NCBI): domain Eukaryota; kingdom Viridiplantae; phylum Streptophyta; class Pinopsida; order Pinales; family Pinaceae; genus Pinus; species Pinus albicaulis. Next base: position 88,242,601 of record CM076571.1, on the reverse strand, counting down.
GATGGACTCAAGCAGAAATAGCAAGGATCAACAGCAATATACTGTGACAACACATCAGCAATTGCACTATCCAAGAATAGTGTGTTTCATCAAAAGAGCAAGCATATTGATACTAGATATCATTTTATTCGAGAACTTGTGAGCAATGGAGAAGTTCACTTGAAGCCTTGTAGAACGAGTGATCAATTGGCTAATATCTTTACAAAGCCATTAGCAGTAGATTTGTTTGAGTTTCACAAAAGAAACTTGGGAGTTGTAAGCCTAGCTGAGACATAGACCAGCAGGCATGTTTGAGTTTTCATGAGTTATGTTTTAGTTTAGAGGTCGTAATTAAGGGGGAGTGTTAAAATATATAATTACTTCCTCATGCAGAAGTTAGACAGATAGTTAAGTGAATTAGTTGAGTTGAGTTACAGTTAGATTTGGTGAGTGAGTTAGAGTAGTGAGTTAAGCAGTCATTAAGTTCCAACTATGTGAGAGTGTGTACATGTCAATTAGATTAAATACCCTTCATGGGTTCATTGTATTAAGAGAGTTTTATGATTCAGAGTTTGATCATTAATTGAAGAGCCGCAGCTCATTGTTCGTGTGTGAAATATTTGTGTTATTTGTGTAATTGAATCGTTCATTTTCCGTCGTATGCAATACCTTCGTTTGGCCTTGAAAATTTGACAGACTTCATTCTTCTTCCAATTGCAAGCAAGCATAAAAATACCACGAGAAGCAAACTGCCAGCAACACCTAAAATCAAGGGTAATTTGTTTGACGACTTGTTGTTCTGCGTACTGTTCCTCGATGGTGTGATATCCACCGGCTTATTAACAGGCGCTGGCGCTTCAACAGGAGGTGTATCTGCAGTCGAATTGAAGAAAGGATTTATTTCATAATGAACTATGCAGTTTGCCGTTCGACCCTGAACTCCTTGCCTCCCAGCATAACTTGCGAGAATAGAATTGATTGTATTTGAGAGACATGTTGTGCAGTCGTCACTGGATATATCTCTCCAGCACTGGAGCAGGCCATAAATCTTTCGAGACAACGAGTCTGTAATTGTTCCTGAAGCATATAAATTAGATCTAGATGCTGCCTCAGTTGACAAATTGGTGAGTAGCTTGCCGAGAGCCGTGTTAAAGACATCAGTATCGGAGACACTATTCACATTCAAAAGATAATATGTATCGACCGTATCCAGTTGTCCGAAGAAACTGTGATTTTCATAACGTAAGAAGAATAGTACTATGATCCGGATTTTATGCAGAACGCAGGTGTAATAGATATAACCATAAATACAGATGCAAATGAAATAATGCCCATTTTATTAATAAAAGAATGACCGCAATAAGCTTACAAACATAACCAATCTCGGGATTTTATGTGAACGCAATGTATCACGTGTAGACATAACCATAGATACAGATGCGCAATGGAAATAATGCTTCAATTTATTAATAAACGAATGACTGAAATAAGCTTACAAACATAATGGAAACAAGCTAGGGCGCTGGTAGCGTATCTCTGAGAAGAGATGTGGCGTACGCAGGCCTCTGAACTGTGTTACATTGAGGCTCACAGGCCTATTACAGACATAATGGAAATAGATGAGCTAGGGTACTGGCAGCGTATCCCTGAGAAGAGATGTGGCGGCTACCAGCCCCTGAACTGTGTTACAATGTAGACATGATAGAGATGTGGCGAGCTAGGGCACTGGTCGCGCTTATCTCTGAGAAGAGATGTGTCAGCTCCCAGCCCCCTGAACTGTCTTAAAATGAGGCTCGAGGGCCTATTTATTGTTGAGAAACAATGTAGAATCCGAAACGTCCAAAACCCTAACCATAGGAGATGAAGCGCCAAAACTGTGGGTCCCGTTTGGGTAAATTGGTGGTTCAACTTCCCGGGGGCGTAACTTTGGCATCCGATCTCCGTTTGACGCGCTCAATAGCTCGTTAGAAATATCTATCCGAGGACTTCAATTTTTGAACGAGCAACATCAGTCCATGGACCCATGTTGCTCTCCGTTTTCCCAAAAAACGTCGTTTAGGGCCTCAAAACGGCTCCGGAAGTTTAAGACCCGAAAAACTGCTAAAAATAGTAAGTTGTGTCGAAACTTACAAACTGAAATAACTGATGGTGGGGGTTCAAATGGACTCGATGGGTGGCCACCAATATCCACCTGGATTATTAATGCCCCAAAACGGCTCCGGATGTGCAGGACCCGAAAACCTGCTATAAATAGTAAGCTGTGCTGAAGCTGAAAAACTGAAAGAATTGTTGCTGTGGGTCCAAATGTAATAGGTGGGAGGTCACCGATATCCACTTGGATCATTCCTCCCTCCTTAGGAAGCAATGGTCTCCATTGCGTTAAGTTCCTCCATGGGGGGGGGGAATTTTGCTGAACTTGGTGTTGGCAGCCGTGCTGGATATAGATGTGCCACCGCTGGGAAGCCATTGAAGGATCTGAAAAAAAAATTGTCCATCATCGCGTTCCTCTGTTTCTCGAGGGCATCCTTGAGCAAGATTTTGATAGGATCTCCTGCTCCCTCGTCTTTCTTTCCTTCCGCCATGGGGGGTCGTCGGGGTTGCGAGGTTGAACTCCTTATACCCTGGCCGCGTTGGGGACATGAAGAGAAAAATAGAGAAAGAGCAGACCCGCTCTGATACCACTGATCCGGATTTATGCAGGAACGCAACAGAATACAGATATAACCATAGATATAGAGATGCAGCGGAAATAATGCTTCATTTTATTAATAAAAGAATGACTGCAATAAGCTTACAAACATAATGGAAATAAGCTAGGGCACTGGTAGCGTATCTCTGAGAAGAGATGTAGCGTACGCAGGCCTCTAAACTGTGTTACATTGAGGCTCGCAGGCCTATTACAGAAATAATGGAAATAGATGAGCTAGGGTACTGGCAGTGTATCCCTGAGAAGAGATGTGGCGGCTACCAGCCCCTGAACTGTGTTACAATGCAGACATGATAGAGATGTGGCGAGCTAGGGCACTGGTAGCGCTTATCTCTGAGAAGAGATGTATCGGCTCCCAGCCCCCTGAACTATCTTACAATGAGGCTCGAGGGCCTATTTATTGTTGAGAAACAATGTAGAATCCGAAATGTCCAAAACCCTAACCGTAGGAGATGAAGCGCCAAAACTGTGGGCCCCGTTTGGGTAAATTGGTGGTTCAACTTCCCGGGGACGTAACTTTGGCATCCGATCTCCGTTTGACGCGCTCAATAGCTTGTTAGAAAGATCTATCCGAGGAGTACAACTTTTGAACGAGAAAAATCGGTCCATGGACCCATGCTGCTCTCCGTTTTCCCAAAAAACGTCGTTTAGGGCCTCAAAACGGCTCCGGAAGTTTAAGACCCGAAAAACTGCTAAAAATAGTAAGTTGTGCCGAAACTTACAAACTGAAATAACTGATGGTGGGGGTTCAAATGGATTCGATGGGTGGCCACCAATATCCACCTGGATTATTAATGCCCCAAAACGAGCTGCAGACTCGGAACCTCGCTATAAATAGTGTCGTGTCAAGCCGAAAATCGAAAGAATTGATGTTGCGGGTCCAAATGGAATAGCTTTGGAGGCCACCGACATCCACCCGGATCATTTCATCAAGCCAAATTAAACCGCCGGTGGCATTCTCACAGGCTTGTCGAAGGGTAGTATATGCTTGTTGCGAACAGCTGTAGCGTTTTTCGGGTGTTGCGTCTCCTCTACATTGAAGGAGGCCATATACTTGGTCGGGACTTTGTCCATACTCAGAAATATTAAACCCAGTTTGGGACGTGTCTCGAACAAGATTATTCAAGACTCTATTCAGATTGCTCTCAAACTTACTGCCTTTTGTATAGTTAACGTTGTGGTGGCACTGTTGCGCGTTGCAAATATGCGCTTGAAAAGTAATGATGATGGAGAGAGCTAGAATTATGTATAATAGCTTAGTACTTTGCCCCATCAGGAGAGTGCAGCATGAAACTCTGCCGTGGAGGATTGTCATGGCGATTAAGGGACAATGGAGAACCTGCAACCGTGCCAATACTAGTACTCCCAAGAATTCTAATCTATTCGATATCGTATGCTAATCAATAAATCAAGACACACCATATTTCTAGGTTTTGGAAATTCAGTGCATCAGACCACGGACTATCTGGAATCAATGTAACATGTAAAAAAATGAAAAATGAATCGATGGAAACCAGTGAAGCCTCACAGGATTGAAGCACAGGTCACCAAATATCCCGCTATTTATGGACAGCTTATCAAGCTCCGCCGCCCCAGTGCCGTGCTATTCCAGATTTCGTAACAGTCCAACTTTCCATCCCCCTTCCCCTTTCCTTAGTCAACACGTTAACTGACTGCACTGAAAAAGCAATGCACGATTTGGTTTGATATAATTTTGTTAAATACATGTCCATTGGAATCCGTCGTCATCGAATCTTCCCTTTTATCATGCGACTCCACTCACTCGTGACTCGACGACATCGAATAATTCAAACAAAATAGAAACCCCTATTTATATAGATCCAGATTTAAAAATATTATCAGGGGATTTTTTGAAATAGAATTCCCCTATTTATATAGATCTAGAATTAAAAATATTATCAGGGGATTTGAGATCTAGATTTAAAAATATTATGAAGGGATTTTTTTCTTTAATTATTTGGTTCAAGTAGTTATATTTATCAACATTATTTGTTTATTGGTTAAGAGTATGTGTTTTTTCTTAAGAGGTCATAAGTTCAAAACAAGAGGGGGTAGAGTATGTATGCCTTGCTAGATTTAGCAGTCAAATAGCCGAGTAAAGAAGGTAGAGTATGTATGCCATTGTAGACTTAGCAGTCAAATAACTAAATAGAAATGGATCCCTTATCCCACAAACAAGAAAATCTCATACACCTTAACAAAGACCTTAAAAAAAATAAAAAAAATAATTAAATTACAGATAAATATATTATAAATATATCATAACATGAGATTCAAAACTAAGTAAGTAAAAAACAACAAACCCAAGCAGACAAAATCTACATGGAATACATATTATCAAATGATATGTATATTTTCAAGGTTTTGGAAAGTTCTATCAAGATACTAGCTTATAACATATTTAATTATATTTTAATCTCTTTTAAATTTGAAATTTTATTTATTTTTCTAAAAAGAAAAAAATGTTTAATAATTAAATTTAGTAAACCATATTATAAATTTAAAGAAAACCAATTAAACTGTATGAAAAATTTACAAAG